>JANAVB010003198.1:7379400-7544400 GCA_029216955.1 Iris pallida
CGCCAAAATAGCGTCCCGATCAACGGACTCAGAATCGGACCAAACTTGGCTCACGGGACCAGAAAATATTTCGAGTCCAATGGCGCAAGTTTCGTCGCGATTTGATGAGTGTGCACAAAATAATTTTGGAAATACCGAAAAGCCGATACGCAAAAATTCGACGGATACGGACCAAATTCGTGCGCACACGCACAACCATTTGAATCCCGTCAATTCTCGCACGTCCAAAATTCGATACGGACCTTTCGGTACTTTGGTTTGCGACGGGGTCGCCCGGTTTGTCGGGACGTACCTCGTACAGGGTTTTTAAGGTTTTACAAAAACTAATTTTTTCGAGATTTTTAATTTATTAAAACTGAAATTTATTGCAATAAATAAATCTATTTGAAGTGGATGATAGAGGGTCATGGGGCTTTCTACACGAATTCGGATCTAATAACGGATTTAAATGAGGGAGATATAGATCGGAGAAGTTGGATATCTTAAAGTAAATCTGTTGTTGTTGTTTGATTCCGTTGCCGTTGGCACGGGGTGCTGTTGTGCTCGCGGACAGCACGCCGAGGAGTAGAAGGAAGGAGAGGGGGAGGTGAGAAATTGGTTTGGTTTAGTTTTGAGATTTTTGTATATACTACGTATATATTAAAGTGGGTTCGGCACAAAAGCTGCTATTACAAGGCTCGGCCAAGTTGGATGCTTGATGCTTACCATGGTGGGCGCACAAAGCTTATTCCTTTTGCTGCACGCATGGGTGGGTGGGTCGGTGGGGCCGACCACCCATCAACTCTTTTTTTTTTTCTAAATCTAAATCTAAACTTATCCTTATCTTTCTATATATATATATTTATATATATATAATATATATATATATACATATATATTATATATTATATATATATATATATACTCACACCAAAATTTATTTAAAATTTTAAATAAATTTAAAATCACTACCCAATCATTAATATATTTTAATATATATTATATATAATTCAATCAACTTAAAAATAATACTAACCTCTCAATAAACATATTTATTAAATGTTCACAAAATACTTTAATATTAATAAATAATAAAATTTGTTCCAATGGGTGAATTGTACCACACAACCTTTATTCGGGCCCAGAAAAAAAGGTACAATTTTGTAAAATATATTTAAATAATAAAATACCAATAATTGCACAAATAATTAAATAATTGAAGTTGTACACGAAGTTCTAAATAATTAGAAATTATTTGTACATATATAAAAATGCCTACAAGGTCACAGTTGGTCACACTACATACTTACTTGGGATTGGGTTCGGTCCGGGCCCTAGTTCAGTTGGTTTGGTCTAACCAGGTCAATAAAATTATTAAATAAAATAATAGTTAAATAAAATACTTGAAATGAGTCTTTACGTAACTCGGCCTGGTTTTCCTAATTCGGTCATCCCCATGGCAAGGCTCCCCTTAGCATGGCTAGTACACTAGTCAAGACACACTGCTACGTCTTGCGTCAAAAATTCGTGGTAGTCTTGTGTTCCAAAATTCCACAATTGCTATGGTCATTTCTAATGAGAATAAAAATCTTAAATTGCATAAATTGATTTGAAGTCTATTAAAATAATAAAATAATTTAAAAAATAGGGGTTTTACATTCTACCCAACTTACAAATTTTGTCCTCGAAATTTAGGATTAATAGGGTAGATAGGGTTGAGGGATAGGAAGTGTTCGTCAATACCAAAATTGCAATTAAATTTGGTGGAGGCGATAAAAAGGCGTTCAACACCACCATGCAGTAGAAAATTGTGGAGTCGATATATACAAAATATATCATGGCTATGGAACTTAATAAGGATCGCTAGTGAATGTAACTACTTTTGAATATTCAATTTAGGAGAACAGTAAGGAAGTGCGTAGTCCAAAGAAAATAATTTAGACATTTGGGAGATGTGGTTCCTAGAGAGAAACTGAAGACTAATCGCCTCGATTGAGAGTTTGATTTAAGTGAATGTTTAGCATCATTCTCGAGTGCTCAAGAACATTAGAAGGATACGATAATAATTCTAGAGTTGAAGAATGAGGGGTAGTTAAAGGCGAGGATATAGTCACATGAGTCGATCGGTGGCTATCTACATTTGTGTATAATTAACCGATTGGGCAACCAAAGATGATACCTTGAGTCTTCTTAGCAAGTATAGTGTCTTCTCTTTCCAAAATAAGTAAAAGACAAGAACAACAAGGTTTCAAAGAAGGTGTTATATATTGAGTACGAATTACGGGGTTCATAGGTGGCAAAAATAATTCAAAAGAGAATTGCCAAGGCTGTCGCGGAAGAGACTCTAAGGCAGGTTTAACTATGTCTCCATCCGCATAGAATAAGGTATGATAAATGAACCAAAGTGCAATAGGTTGATCAGACCATCATGCACCGGTTCTGATTAGACCACATGTTAGTGGGTGCACCCAATAAAATATGTCATGATCAAGCTTGATAACGAAATAAGCTTGCAAAACTGAAGCTACATTAGTAGCATGAGATAGTCAAAGTATGGGCAAGGGAGGTACTGATGCAGGAAAATTTAAATAGTCCAAGATCTTTTAAAATCAAGTCTTGCCCGAAGTTTGGGCCTAGACAGTCGGTTTGGTTGACTAGATAAGTTAGGGTCCACTAAATTCTATAGTCTAAGTGAAGCTATCAATATGATCTACAAGGGAAAAGGTTGGTTGGGTCGTGAGGTATACTACCCAACTTACAAGAATTTAAACTAGTAGTGTGATGGGACAATTGGTCACGCAATCAAGGTAAGCACAAAGTTAGGCATTTAACGAACTAAGTAGAACAAAGTTCACCTATCGAGTTAAGGGATTGAGTCAAGGTTGGATCTCTATCCGTGGTAAAAATATCGGTATCAAGGTAAAGATTATAGTTTGGCCATTTTGACCATAAGGTCATATCAAGAAATAGAGTACAAGGAGATGGGTTTTGGTGGGACATGATATATTTACATGAAGGTAGACTTGTCTAGGTCTTACATACGAAATTTGCTGGTAGAAAAAGTGTAGTGTTGTGCTCCAAATATCCAAGTCACGGTAAGGGACGCCAAAAGATCTAAAATAGGAAGTGGGAGTTCACGAGGTGATAATTAAAGCACAAAAATAAAGAGGATCAAGTTAAAGCATGAAATAAAATTAATTAAAGGATCCAATAAAAATAATTTAGTAACATAATTTCGGAGAGAAGATAGTCTTCTAGATGAATACAGTTAAGGAATCATTAACTCATTATTCAAATTGCAAATGGATTAGAAGGTCGCAATTAAAGATCTAGAATTGAAGGAAGGTCGAGTAAGTCGAGGTTGAAATACAGTCACATAGCTGGGTAGATGACTAACAACACTTGTGTATATACTACTATCATGGTCATGGGTGACATGACAATTAGTATGGAATACTCAGTAGGGTTATCTTGGGGCCTACCATTAAAATTTGACTCAAGTATCCTCCAAAAGTTTCAAAAATAACTTTCAAAAATAAATCACCAAAATTTGTGTTCACTCCAAGCAGTTCAAATTCATCATAAAAAATTTAAATCACTCTCATAAATCTCAAAGCAAAATTTTATCACGTTACTACTAACCCTTCCAAAAATTAACGTTTAAACTCAACTATTTAACTCAAGAGTTCATAATTTACGAATCCATAAAATTTCATAATCAATCAAAATTTTAACATTCTAAATTTTTTTTAAATAACTCATAGTAAAACTTTTAACATATTAAAAGCAATCTCAAAAATTAAGCTCAATGCACTCATAAATTTTAACTTCTATTCATGCTAAGTTATTCCAACAAAATTACAACTTTTAAATGGTAACTTCCTTTAATCAATCAAAATAACTTTCCATCACATCCTTCGAAATTCTTCCAAAAATTTTAATATTAGCAATCTCTCATTAAACTAAATTTTCAAATAATCTTATCAGTGAAAATTTTTTTTTTACCAAAAATCTAAATAGAATTGTAAATCCTCAATCATAGGACACCATTTAAAATAAAATTCCAAAAAATTGTTTTCATAACTTTCAAATATTTTAAACCAAAATTTACCGTCATTACTTCCACTTAAAATTCAAAATTTACTAAACACGAAAATCGCAAGTCATATAACTCAATTTAAAAAAATTCATACGACCATTTTTAAAAGATAAGATCATTCTCAAACCAAATTTATAATCGTGCAAAGATGTATAATTGTATTCCAATAAATCATAAATGTCACAACTCGAAAATCAAATCAATTTTATATTTGTTTAAAGATGTATATCTATCACTCAAAACTCATAATATCACAACTCGAAAAGCAAATCAATTTTATACTTGTGCAAAGATGTATAACTATAACTCAATAAATCACAAATATCAAATCTCAAAAAGCCAATCAATTTCTTAAATCAAGGTACAAAGATTTTAGCCCTTTTTTTTTTGCAGTATCAATCCGATGGTGTTTACTATTTAGAAATCTCAAGATTAAAACCTTCCTTGGTAGTATCATACTAATCATTAATCACACTTTAAAAAAAACATTTTTATCTCAGTTAGAGTCTTAAATGTATTCCATTTGCCAATATAACCATTCTAGCCATGTGTTTGATCTATGAGTATACACTAGTGTAGTCATCTTCCTAGTTGACACTATGCACGAAATAAGAATCAATGGTAGAAAGGAATCAAGCAAGATGCAATTCAAGGAAGTGGAACGAGAGTCCGAAATTTAAAGTCAAGGGAAGAGGTCAAGCTGTATGGATGAGATTCCTAGATTCTATCCTATGTTACAGGTTCACATCGGTACAGTTACGTAACCGAAGTGACAAACTCGACCTGCATGGGCCACCACAAAAACATGTAACGCCCCAGCCCCAAAATACGTAGGACTAGAACGTAATCATGCCAGTTGTATACATACGAAGTATATGGACCCTCGTATATATACATAAGCTGTAAAATACAGTAACCAAGGTACTAAATCTTATCCACAAAGATAAATATGATATAAAAGTAACTTTGAATTTGTCATGTACACAATAGTTAGGCGGAGACAAAGTCCACTACCAACCAAATTAAATATGGAAAAATATACAAGGTAAGAATTTAGCAAGCGAGAGCAATGACGAGTCCAAGAGCAATCACCACGAAGGAAGGAATGGCCTTAGCTAGAGCACCTGCAAGAAATCATGAAACACACACCTGGCGAGATAGCCAGGTCCTCAGAGGGACGTAACAAGATACATCAACATGCCATATAATACTGAATATAAACTATGCCACAATCAAAGAAAGTGACAAGACATAATTAAGGTAAACTAACCAACTAAAGTGAACATGCAGTGAGAACAAACCTTTCGTCGCATGAGCCCTGGCTGTAAATGGGATCTGGTATAGTCCCCACTTGGGCACCAGTGACCGAGAGCATGACGTTGAAAAATGACAGTGGGCAACCTGAGAGGCTCATACCCGTATCTCCAGCGGAGCTTCCGGGTTATAAGGGAAGTGCAATAGAAGCCCATATGACAAGGAAATGTTCTCCCCACCCAATGTACATGTCAAGTCGCATCCACGACCATGTATCGCTACTAACTGCTAAGTCTCCTAACACGCCTCTATTAGCAGTTAGCCCTGACGCATGCACATAGGAGATCAGCCCACACACAAGAACCTCTACATGCTACTCATCTCACACATCCTCGTGGTACAACGGTGTCAAGGTATATGCAGTACACTACAACGGTAGTCTCTTAACTCTAAGTCCATATGCAATCAAAGGATAATAACAAGTATATCTAATATCACTATGCAGACAATAAATCAAGAACTGTAAGAACTGGAAATAATGAACAGTGATATGTAATAAAATGCAACTGAATATAAACAGTATAATGGCAAGGTATCTTGCCTGTGGGTGGTGCGAGAAGCAGCAAAATCCAACAATCAGAATCGTCAACACGAAAGTCAAAATCTACAAGAAGCTCCGGATGCTGAAACAAACATCACGAACGAGTTTGGAATAAAAGATATGCCTAAGAAACGCCTGTCCAAAAGTTAAATTCTGGAACAGGGGCAATTTTGTAATTTAGGATCAAAACGATGTCCGCCGTTGGACCCGCTTTGCACCGAAATGCACGTCAGAACCTACGGTCTCTAAAGTCGTCAAACTATATGTCTACAGATTTGTTTTGATGAGACAAACCCAACGGTATGTCTAATTTTGGATTCTGGTGGACTGTGCACAAAATTGCCCGTTGAGTGGGATTGTGGGCCCGCCAAAATAGCATCCCGATCAACGGACTCAGAATCGGACCAAACTTGGCTCACGGGACCAGAAAAATATTTCGAGTCCAATGGCGCAAGTTTCGTCGCGATTTGATGAGTGTGCACAAAATAATTTGGAAATACCGAAAAGCCCGATACGCAAAAATTCGACGGATACAGACCAAATTCGTTGCGCACACGCAACCAATTTGAATCCCGTCAATTCTCGCACGTCCACAAATTCGATACGGATCTTTCAATACTTTCGGTTTGCGACGGGGTCGCCCGGTTTGTCGGGACGTACCTCGTACGGGGTTTTTAAGGTTTTATAAAAACTAATTTTTCGAGATTTTAATTTAATTAAAACTGAAATTTATTGCAAATAAATAAATCTATTTGAAGTGGATGATAGAGGGTTATGGGGGCTTTCTGTACAAATTTACGGATCTAATAACGGATTTAAAATGAGGGAGATATAGATCGGAGAAGTGGGATACCTTAAAGTGGGAATCTGTTGTTGTTGTTGTTGATTCCGTTGCCGTTGGCGCGAGGTGCTGTTGTGCTCGCGGATAGCACGCCGAGGAGAGGGTAGGAGGAAGGAGGAGAGGAAGAAGGTGGAAGAAAATTTGGAGGAGAAAGGAATTTAGGGTTTAGTTTTTGAGATTTTTGTATATACATACGTATATATTACTAAGGGGGTTCGGCACAAAAGAGCTGCTATTAAAGGCCCGGCCAAGTTGGCATGCTTGCTGCTTATCCATGGTGGGCGCACAAAGCTTATTCCTTTTGCTGCACGCATGGGTGGTCGGGTGGGGCCGACCACCCATCAACTTTTTTTTTTTTTTTTTTCTGAATCTAAATCTAAACTTATCCTTATCTTTCTATATATATATATTTATATATATATATATATACATATATATATATATATATATGTATATATATATATATATATATATATATATATATATATATACTCACACCAAAATTTATTTAAAAATTTTAAATAATAATTTAAAAGTCAACTACCCAATCATTTAATATATTTAAACATATATATATATATATATATATATATATATATATATATATATATATATATATATATATATATATAAAATATATATATATATATATATATATATATATATATATATATATATATATATATATATATATATATATATATATATATAAATTCAATCAACTTAAAAATAATACTAACCTCTCAATAAACATATTTATTAAATGTTCACAAAATACTTTAATATTAATAAATAATAAAAATTTGTTCCAATGGGTGAATTGTACCACACAACCTTTATTCGGGCCCAGAAAAAAGGTACAATTTTGTAAAATATTATTTAAATAATAAAATAACAATAATTGCACAAATAATTAAATAATTTGAAGTTGTACATGAAGTTCTAAAATAATTAGAAATTATTTGTACATATATAAAATATGCCTACAAGGCCACAGTTGGTCACACTACATACTTACTTGGGATTGGGTTCGGTCCGGGCCCTAGTTCGAGTTGGTTTGGTCTAACCAGGTCAATAAAATTATTAAATAAAATAATAGTTAAATAAAATACTTGAAATGAGTCTTTACGTAACTCGGCCTAGTTTTCCTAATTCGGTCATCCCCATGGCAAGGCTCCCCTTAGCATGGCTAGTACACTAGTCAAGACACACTGCTACGTCTTGCGTGTCAAAATTCGTGGTAGTCTTGTGTTCCAAAATTCCACAATTGCTATGGTCATTTCTAATGAGAATAAAAATCATAAATTGCATAAATTGATTTGAAGTCTATTAAAATAATAAAAATAATTTAAAAAAATAGGGGTTTTACACATTGGTCGAGTAGATGTGAAGAAAACATGGAAGAATTAGGGTACCTGGCTGTGTTCTTCAGCGGAACAGAGGCTTCTCTATTTTGCGACGGGTTGCAGAGGTGTTCGCCGACGTCCAGGCGGTCGATGGCGGTGTCAGTGGGTCGAGAAGGAGTGCTGGAAGGAGGGGAAAGCTCTGGAGTTGATTTCGATAGTCTAGGGCGTCCTTCGAATAAGTATTTTTTTTCTCGCGCACATAGGTTGGGTTTCTGTTTGACAAATCATGATTTAAATTCAACTCCTTATCACTGTTGTATAAGGGATTCCAAGGGAGGATGTTATTAGGATTGGAGAGATCAAGATAGATTCAAATCTATATTTAAAACGAGATTTTTTTTTCCAATCAAAAATTTTCCTATACCAGCCTTCTATAGGCGCTTAGGATTTCATCCGTACTGTTCATACGGGAACAGTACTGAAGGGTGTATTCCCTTTGTTTGTTTCTTTTTTATTTTTTTAAAAAGCAAACTTATATGTATATATTTATAATGACTTTATGCACATATATATATATATATATATATATATATATATATATATATATATATATATATATATATATATCAAACCGTTACCTTTATTGAAAAAAGAGGGTAATGAGTACATCCGACCTCATGGTAACAGACAAAAAGAAAGGAAATAAAAGAAAAACACTACTCTAAAGCCCAATACGGAATAGTCGGAAGATGATGGCAACCCAATAACGACTTCCGAAACTGTCGCTTCACCTCCCGAACCAAGAAATCTGAACCAGCACCTCTCCCCTCATAACGATGCTTGTTGCGGTTCTTCCAAAGCACCCAAATGATCGCCCCGACCAAAGATCTCCTATGGTGACTGCCCTGACCCCGCCACCACCTTTGAAGAAAAAGTAGAAAATCTCTATGCATCCGTGCCTTGAAGAAACCCCGGAAGACAGACCAAACCGTCATAGCATGATCCCCATGGAAGAAGATATGCTGAAGGGTCTCCTCATGCCCGTCTTGACAGCAATGACACCTGGAAGCCAGATGGATTCCAATCTTTTGAATGTTATCATCAGTAGGTAGCCGGTTGTGACAAACCCGCCACATCAGAATACTCCACTTCGCCGGAATACACTTGCCCCAAATATTAGAAAATAACGAAGAAATAGGGTGGAAGATCCGACAACACCTCCATGCCGAGGCCAGCGAGAAAGATCCTTGCCGCTCACCCCAAACCAATGAATCAGGAACCGAAGAGCAAGACAGATTAGCCATACTGAGCCGCCTCGCTGCCTCGACCCAAAACTGCTCCAAGAACCTAGGCAAATCCCATCCAGTGTCCGTCCAAAACGAACGGATAGCCGGACCACCATTGTCCGAGTTCCTCGCCCGAGAATCTCTGATCTTCTTCCCCCTATCCGATAGGGCCCTCACAATCACCGGTCGATGAGGAAGAAACACCCTCCTTCCGGCCAATCTGGCCGACCTCCGAACCTCGGGGATCACCTGACGCTGCGGCGCCGACGAATCAACACTCTCCCCCCCAACTCGGTCCATCATGACGGCCTGAGAGTGACCCGCCTGGCCGAATGCACCCGGCTCTATCACCTGGATGCGCCGTCGCCCCCGAGTCCGTCTCCCCGTTCCGCGCCTGGTCCCAGTAGCCACTCCCTCATCCGACGGAATAGCAACGCTACCCAATCGAGGTCCCTCCGGAAGCCAAGCTTCGCACCTCGCTGAACCCTTACCACTCCCCAGTCTGAAAGAAATAAATGGTTCCGCCAATTTCCTCCTCCGCAAAATCCGTCGCCAAATGTGGGAGCACTTGGAAGTCATAAACGCATCGCATGGATGGCGCTTACAAAAATATTTCGATTTAAGGAGCTCCACCCAAAGACCCTTCCCATGCCGCAACTTCCACCATAACTTCATAGAAAAGGCATCCATAATATCATTCAGACACTTGATCCCGAGGCCTCCCTCGGGCTTAGTCCGAGTAATGTACCGCCATGCCAGCCAGCTCCTCTTAGCAATCCCATCCTTGCTACCCCAGAAGAAAGCCGCAAACATTCTCTCAATCGCCCTAAGAACGGCCCGAGGTGGACAACATGCTGCCAATATATACATAGGGATAGATGAAAGAACATTCTTAATAAAAACCAGCTTACCCCCAGGAGAGAGTATCTTGTTCTGCCATCCCGTCAGCGTCGAACGGATTTTATCTAGCAAATAACTAAACATCCCCGCATTCTGCCTCCCGCACATTAGCGGGCAGCCCAAATAAGTAAATGGCAGAGAACCGGTACAGAAACCAAAAAGAGAAGAAATAGTCCGAGCACGATCCTCAGCCAATGGGGTCACAGTATAAAATACAGATTTGGAATAATTAATCTTCTGACCAGATACAGCCTCATACCGATGCAATACCTGCTGAAGAGCACGCAATCCAGCAATATCCCCCGAAGTAAATATAAGCACATCATCCGCATATGCCAAATATGAGATACGCGGTCCCCCAATAGGAGTATGAAATGAAGATCTTCTATCAGAATCTTGAAGGAGCTTAAGGTTCCGAGAAAGCACCTCTGCAGCAATAATGAAGAGGGCCGGGGAAAGAGGATCCCCCTGACGGATCCCTCTAGACGCAGGGAAAAAATCTGTAGGAGCACCATTAAGAAGAACCGCATACCGGGTGTCCGCAAGAAGACGTTAAATAAGATCACAAAAAACCTCATTAAAGCTAAATCGCCGAAGAACCCGCAGGAGGAAATGCCAATTGACTCTGTCATAAGCCTTCTGCATGTCAAGCTTTATTGCAACATTTCCACCATGATTCGATTCCCTCATAGAAGCCACCATGTCCTGAGCAATGATGATATTGTCAACAATCTCTCTCCCCTTGACAAAAGCACTTTGCTCCGGAGAAATAATCTTGGGAAAAAATTCCCGCAACCTGCAAGCAATAATCTTGGAAATAATCTTGTTACAGAAATTGCAGAGACTAATAGGACGAAAATCAGAGAGATTCCTCGGGTGCTCGACTTTGGGAATAAGAAATAAGAAAGTATCAGAAATGGAACCCGGAAGGCGTGCACCCAAGAAAAAAGAACTAATGGCTTCCTCCACGTCATCAGCGATAATATCCCAGCAAAATGAGAAGAATTTCCCAAAAAATCCATCAGGTCCGGCACCACTAGCCGGATCCATCCCCCGAACAATCTCCAACAACTCCGCTCTATCCGGACAACAAACAAGCTCAGAGTTGTCCTCCACAGAAATAAGGCTAGGGATAACATCAAGAAATGCGTCCTCATCAGAAATAGGCTCAGCCCTGAACAGCTTAGAGAAAAAACTGAAGCCTCCGTTGCCACCTCCCCAATAGAACCAGTTTCTGAACCATCAGCCCGAATAATTTTCTGAATGCCCGCCTTTCTTTGCCTGCTCCTGGTGCACTCATAGAAGAATCGAGTATTCTTATCCCCTTCCAAGTCCCATCTCAATCTGGCTTTTTGTTTCCAGAAAGACTCCTCGACCTGGAACTTTTGCTTCAATCTGGCTACGACTTCCAACCATGAAGCCCTTCCCCTCTCCGAAGGATGAAGCTCAAAATCCTGCTCCGCCGCCAAGGCAGCATCCTCGGCCTGACGGACCTCCTGAAAAACATCACCGAAAGTAGCTCTGCTCCATCCAGCCAGAACATGACCCGTAGTCCGCAACCGCATGCCCAACCGCTCAAGCGCATCATAATGCCAACAAGAAGTCCATGCCCGAGCAACAACCGTAAGAAAATCCGGATGAGACATCCAAAAGTCAAGAAAACGGAAGCCTCGACGCTGAGGGGAGGAAGCTGGTTGGCAGGATATCAATAGGGGAGAATGATCCGATTCTGCCCGATTAAGATGCTCGCAAGAGACCTGAACACCATCCAGCCAACTGCCCGTCGCGTGTACCCTGTCAAGACGGGATCCCTGCCGATCAGCCCCCGACTGACCATTCACCCAAGTATAAATACTACCTCTGAAACCAACATCGGAGAGCCCGGCAGCCAATTGAAAGTCGAGGAAGTCCACAATGGCCCTCGTGTCAGGAGGTCATCCACCAAATTTCTCCTCCGGAGAAGCAATAATATTGAAGTCTCCGCCCACCGCCCAGGGCAAGCCAATGTCCCTGGCTTGGACGTACAGAAGATGCCTCCACATACGCCTCCTCTCCTGTCGTGTCCCTGTACCATGAACAACCGACAACCGGACCGGATCCAAAAAATAACTCATAAAGAGCTTTACCGTGATAGCCTGATCACAAGAATCAATACAATTGACCCCAAGACACGACTTGTAAAACAACCAAATATTGCCCTTATCCTTGCAAAAGCTAGCATCAAAACCCAACATCAGTTGATAAGAAAGAAGCTTAGAGGATATCACCTTGGGTTCAATAATAGCGAGAATCTGAATAGAGTTGGTCTGACACAAAGACCTGAGACGGTATAAAGTCAATCTGTTCGTCGTCCCCCGAACATTCTAAATAAGGAATTTAATCATGGACCCTCTGGGGGTCCCGCCTAACCCGGGAAGCATGTGAACGAAGAAGTCGATCCGACTGAGGTGCCATCGACTTCCTCCGCCTACCAGCCGCCTTCTTGAATGGTACCATCTGCCAGCCATCCTCATGTCCCTCGGAAAAAGAAGTGGAAGGTCTGTCCTCTGGCAATGGAACCATCTCACCTCCCGGAGATGGAACATTACCCCAGTCGGATAAAGAACTGGGGACGTGCTCCTCCCACACCACCAAACTACGATCTTCAGTATCAGAGTCAACCGCGATGACTCCCTGTCCCAGCTGGCTATGAATAATGATAGGAAGATCCGATAAAACTATTGGGCCAACTCCCCGATCCGGCCCCATCTGCCCGTCCAAACTAGAACCCGGAGCGCTATGACCCCCCTGTATGGGCCGCCCGACATCCGACCATAAAGTCAACTGGCCCAAAGAAGGCTCCCCCACGTGCCAGGATGGCGGTACGGAACTCGCACGATTATCATTACTCCCACGCAGTCCAGGCTGCGTGGTCCCCATGCTGCCATCGCGCCCCTCAACGCGTCTCCACACCTGCTGTGTCCCCTTCCCTTTTTTAAGCCTTAATCGTCTCCTCCGACGACCCCTGCTACGCCCACGGCCATCCACCAGGCTGTCCTCCTCTCGCACAACGCCTGGAGAAGAGACGTCAGGGTTGCGCGGTCTGTCATCAACACCAACGGAAGGAGTCTCCACCTGGGGTCGACCACAAGCACTCTCAACGTGACCATGATGGCCACAAGAAACACAGTAGAGAGGAGTCTGCTCATAAACAACCGGCTGCGAGCGCACCCCATCAGGAAGTTGGAAGAAAACCTCCTCTTGAAGTGTTTTGCTAACATCCACTTCAACCAAAACCCTGGTGACCCCCGGCCGAGAGAAGGAAGCCGTAGCCCGGTCCGTAAAGAGCGGAGTACCGAGCCCAGATGCAATGGAAAGAACCGCATTAGTATCAAACATGCAATGTGGAAGCCCGGGGAAGGCAACCCATATAGGAACTCGTAGATCCTCTCTTATCGGCGATAAATCCACCGAAGACCTGAATAGCACCATCGGAACACGACCCACGAACCAGCTGTCCTTGGATCTAAGATGAAGAAAATCGCACTCCTCATGAGGACGGATGAGGACGTGACGATCGTCAATCGCCTTGACTTCAATCAAACCCCTGAATCCCCTCGAAGCAATGTCCTTCTTAATGGCCTCAGTCGGAAGTCTCCGTCGAGCAAACTTCCCGATAAGATCCAAACTGCATGGCGCTGCGAGTGCCTCCATATCCGTCGAGGAAAAAAACGGCCACCTTCCGTCCATCAACAGCAATAGCTGGACGATATGAAACCCTCGACGAACCACCCACCAAACCCATCGCTGATCGCTCCACCACCGCTGCGGCATAACTAATCGAGCCATTCTTCCCACCTTCTGCCCCCGTCGCCAAAGTCATCGCGCCCGAAGGAACCGTCGGTGGCCTAACATCCGCGTCAAGGCCAACGGTATATATATATATATATATATATATATATATATATATATATATATAAAATATATATATATATATATATATATATATATATATTTAAAGAAAACCCCCTCTTTTTATTAAACAAGGCTCAAAAAACTGAAGCCTGACTCGTATACAAGACAAAAGTATACCAAAAGGAAAAGATGGGGGAGAAGGGCGGGCGCAGCCGCCAAAACTAAGAGGAGGGCGGTTCCCCGAATGCCGGAGATCTGTGGGAGCAAAGTGAGCTCCTTTTGCGACATTGCCGGTGAATCTCCCGGATCAGCTGATCTGCAGAGTATTGGTGTCCCTCGTATCTTGCTTTGTTCCGATTTTTCCAAATTGCCCAGGTGGCTGCCGCTGCAACAATCTGGTGGCCGTGGGACTTAGCTCCCCAGTGGGCCAGAAGATCGATAAAGCGCCAGTCTTCTGGAGTGGTATTGAAGTTGTGATTGATGGTGTTCCATATTTTGTCGGGCAGGCTTCCCTCCCTGAAGATGTGGTCAATAGTCTCAGTCTGACGCTCGATACAGCAATTACAAGCGGACGCCAGGCTAAAACCGATGGTGTTAAGGGTGTCGTCAGTTGGCAATTTATTTCTCATGACTCTCCACAGGAGAAAAGACCATTTCTTAGCGATGCAAGAGTTCCAATAACGTGCAATGAAAAGGTCAGGACCGTTCTCTTGGATCGTGAGTCTCGCCGATCGCACAGAGAATGCTCCTGAAGCTGCCAGCGACCACTTCAGCTGGTAAGCGTCGGGCCCAATGGTAAGTTCGAGCTGGCGGATGCTGTCTACCGTTTCGTTGCCTGACCACTCACGGATCCTGTCCCAATTCCATACGTAATTGGAGGGGGTCCACAGGTCATTGATCTTGTAATTTCTAGGGGAATCGAAGATGTTCGGGATGAGGCGGTCGCCTATCCACCTTTCCAGGAAAGGGTTGGACTCGCCAGTACCCAGATGGAGTCTGATCGCGGGCTCTGCCAAATCCCTGCCTCGTAAAATATGCCGCCAAGCCGAGGAAGATCTGCTGTTAGCTATGGCCGTCACTGGGTGTATGTGTCTGAAGTACCTGGCCTTCATAAACTTGGTCCACAGGTTATGACTAGTGCGTAATTTCTACCACAGTTTCATTGAAAAAGCTTTGACGATATGATCGAGCTTGGTGAACCCAGTCCACCGTTCGCGGTCGGGGATGCCATGGTGTCCCAGCTAGCCCAGTGGTGTTTGTTTTGCCCCTTGTTGTGCCTCCAGAAGAAGTTGCAAAAGATCTGCTCGATAGACTCGATAACCTTTCTGGTCGGAGAGCAGGCCGCTAAGGTGTAGATGGGAACGGAGTTGAGCACATGTTTGATGAGGATAATTTTCTCGCCTGGGGATAGGGTAGCATTGTGCCATCCTTCGATCATGTTTCTGATTTTGGTAATCATGTTCTCGAAGATGCTGGCGTTAGATTTCTCGTACACCAGAGGGCAGCCAAGATAGTTGAAGGAAGGATGTGCCACCGCGATAGAAGTGAGGTTGGTGGGTCCGGTCGTATTCTCAGTTTTAATGCTGTGGTGGGCATAGATGACGCTCTTGGATAGGTTGATCTTCTGGCCAGAGCATCTGGAGTACCGCTCCAGGGTGTTGTGAACCACCTCCATCGATTCGATGTCCCCGGAAGAGAAAATAAGAAGATCATCGACAAAAGCCAAGTGGGTGATGGTGGGACAGCCGCTGACAGTATGGTATTGCTGGAAGTTGGGGGTGTTGGCCATGTTGTTGAGGTTTCTGCTCAGGGCGTCTGCTGCAATGATGAAGATCGTGGACGAAAGAGGGTCGCCCTGTCTGACTCCTCGGATAGATTTAAAGAATCCCTCAGATTGGCCGTTGATAACTGTGGAGAACCAGGAGTTGCTTATGGATCTCCATACGATGTTGGTCCAACTCTCGGAGAATCCGAATGCTCTGAAGACCCAGATTATGAATTGCCAATCGAGTCTGTCGTATGCTTTTTCCATGTCTATTTTGATGGCGATGTTGCCCCCTCTCACCGAGAATTTTATGCAGGTGATAAGTTCTTGGGCTAGCATTATGTTGTCTTGGATGTTACGACCGCGAACGAACCCGCTTTGCTCTTCCGAGATGATTTTAGGGAGGGTTTTTGTCATTTGGGTAGCGATGATCTTGGAGATAATTTTGTTGGTGAATGTACAAAGACTGATGGGTCGGAAGTCACGAAAAGAGTTGGGATTATCTTTTTTCGGGATGAGGATGAGATTGGCGCTGGATATAGCTTTGGGGTAAGGAGCTCCTTCAAGGAAGGCTGTCGCCGCTTCGGTGATATCCTGCTTGATGATATCCCAGCATGTGCGAAAGAAAGTGCCAGAAAAGCCGTCCGGGCCGGGGGCGCTATGCGCGTTCAAGGCCCAAACCGCATCTTTCACTTCCTGTTCGGACAGAGGGTGCTCCAGCAGAGCGTTGTCGGAGTCGTTGATGATGGTGGGGATTTGGTCAAGGAACGAATGGTCTTTGTGGACCATCTCCTTGGAGAATAATTTGGTGTAGAAGTCTGCGGCCGCCTCTTGGATCCCCTTGTGGTCGGATCTGATGTGCCTTGCTCGTCTGTGATATGATGTATCGATAGTTTGTTTCTTTTGCCGTTGACGCAGGCGTGGAAGTATTTAGAGTTTTTATTCCCGTCGCTGTCCCATTTCAGTCTGGCTTTCTGCTTCCAGAAGTCGGTCTCAACTTTGAGCCTGAATTTGAGCATGGCTTTGGTTAGGTTCAAGGCTCTCCTTGCTGCAGGGGATTGGTCGGAGAGGAATAAAGGTTCAGCTCGGGTGACATCGTCCTCTGCGATGCGAATCGCTTGGAAGATGTCCCCGAATGCTTGTTTGCTCCAATTGGAAAGAGCTTTCCTGGTGGCCTTGAGCTTGTTGCTGACCCGAGAGAGGGGATTAGGGGAGGCCTGACTATTCCAAGCTTCTGCCACGATGCCTAAGAATTGCGGGTGGTCGGTCCAAAAGTCGAGGAATTGGAAGTTCTTTTTGGATGGATGGGATTTGTTTTTGATTTCCACCAGGATTGGGGTGTGGTCGAATTCGATGGAGTTGAGGTGGGATAGGGTGGAGCTGATCCTCATATCGTGCCAGCGAGCGTTGGTGAGGGCTCTGTCCAGACGGGAATATTGACGTAGGTCGCCATCCTGCATCTTACACCAGGTGAATTCACTGCCTTTGAACTGAAGAGGAGTGAGGTGAGCATTGAAGAAGAAGTTGTTGAAGTCTTGCATAGCTGATAGGGGCGGAGGGCGACCCCCAATCTTCTCTTCTCTGCAGGTGATGGCGTTGAAGTCCGCTATGCAAAGCCAGGGGGTGTTGATGTTGTGGAGATAGGTGTCGAGAAGGTCGTTCCATAGGTGTTTCCGTTCTGCGGTGACACAGCTACCGTGGACCGCTGAAAGGATGGCCCGCTCCGGCAGGGTGGGGTGAGTGACCCAGCATGAGAGGGCTTGTTGGGTGTCTTGGATGATTTCGATTTTAACCTCCTTTGACCCGAGAATCCAGATGTCATTCCTACCGGCAATTGCCGTGGGGAGGCCCAGAGCCAACTGGGTAGATTTGAGGCGTTTAGAGGGGATTTTAGGTTCAATGATGATGAAGATGTCGATCTTGTGAATTTTTCGAAGACTGGTAATTCTCCTTAATGTTGGTTTATTGGCCAGACCTCGAACGTTCCAAGATAGGATGTTAAGCATTAAATGATTGTGGGAGTGTTTTTTTGTTCCGCCTTACGGCGGATCTAGTTTGGATGGTGGCGGTTTTGTCGGTGCCTGATTTACTCCATTGGGGTTTGACCGGGTCGACGATCGATGTTGTGGGCGGATAGCGGTTGTGGCTCTCATACGGACCGGATTGAGGTCCTATCAGATTGCCAGCTGTGTCGACTGCTGTCTCCTCCGGGGGAATGGCTAGGGAGTCGTGCAAATTTTTGATTAACAAATGCTGGAGGGGGGCTCCTGCGGCTAGAACTTGGAGGCCTCTCTTTACTTGGTCGGGTCCAAGGATCTAGGACGTCTGCGACTGGGAACGCACTGGGGGATGGAGGTGTTTCGTTGGAGGGGGGAGGGGTCCGGGGGACGACCTCCTCACCAGAGGGGGGTTGTCGGTGATCTGTGTTGCCTGGGTCGGTAGACTCCTCCACTCGCAAGGATATGGTGGGGGAGGGTGGTAGCACGGGGGTGCTGGAGCCTTCTAGATGGTTGCCGTGCTCCGGGTCCTCTGAGTCGAGAATGTCGAATTGGTTGGAGATCTCTATGTGTTGGGGAATGAAGGGGATCAGGGCCTTGCTCGAAGGATTGCTGGAGTCTGGCTCTCCGTTACTGGAATCGAATCGAATGTGGGTATTTGGAAGGGGAAGAATGGGCAACTTGGGGGGCTTCCCAACCGGGAGGTCGATGTCTTTCCTTGGTGGCTTCTTTTTAAGCTCCGGAAGCAGGCGGTGACAGTTCTTAGGAAGGTGGCCTCTTAGGTGGCAGTGGTTGCAGAATAATACGTGGTTGTCGTAGAGGATTTGTTGGGTGTGGATATGATTGCCTAGCTTGATGTTGATGAAGTTGGGTGGTTCTGATGTGAGGTCTAGTTCAACACAAATTTTGGCGTAATGGGCTTTGGTGAGGTTGCTAGTCTCGGGAGCCGACGCCACGTACGTCCCGAAGGAGTTGGAGATGCGCTTTAGAGCCGCGGGAACGAAACAGATGAGAGGGAGGTTGGGAAGGGTGACCCAGGCTGCAACCGTAGCTGAATCTTCTTTGGTGTTGAAACCTGGTGACCACTTGATAATCTTCATCTGGTGGGTGTCAATCTTGCAGGTTCCCTTGGACCACACTGTCCTGTGATCGCGATCTGAAGATAGGTGGAGGAGAATGTATCTAGGGTCGAGGGGGGCCACTCGGTAGTCGGTCGAGAGGTTCCATTTGGTGATCGCTTCCTGTACCCTGGAAAGTTTGGGGCACCCGGTGGAGAATTTAAGGATGAATGTGTGTGGAAAGGCATATATATATATATATATATATATATATATATATATATATTTATATATATATATATATATATATATATATATATATATATATATATTTATATATTTATATATTTATATATTTTTTATATGTATATATATATATATATATATATATATATATATATATAAATATATATATATATATATATATATATAATATATATATATATAAAATAAAAAAAATAAAAATAAAAATAAAAATATATATATATATATATATATATATATATATATATATATATATATGAGAAAAATGTACCTAAGGTCGACCTTAGGTAAGTTACCTAAGGTCGACCTCATTTTCCTCACTTTACAAAATTTTTTTCATGAATTTTTTTTTATGGGATTCATCTACACCTTATTGATTGGCAACATACCAAATTTCAAGAAAAAATAATATTGTTTAGCCCCCTATCAATAAGGTGCAAAATCGACGGTGTAGCAGCAAAGTTTTAGACCGTCGATTTTGCAAGGGATAGATAGGGGGCTAAACAATATTATTTTTTCTTCAAATTTGGTATGTTGCCAATCAATAAGGTGTAGATGAATCCCATAAAAAAAATTCAAGAAAAAAATTTTGTAAAGTGAGAAAAATGAGGTCGACCTTAGGTAACTTACCTAAGGTCGACCTTAGGTACATTTTCCTCTCTCTCTCTCTATATATATATATATATATATATATATATATATATATATATATATATATACATACATACATATATATATATATATATATATATATTTAAAAATATATATATATATTTTAAAAAAACAAAATTATATATATATATATATATATATATATATATATATATATATATATATATATATATATATATATATATATTTTATATATATATATATATATATATATACATATATATATATATATATACATATACATATATATATATATATATATATATATATATACATATACATATATATATATATATATATATATATATATATATATATATATGTATATATAAAAAAAATATATATATGTATATAAAATATATATATATATATATTTTTTTTTTTTCAATAACCCCCTCTTTATTCAACAAGGCCCAAAAAGCCGAATAAGGCGAAAAGCCTGAAACAAGCAAAGGGAAAAAAAAAGGGGGTGGGCGCTCGCGCCTGACAAAACTAGCTGAAGATGGGTTGCCAGAATGCTGGAGGACTGTGGGAGCACAGTGAACTCCTTTTGCGGCATTGCCGTTTAATTTCCCGAATGAGCTGCTCGGCGGAGTATTGGTGGCCCTCGTATCTCGCTTTGTTGCGATTCTTCCAAATTACCCAGGTGGCGGCCGCTGCTACGATCTGATGGCCGTGGGGACTTGACTCCCCAGAGGGCCAGGAGATCGTTAAAGCGCCCATCTCCTGATGTGATGTTGTAGATGCGGTTGAGGAGGCTCCAGGTTTGATTGGGGAGGCTTCCTTTCCGGAAGATATGGTCGATATTCTCCGTCTGCCTCTCGTCGCAACAATTACAAGCGGACGCCAGACTAAAGCCGATGGAGTTAAGGTTCTCATCGGTTGGTAATTTCTGCCTCGTGACTCTCCACAGGAGAAATGACCATTTTTTGGGGATGCACGAGTGCCAGAATTGCGCAGTGAAGTGAGCTTGGCCGATGACATGGATTGCCGCCCTCGCCGATTTCACTGAGAAAACTCCGGAAGCTTCCAGTGACCATCTCAGCTCGTCCGCGTTGGGACCGATGATAAGACCCTGTTGACGGATGCTGTCAACTGTGTCGTTGCTGGCCCAATCGTGAATCCTGTCCCAAGACCAATCGTTGTTGGTGGGGTTCCACAGGTCTTTGATTCTGCAGTTGCTGGGGGCCCCAGATGTGTTCGGGATGAGGCTGTTGCCGATCCATCTTTCCTGGAAGAAGTTGGCCTTGCCGTCGCCCAGACGGAGTCTAATCGCTGGCTCGGCCAAATCGTGGCCCCGCAGGATGCGGCGCCAAGCCGCGGATGATCTGCTATTGGCTCTGGCCATCGCTGGGTGGATGTACTTAAAGTATCTGGCCTTCATGAACCTGGTCCATAAGTTATCGCTCGTGCGTAATTTCTACCACAGTTTCATGGAGAAGGCTTTGAAGATGTCATTTAGTTTGGTGAAGCCCAGCCCGCCGTTCGCGATCGGGGTTGCCATGACGTCCCAGCTTGCCCAGTGGTGTTTGTCTTTGCCATCGGTATGACCCTAGAAGAACGTGCAGAATGTCTGCTCGATCGACTCAAGGACCTTCTTGGGTGGAGAGCACGCCGCTAAGGTATGGATTGGGATGGAATTAAGGACATGCTTGATGAGGATTATTTTGCCGCCTGGGGATAAGGTGGCATTATGCCAACCTTCGATTTTGTTCCTGATTTTGGTAGTGAGGTTCTCGAAAATACTGGCGTTGGATCTCCCGTACACCACCGGGCAGCCCAGGTAGTTGAAGGGGGGATGGGCCACCGAGAAAGAAGTGAGATTGGTGAGACTGGTGGCATTCTCGATTCTGATGCTTTGGTGGGCGTAGATGATGCTCTTGGAATGGTTGATTTTCTGGCCTGAGCAAGTGGAGTACCGCGTTAGGGTGTTGTGAACCACCTCCATCGATCCGATATCCCCTGAAGAAAAGATAAGTAAATCGTCGGCGAACGCCAGGTGGGTGATGGTGGGGCATCCACTGGCGGTGTGGTATTGTTGGAAATTGGGGGTGTTGGCCATGTTGTTTAGGTTTCTGCTCAGGGCGTCGGCTGCGATGATGAAGATCGTGGATGATAGAGGATCGCCTTGTCTGACACCGCGGCTAGATTTGAAAAAGCCCTCGGATTGCCCGTTAATGACAGTGGAGAACCAGGAATTGCTGACGGATCTCCAGACAGTGTTGGTCCAATTCTCGGAAAATTCGAACGCTCTGAAGACCCAGATCATGAACTGCCAATCGAGTCTGTCGTAGGCTTTCTCCATGTCAATTTTGATGGCGATGTTGCCCCCGCGAACGGGAAACTTCATGCAGGTGATAAGTTCTTGGGCCAGCATGATATTGTCTTGGATGTTCCTGCCTCGAACGAAACCGCTTTGTTCCTCCGAAATGATTTTGGGGAGAATGTCTGTCATTCTGGTGGCAATGATCTTGGATATGATTTTGTTGATGAAAGTGCATTGGCTGATCGGTCGAAAGTCGCGGAACGAGTTGGGGTTGTCTTTTTTCGGAATGAGGATTAGGTTGGCGCTGGAGATGGCTTTGGGGTAGTGAGCTCCTTCAAGGAAGGCGACAGCCGCGTCGGTGATATCCCGCCTGATGATCTCCCAACAAGAACGAAAGAAAACTCCGTTGAATCCGTCAGGTCCGGGGGCACTGTGCTCGTTCAAAGCCCACACCGCGTCTTTTACTTCCTGTTCGGACAGGGGGCGCTCCAGCAAAGCATTGTCGGCATCGTTGATGATGGTGGGGATTTGGTCGAGGAAAGAAGAGTCTTTCTTGACCGTTTCTTTGTGGAATAACTGGGTGTAGTAATCTGCGGCCGCCTCTTGGATTCCCTTCTGGTCGGTTCTGATGATGCCGTGCTCGTCGGTTATGTGATGAATCGATAGTTTGTTTCTTTTGCCATTGACGCAGGCGTGGAAGTATTTGGAGTTTTTGTCCCCTTCGCTGTCCCATTTCAGCCTGGCTTTCTGTTTCCAGAAGTCGGTCTCAACTTTGAGTCTGAATTTGAGCATGGCCTTGGTGAGGTTCAGGGCACTTCTGGCCGCAGGGGAACGGTCGGTCAGCAATTTGGCTTCGGCACGGGCGACGTCATCTTCGGCGACTCGGATAGCTTGGAAAATGTCCCCGAAGGCCTGTTTGCTCCAATTAGAGAGGGCTTTCCTGGTGGCTTTGAGCTTGTTACTAATTCGGGTGAGAGGGTTTGGGGAGTCCCGACTGTTCCAGGCTTCTGCTACGACGCCCGAGAACTGCGGGTGATCAGTCCAAAAGTCAAGGAATTGGAATTTCTTTTTGGGTAGGTGGTTGTTGTTGTTGGTCTCCACCAGAATAGGGGCGTGGTCTGATTCTGCGGAGTTGAGGTGGGACAGGGTGGAAGTGATCCTCATTCCCTGCCAGTAAGCGTTGGTTAGGGCTCTGTCCAGACGGGAGTATTGGCGGTGATCGCCGTCCTGCATATTGCACCAGGTGAATTCGTTCCCTTTGAACTGAAGAGGAGTAAGATGTGCGTTGAAGATGAAGTTGTTGAAGTCATTTATGGCTGGTAGGGGAGTGGGACGTCCACCAATCTTCTCTTCTCTGCGGGTGATGGCATTGAAGTCCCCTATGCAAAGCCAGGGGGTGTTGGTGTTGTGGAGGTGGATGTCGAGAAGATCGCTCCAAAGGCTTTTGCGTTCAGCGATGATACAGCTGCCGTGCACAGCAGAAAGGATGGCACGCTCCGGTAGAGTGGGATGAGTAACCCAGCAAGAGAGGGCTTGTTGGGAGTCCTGGATGATGTCGAGCTTGACCTCCTTCGAGGCCAGAATCCAGATATCGTGTCTGCCAGCAATGGCAGTGGGAAGGCCCAGGGCTAATTGGGTTGATTTAAGGCGTTTGGCGGGAATTTTGGGTTCGATGATGATGAAGATGTCCACTTTGTGAATTTTTCGGAGGCTGGAAATGCGCCTTAGTGTCGGTTTGTTAGCCAGACCTCGAACATTCCAAGATAGGATGTTAAGCATTAATGATGTTGTGGGGGGATTTTTTCTTCCGCCGTGCGGCGGATCTGGTTAGGATGGTGACTGTCGTGTCTGCGCCTTCCTTGCTCCGTTGGGTGTTCGGAACGGCCGCGATAGTTGTTGTTGGAGGGTTTCCGTTGTGATGAACGTTCGGACATGAGGAAGGGCCAATTAGGTCTCCGGCTGAGTCGACAGCGGGGGCTTCTGGAGGAATGGCCAGGGAGTCGTCTGCTTGCTTGGTCGACAACTGCTGAAGGGGGACTCCTGCGGCGGCAGAGTCGACAGCGTGGTCCTCTGGAGGAATGGCCAGGGCGTCGTCTGCTTGCTCGGTCGACAACAGCTGAAGGGGGACTCCTGCGGCTAGTACTTGTATGCCTCTCCGTGCTTGGTCGGGACCGAGAAGGGCAAGGGTGTCAACGACTGGGTTTCCGTTGGGGGGCAGAAGAGCTGCGTTGATTGAGGGAGAGGCCTGGGGATCTGTCTCCTGACCGCTGGGGGTAGTCCGATGCTCTGTGCCGCTCGCGGCGGTACCCTTCGTAGCTCGTGAAGGGTTGGGTGAGGAAGGTGAGAGGTCGGGGAGCCCGGGTCCGCCTGTGTCGGAGGCCGGCTCCGTCTCCTCTGAGTCGAGAATAGCGAATTGGTTGGAGGTCGCTAAGAGTTGGGGAGTGAAAGGGATCATAGCTCTACTCGGAGGGTCGTTGGAGAATGGTTCGATGGGGCTTGATTCGAATCGAATGTGGGAGTTTGGGGGAGTTAAGGTGGGAGACTTGGGAGATCTTCCGCCCGTGGTGTCGGTGTCTCTCCTGGAGGATTTCTTTTTGAGCTCCGGGTGGAGGCGGTGGCAATACTTCGGGAGGTGGCCTCTTAAGTGGCAGTGGTTGCAAAACTGAATGTGGTTGTCGTAGAGGATTTGTTGGGTATGGGATTGGTTGCCCAGCTCGATGGTAATGGAGTTAGGGGGTTCTGAAGTGAGATCTAGTTCAACACAAAGTTTGGCATAGTGAGCTTTGGTGAGATTGCTGGTCTCGGGCGACGTGGCCACGTACGTCCCGAAAGAGTTGGCAATGCGTCTTAGCGCTGCTGGGACAAAGCAGATGAGGGAAAGATTGGGGAGGGTAACCCACGCTGCCACCCTGGTTGAATCTTCTCTGGTGTTGAATTCTGGAGTCCACTTGATTATCTTCATGAGGTGAGTGTCGATTTTAGCTTTGCCCTTGGACCACACTGACCTGTGATCACGGTCCGAGGAAAGGTGGAGTAGGATGTGCCTGGGGTCGAGGGGGGCAACTCGATAGTCTGAAGCTAAGTTCCACTTGGCTATCTCTTCCTGAACTTTGGCAAGTTTGGGGCACCCCGAGGAGAATTTCAGAATGAAGGTGTGAGGAAAGGCCCCCGACAGCGAAGAAACTTCCACTTCGGAGAAGGGGATGACTGGAACAGGGGAGTCAAGAGAGTAATCGATGTCCTGCAGAGCAACGTCTGTGAGAATGGTGCCCTTCGAGGGGGAGAGGTCCGGGCGCAGCATAGCAGCATAGGACGGAGGAGACGTCCCAGTGGAAGGGAGTCCCGCTGAGCCGGGCTGGACCCCGAGGGGTGGGGCAGCTCCAGCGCGGGGGAGGGAGGCGGTGGAGGGAGCGAGGGAATGCCTTCCTGCAAGGGGAAGAAGAGGGGCGCCGGATGGCGCAACGCCACTCGGGCCAGAGGCGGAGGCCACTCCGGCCCCGAGGGAAGGGGATGCCACGGACGCCACCGGAGCGGAGGGGGGGCCGAGGGAGGAGACACGAGCGGAGGATGGGACAGAGGGGCGACAGGCACGGAAGCGACCGGCCTGGGGGATGCCGGAGCAGGGCGGGAGCCCACAGGAAAGCCACGGAGAGGGGGGGAGCTGGCGAGGGCGGGGGTGATGTCTCGCTGAGGGGGAGGGGGAGCAGCGAGAGGAGGGTGAGGCGAGAGGGAAGCGCACTGGGAGGGGTTGAGGGAGGGTGGCGGAGGAGGATGGGGATGAAGGGGAAGGAGGGAGAGGGGATGAGAGACGGGAGGGGGGCAGAGCCGGACTAGAGGGGGTGGACGACTGCGCAAAGGGAGGGGGGGAACACTGCGCATGGGGGTAATGGAATAGGATTGCGCAAGGAGGGGTGGCCCACCCAGGGCTTGCGCAGACCGCTGTGCGCAAAGGGGGGGGGAGGGGCATTGGAAGAGGATTGCGCATGGGGGGGAGGCCCAAGGGGGGGAATGGAATAGGCTTGCGCATGGTGAGGTGGCTCACCCAGGGCTTGCGCAGTCCGCTACGCGCAAAGGGGGGCATAGGAACTGGACCGCGCGGGTGGGGGTGGCCCACCCTCATTGAGCGCGGTCCACAGCTCACGAGTCACGTGGGAAGAAATGAGTTCCACGAGGAGAGAAAAAGAAGGGGATGCCAAGAGCTGCTGAACAGCTGGCGACTGCACAGCAGAGCTGAGCTCCATGCTGGCAGCGCAAACGGAAGGGATATCGGGGCGCGCGACTGCAGCACAGGCCTCGAGAAGGGAGGGGGCGGGGGGCCCGAGGCTGGCAGGGCAAGGACTCACGCCATCCAAGGGGGAGAAGGAAGAGTTCGAAATGGGGGGAGGGCGGGAGCTCGGGGGGGATGCTGAAGGTGGCCGGCGTCAACGTCTCCGGCGGCCGGAGCCAGGAGGGGCGAGGAGACGTTGGGCGAGCACAGCTCGGGGCTGCGGGAACCATCCCGTAACAACGGGGGCTGCTCGACTGAGGGGGCTGCCGGCGGCGGGGAAGGGGATCTCGGAGGGGGAGGAGGAGGAGAGGGGTGGGACCGAACGGCGGCGGGGAGGAGGAGACGAAGCCACTCCTGCGATTCTGGGGGCCATGGAGAGGACATTGGGGGTGGGGATGGCCTGGGGAGAAGGGGGGAGCTGGGTGAAAGGTGCCGACCTAGGCCGGCCAAAGGAGCGGGGATAGCTCCACGGGAGGAAGGAGGAAGACCATACCGAAAAAGGGGCCGGCCCTATATATGTATATATAATATATATATATATATATATATATATATATATATATTTTCTTTTTTTTTTTTTTTTTATATATATGTATATACACCAATAAGTATATGTATTTATACCCTATATACTATAAAAGAAACTTCTAAAATTTCTAAACTATTGTATATTTAACTTTATACACATTTATATACCATTTGCATATACATATGTACTCTATAAACTATAAAGAAAATATTTATATCCAAACTAAAAAAATGCTTATAGCAAAAAAAATTTTGTAATTAAAATGCTAAGTAAATAAATTTTTTACTACTAATTCAAAAATAAAATAAAAAGTAAAGATCATATAATTGTGAACTTAAAACATTTAATAAATATGGAAGTACCTTAAATACTAAATAGAATGATAAATTATATTTTTTTTTAAAGGGGGGTTTACAGCAGCTCTCCTTTGCGGTCAGATCGTCAACGGAGTAATGAAGCAATCATCCCTCGTCACAACCCAGATCAAAAAATAAAGTACTGTCAGGGATTCCTGTTCAGGAGTTTCTCTTTGCATTCTCGTTCGCAGTCTTCACAGCATCCTATTCTCAAGCTCATGGAGCAATGACGAATAAGATGACGACTCTGATGGGAACTTCTTCTCCTCTAAAGAGAAGGAGGTGATGCAATCTGATATGGCCAAGCTCGGAACCACCACCCAAATGTTGGTCATCAAGTTTGACCAGTCAGCATTTAAGGAAATGCTATCGGGGGATAGTGCAGGTTCTTCTCCTTGACTGTTGATGTCTAAGAAAATAAAGAGGATGTGGGTGCCTAACGCTCGTATAGCTTACCCACAACCTGCTGAAGAGGTGCAGCACGTGCCAGTACAAATCTTACCTGGCGCACGGATAACTTCGCCTCCCGCACTTCCCTAGGCACGTGACTTGGAGAAGTTCAATGTGCTGGAGAAGCGTGCGCCTACAAATAGGCGCGGGAGGAATTCAACACAAGGCAAGCTCAAAGCCTTAGGTAGCAGCAGACCTCATACGTATGAGGTGCTCCTAGAAGAAGGCATATCACATGACAAATCCAAAATCAAGACGAGGGCGTGGGCTACACGCGCCACATATGCCACATCAAGACGTGCGCATCTAGTTGTGACACGCATGCCTGATGGGAGGCTCTATAAATCACGTTCACGTACCTCTACGCCAGGACTGGATCAATCTCCAGAGTCTCCCAAATACCCAGAGGTACTGCAAGCACAGGAATTGGGTCTAGGAGTGCATAATGTTACATGCCACAACACTCGGTCTCCCCGAGGAGGCGTAAAAGTGAACCTTCCTTCCCACAACCTGCGTCATGTGATCAGCCACAAACGCAAAGTGGAGGGAATGACGACAAACACTATACACAAAACGCCCCTAGGTGGACATACGTGCGCTAGCATAGTCATCAACTGCTATTGCGCAAAATCTACAGCAGTCCCGGAAAGGCAGTCCATGTTTCAACGGCTCCATTCTGCTTCAGCCGCCCGACGTTGTCTCGACGAACGGTTGCAAGGAGATGATGAAAAGGAACCACTCTTTTCCTCATGCCATGCTGTAAGTGGTTCTTCTCTGACTGAAAGTAACTTTAACTCTTCGGTTGGTACACCTAAAAACTGACCCAAGAACCGTGAGTTAGTTGTGCCAAACACTGGGGTGATCCAGAGCACCCTCTCCAAGTCCAACGTATTAAAGGTTGGGGGTAGCTAGTCTTCTATGATAAATACTGGTATAGCTAGGGGTGCCCTTCCCTTGCGTATCCAAGAAAATGGGGGTAGCCAACTTTTTGTCTTGCACCACAATCTGATGTTTCAGAAGGACAATGATTCCTATGAAGCTGAGAAAAGATAGGCTGGGGTACCCATTCTCAGCTTGTTGCTGAAAACTCGGAAACCAAGGATACTACAAACCTCAACCCTGGTAAGTACTCCCAGATGATCACCTATACTACTGTCAGTGGGGCACGGGAATCAAAAATGGAGAGCGAATAGCCAGTCCGCACTCGTGTCATGCCGTCATACACGACGAATGATGAACAGAGGTCCCAGTACAGCCGTCAATTTGAAATGATTGAAGAAATAATACAGACCATGAATGACAGCTTGGCACTTCTGACAAAGACTGTCACAGAGCTGAAAGCAGCTCAAACTTCATCCCAACCACCAGTGCAAGCCCTAGAGCCGAGGAATAAAGGGGAGTCCAATGCCCCAAATCTTCCAACTACGAGTCATCACTAGTATTACCTCCCACGGTCGGTGATTATAACCTAACACAAGCATGTGAGCCAGTAGTATCGGAAGAGGTCCTCGAAGCCATCCGAGAGCTTCAAGCCAGAGCTGACGCCAGGGATAAACAAGAGACTCGATGAAAGTTGGGACTCAACTAACCCTTCCCAGTTGAATGGAACAGGGTGATTTATCCTCCAAAATTCAAACCCATGACTATCACTCCTTTTGATGGGAAGGATTCCCTCCGTCAGCATCTCAATCATTTTAGTGCTATGATGGGGCACTTGTCGAGGGATGATGCCCTCTTTGCTAAACTATTCATCGGTGCCATGAGGGGAGTTGCCTACGAATGGTTTTGTAGTCTCCAAGACAACTCTGTGTCGACCTTTGACGACCTCTAGCATCTGTTCTTATATCATTTCTATGAGCCAGGGATGGACATGTCAATGTCCACTTTGATGGATACCTCTCAGAAGGACAAGATATCTGTTCGAGTTTATATAGAGCAGTTTTGGCAAGCTGTACTGAGACTACAGCCAGGGGTTTTCGAAGCAATCTTGATCGACACTTGTAGGAAAGGCTTTTCCCTTATGACGAGAGTTTGGACCGGCTCCTCCAGCCATGCAGACTGGGCGACATTCATCATTAATGTCGAAGATGCTGAGAGGAAGGCTAAGGAGGCCCAATTATTGGGAATGGGTCTTTCTAATGAGAGGGGCAGAAGACATGTCGGAGCATCCAATAACAATGAGCGGAAGTCTAAAGCAAAACAGGTTATGACCACGAGCCTCAATCGGGGTACAGCTCCTATTCAGATACCGAAAAGACCCCCAATCTAAAAAAGGAACAATTTTGTTCAAAGACGAGGACGCCCTACAATTACTCAACGTCCTACTCGAGGGCGAGAAATTTACACTCCGACCTCCTAGATACCCTGAAGAAGTGGACTGGATAGATGATCCCGAATACTGCCATTACCACCGGTATAGCCATCACCCGACTAAGGACTGCTATATCCTCAAGAATCACCTACAGTGATTAGTCGACGCAAATGTGCTATCACTGGACTTTGAGAAGAAGGTAGTCTCCGCCAATATGGTGACTCTCTAGTTCGACAGGTTTCTGCCTACAGTGGCGCAAGATGGACTCATTCTGATTCTAAAATCAACTATGAAGGTTGTTAACCTCCCTACCGCTCAAGCCTCAGGGTTGGTGCCAGTTAAAATGCCTCGGGAAGAAGTCATTTGGGTACACCCTGACCTCAATGACGACTTAATTAGACCTGCTAGACATCAACCCGTCAAGATCAAATCTAGAAAGGTCAGATCTTGTAATGTTGTCTCGGGCTTGTCAAACGAACGAAGGGTCGAAGTAACCAGGACTGGTCTAGAATACTTACGTAACTATGACCAGGCCCCTGGTAAGAAACGACGTCGATCGTAACGCCAACCATTCTCGGTGCTTCCGAGCCAGGCCCATCTCAACCGCCAACGATAGACAAGAAGAAGAAAAAAGAGGGGCATTTTGACAAACCCCTCAAGAAGGATACCGCTGCAGGGTTGGACCGACCCTAAAATTTCAATATTTTGGCACAATTGGCCAACACCACAGCCAGACTATCGCTGTTAGAGCTCATCCGCCTCTCCAAGAAGACTCGAGAAGCTCTGACTGAGGCGTTACAAAATGTCGAATCATACATAGGACAGATACAACAACCGGACGAAGACCTTGCTGCGTGTCCCAAATGCCATAGTATGGTAGAGGCAATGCCTAATATCACAGTCTCACAATAGGATATGCTGTTAAAGAATAATAGGCATGCCCGATCCCTGTACTATACAGGGTATGTTGGCACTGTCAAGGTCGATCGTATGTACAACGACCATGGTTTGTCTGAAAGCATCATCCCTCACCGTCTGCTGCATACGTTGGAGATCCCAATGCATTAGCTTTTCGTAACCAAACCACGATCAGTGGTTTCAACAATGGCAAAAGTTACCCAGAAGAAAAAATCGGCTTGAAAATTCAGATTGGCGACCTGAAGACTGAAGCGACTTGCTACGCCATTGACGCGAATGTCTACTACAATATCCTGTTAGGATAACCTTGGATCCATGAGCACATGATCGTGCCATCTACCCTCCACCAATTCTTCAAATATGTCAACGACAACGGAGTGGTAGAAACTGAGTTCGCGGACATTGACCCCTTAAAGGGGTTGAGGTTTACTACACTGAATCTAGGTTGTTCCGAAAGAACCACCAGGTGAAGACGCTGAAGACGAGGCCGAGGCTCAATCCTCATCCGAGGAGCCCATCAGAGTGCACCTAAAGGAACGCCCTAGGGCACCCACAGCTGAGACTATAGCTCCTCTGATAGTCTGATTAAAAGGAAAGCCACCTACCAAAGAATGCCCTACGACATCTGTAGTCTAGGCTATAATTCCTTTGGTGGTGCGATTGAAAGGAAAGTCGTGAATGAAGGGAAACACTTCTGTCAAGCCGATTGTGGTGAAGCTGCGCAACCCGCCTCATCCTACTCCACCCTTGCTTATCTCAGGTGCTGGGGGTAGTGATCTAATAATACGGTTGTGCACAACTTTTTCGTATTGGACATTGTAATCCTATAGGACGATTTATCATATTTTATCAAGAAAGGAATGCCTTTAAACTACTCTTGCGATCTCTCTGCTTATTTTTTAGAATAAAATTTGAGTTTATCACTACAGACCCTGTACGTGGCACCTATTTTATAGTACCAGTGTGGAAGAAAAGATCAGAACCCATTATCTTTGACCGAGTATACGGCTCCCGGACTCAAACTCTTTGTGATCCAGAATATAAAATCGATACAGTTCAGGCTTATCATTACACCCCGTAAGCCAGACAAATCATCCAGAAGATGGGCTATGACCTAGATAGTAATACGGTCTTAATTACGGAAAGGGTCGGCACTGGCCGATCAAAATTAATGTACCTTAGAAATTCTGGCCAGTATTAACAAAAAAATGCTATGGTCTCGGATATGTCCCGCCTAAAGCATCCAAAGTTCTACAGCATAAGGAAGTGACATACTCATACTCTTCAGACTTCTTATGTGACTCCGACGTCAATATCAGGGAGGTGTTCCATAGAACATTGTCGATGAATATGACGTCAGTGGATCAAGTCGATGAAGACGATGAGCCATTCTTCGAAACCCTCGAAGTTGAACCCTGCGCTCAACAACTTGATGTCCAATAGGAGAAACGCTTCGAATCACGCGAACCTCCTACTGAAGATGAGGTCGTACAAATCGACTTAGGGGAAAACTCTTCTCATAAACCGATCTTCATCAGCAAATATTTGAAATGAGAAGATCGTGAGTCTCTTATTGAGCTTATAAGAGAATACATAGATGTCTTTGCCTGGAGCTATGGAGATATGTCAAGCTTAGACCCGAATGTTGTCATTCACAAACTGAATATCTTGCCTAAAGCTAAGCCAGTGAAGCAACAACAGTGGCTTCTTCGCCCCGATGCCATGAATACTATTGAAAAGGAAGTCAATAATCTAATAAAGAGTGGCTTCATCCGTGAGTAACAACGCCTATCCTAATTACTAAAAAAATAGAAAGATCCGAGTCTGTATAGATTTTTGCGATCTAAACGTCACTTACCCGAAGGACGAGTTCCTGCTACCTACTACCGATGTGATGGTCGATAACACCTGCGGGTTCGAGCGCATGTCTTTCATGTATGGCTACTCTAGTTATAACTAGATCAAGATGTTCCGAGACGATGAGAAATATACGTCCTTCTAGACTTCGATGGGTGTGTATTACTACACCGTAATACCATTTGGTTTAAAGAATGCAGGCGCTACGTACCAGCCTGCTATGAGTATTATAGTTCGTAAGCACTTGGGTAAGACAGTCGAATATTACATCGATGGCATTGCTGTCAAAAGTCGCTTTCATGGTGATCACCTCCATGACTTAAGGATCGTCTTCGATTTGATGAGGATACGCCAATTAAAGATGTAGGGTGTCCAGCGGCAAGTTCTTAGGCTTCATTATCACTTCAAAGGGTATCCACGTCGACCCTGAAAAGACAAAAGCCATCATCGAAATGCAACCGCCAAGGAACCTCCGTGAACTACACGGTCTTCAGGGATGCGTGGCCTACATATGAAGGTATATTTCCAACGTCTCAAGTCATTGTAAACCCTTCACCGAGTTGATGAAGAAATGAGTATCTTATGTCTGGACTGAGGAGTGCCAGTAAGCCTTCGAAGACATTAAAATATACCTCATGAACCCTCCAGTCTTAGTAGCCCCAGTCATGGAAAGACCCTTTCTGCTGTACGTTCGATCCTTAGATCACTTTCTCGGAGCACTGTTATCTTAGAATAGCAATACAGGTCACGAACAAGCTATTTACTACCTCAGCCGTCAGCTGATCAGAGTCGAGCACAGGTATACCCCTATGGAGAAAGAATGCCTCGCCCTCGTCTTCGCTATCTTGAAAACTCGGCATTATATAGTCGGACAGACGATTCACTTCATCTCTCGGGTCAATTCACTCAGGGTCTTCATGACCAAGCTAGGGGCATTAAAATCATGCCTGGCCATATGGGCGATACTTCTATCCCCTTATGACATGGTATTTGTCCCACAAAAGACGGTCAAGGGTCATGCATTAGCCGATTTTTCGGCTGCCCATCCCGTAACCTAGACGTAAAAACTCTACGAAGATATCCCGAATGAAGTAATGGATGCCCACACCACCACAAAAGAGCTAGTTTGGCGACTGTTCTTTAACCGTGCTTCAAGAACAGGCCCGAAAGGAAACAAAGCGGGAGTGGGGGTAGTGTTAATCTTCTCCGATGACTTGGTCATCCAACGAGCGTATTCACTCTCAAAACCGTATTCTAATAACGTTAATGAGTACAATGCTCTCATCATCGGACTTCGACTAACCAAAGAGTTGGGGTCGACTTTCTGGGAGCTTACGACGATTCTCAGCTGATTGTCAACCAAGTTCGGGCCTAATACGAGGTCCGACATGAGAACCTGGTCCCATACCATCAAGCAGCGATTTCCAAAATCTCTACCTTCACAGGGTTCTTCATAGAGCACATTCCTAGATTACTAAACCTAGAGGCTGACGCACTAGCAGGACTTGCAGCATCATTAGATGTGCCTGTCAGGACTCAGCACATTATCACGATTATGGGCCAAGAGCTGGTATGCCCTAAGAACAACTTGTGCATACAAGCCTACAAATCCGTAGAGGAAGGAAAATATAGTCGAGACTGGCGATCCCTATTTATAGATTTTGCAGTGTACGAAATCTTACTAGATAATGCAAAAGAAGTAGCCTCCTTTAGGAGGCTCTCTTCGGTTTTACTGCGATACCAAAACCAAAATGTTATACCGCCGCTCTTTCGATGGATCCTACTCTGATGCCTATCAGGACAGGAAGCTAAAGATACACTGCACGAGGCTCGTGACGGCACTTGCGGAGCTCATCAACCAGGGCCTACTCTAAGACTAACTCAGCGCATGGGTTATTATTGGCCTATAATGATAGCTGATGCCTTGGTGTTTCCTAAGAAATGTCAGACGTGTTAGATCCATGCTAACCTTATTCACCAACCGTCGGAGTTCTTACACCCAACGGTGGTCGGAAGCTATAACCGATTATTTCTGCAAGTGGTCGGATACCACTCTTAGAAGTAAAAACCTCCGACGTGATCAAATTCCTCAAGCATCATGTCATTTACCGATTTGGGTTACCTCGGAGGATCATCCACGACAATGGCCCAGAATTCATCAGCGGCTCCTTCCATCAATTTTGTGACTAGAATCGAATCCATAGCATAGCATCAATGGCTTATAACCTAGCGGCTAACGGCTTGGCGGAGGCTTTCAATAAAACGATTATTAAGCTCCTTAAAAAAGTTGTGTCTTCCAACAAGCGCGACTGGAATGAAAAGCTCAACGAATGCCTCTGGGCGTACCGAACCACGGTCCGTACACCCACTGGTAGTACGACTCTTGAGCTATACCAGGCACGAATCTCGGGGGCCTTTAACTAAAAGGTCGAGGAAAGGCCATTTCGGGTCGGTGATCTTGTCCGATCTGTTAGAAGGCCAATGATTATGACTCACAAGACTGCCAAAGAATTCCAACCTAAATGGGAGGGACCGTTTGTTGTCAAAACAGTTTATTCCAACGACACATACCGGCTAGCAAAACCTAACATAGATTTGCTCATGATGCCTATTAACGATAAGTATTTAAAGAAATATTATGTGCAAATGTCCAGTTTATCTTTCCATTCCTACATTTTGTTTTTATCACATCTTTGTCTGAATGCCAACCATGTCCATATTACCTCTGAGTGTGCATTCTTACCGGTCAAATCTTGTCTCAATACGTCTATATTACCTCTGTTGACTAGATCGTCACCATGATTTATCATCGGTACCTAGTTCTAAGCGTATTCATGATAAATCCACTAAACGAATAGGATTCTTGAGAAGAACGAACATGTCCATACTACCACTATGTTGTTCTCATGTTCCTTACCATGTTCTCTTAACCTCTGAGTAAGTTACCTATCTGAAATTCTACGTTTTTCATGTCCATATTATCTTTGAACAAACGTTTCATTCTATCCTTCAAAGAAAATGCATCAAAGAAGACGAGTCTATAAAAGTCCGCAATCACAAGAAATTCACATAAAGCCAACAAAGAGATAGATTTTTCATTGATATTCATGATTACATATGATGGAAATCTACTACTGGCTCACTGCTCTCTCATTACAGAAGGCAGTGATGTGATAAATACCCCACTGCAGAGGGCAGTGATGTGAAAAATACCTCATAGAAGAGGGCAGTAATGTCACAAAGTCTTCGGCATTGGGATTACATTAATTTTTTTAAGACAAACAGGAAGACCATCTCGAGTGTGCAGAATGGTCGCCTCGCCCATGCGGAAAAGCTACTGGAAGAAAGGGTGCCAACCTGGACAATCAATCCTAACCCTGTAGATCCATGTAACGCCCCAGTCCGAAAATACATAGGACTAGGAATGTAGAATGCCAGCCTCATATATATGAGATATACTCCAATATATAGAAATCTCGAATATATGCATAAGCTGTATTGTGAATAATAATAATAGGCAGTCATAGGTAAAAGCTATATCTCATCCTTAGTAAATATAAAGAAAATGGCAACTCATGAATCCAAGTAAATGTCAAAATATAGTTGTTGGCCGGGCGGAGACAAATCCACTACCGACACTAGAATAAACTGAAAGGAAATAGAGTCCAACCTCTAAGATAAATAGAATAAGAAATGATGACTAAATAGGCTCCTCGACCCAATAGGGGCGGCTGTGATCAGAAGGTACAACTCACTCGAACGTGAAGGATGAGTCTATAGTGGAGCCATACTCCTGCGGGAAGTCCTGCACATCTATACCTAGAGAAATCACCAGGTCCTCAGAGGGACATAATAAGATACAAAAATAACATGCCACATAAACTGAAAATAAACTGCTCAATAGTAATAAGTCAGATCGAATCATAACATGGTCCAATATCTCACTATTTGGATTAGCGTACCATCCCCTCAACCAAACAAGGACAGGAGATGGCACACTAACCCACGGTGAAGTATCTTTCCAAGTTACGAATCGAATATGGTATCCGGACCACAACCAGATTCAATACCTTTTTATCAGAGCAGTAAGCCACACTTACAACCAAACAAGGACAAAATGTGGTGAAGTAATCCGCGATAAGTTATAGTTCAAAGTCACGGTCAGATACAAGTACTCAAACCAAGAGTACTCGTACCTAACGGATAAGGGTAGCCTACCATTTTATGTGAATGCAGTTTAAGTACATCCCTCCAACGCATGGGCTCTGGCTAAAATAGGATCGACATGGTCCACCCTTGGGGCACCAGCGGTCTCAGGCATAACAGTTCCAAGAAGGTCAGTGGCCAGCAGTAAATAAGGGGTCGTCAACCCGCATCTCTGGTGGTGTGTATGGTCACAAAGGAAATATGTAAAGTAGCCCATACCCTAAGGATATGTACTCCCCGCCCAATGTCTACTATGTTGTAACCAAAACACATAAAACCTCTATTAACCTCTAAGTCAAACTAAGCATGCAATGTCTATTAACGGTTAATCCTATCGCAAGGCTTATACGTACTGGTGGCCAGCCAATCACGCATGTCCGAGTTCTATATGAGACTCACAATTTCGTGGTACAAATGTGTCACGGCCTATGAATGCAACAAAATAAGGCTGTCCCTTAACTCTAGGTTTAATGGGAATAAAAATAATACATAGCAGAAAATATAACTGAACAGTAAGTTCTAACAAGTTATACCATATATCACAGTTTATTTTGCATAAGAAAAATAATAAATAATGCATAAAATATAAGCTAAATAAATAAACAGTGGGTGACAAGGTATCTTGCCTGGGGATAGTGTGCAGAATGGTGACGCCTGATGACTCAAATCGTCAGAATATATAAGCAATGAAAGCCAACTTTTACGAATTACCTCGGATACTGAAATAAACATCACGAACAGATTTGTCATAAAAGAAATACCTAGGATACGCCTATCCAAAAGTTAAATTCTGGAACAGGGGCAAAATCATAATTTTGGATCAAAATGATGTCCGATGTTGGACCCGTTTTGTACTAAAATATGTGCCAGAACCTACGGTCTCTGAAGTCGTCAAACGACATGTCTACGGGTCTGGTTTGAGGAGATGAACCCAACAGTGTGTCCAAAGTTGGATTTCGACGGACCGTGCACAAAATCGCCCGTTGGGTCGGGTTACGGGCCCGCCAATTTGGCGTTCTGATCTACCTTCTCAGAATAGGAACAAACTAGTCATACAGGACCAAAAAATTGATATGATCCTGATGGCGCAAGTTTTGTGTCGATCCGACGAACATGCACGAAGTTATGGTCAAGTTTACAAAACTTCGATACGGGGGTATTTCGACGGATATGCACTGATTTCGTTGTACACACACAACGAAATCGAGTTCCGTCAGTTCCCACACGTCGGCAACATCCATACGCGTCTTTCGATGCGTATAAAGCACGACCACGTCGCCCGGTTTGTCGAGGCGCACACCGTATCAGGAAATTTTTTCTAAAATTTATAGTTTTAAAAACTATTTTTCTCCAATCTTTGGAATCAAAAATCTTTACATATAATAGATAAAAAATTAAACTACCAGAAGGGTAATGAAGTGCTACATATGGTCGACGACTTTGTTCATGAATTTTTCCCAAATTTCTAACAGGCTGGTCAGAAATCATCTTCGAACAGGGGTACATGCAATCCTATTTCTGTCCATGTGACAGAGTGTTTTATCGATTTTTGGGTCGAGTTTCCAAATTGATAACACGACCATTCGCTAAACTAGTTGCTGGAGTGTCGAGAGGGTTAAGTAGGCTCTACTTAGGATTTTTTGTATCAAGAATCTATCGACTAGATTTAAAGAAACATGGAGGAGAAGTGGACCACCTGGCAGTTGGGTCGAAACAGAGTGCCCTGTTTCCTGTCACATTTTCGTGCCTCTCCGGCAAGGCGACGGCCGTCAGCGGTGTGCAGGTGACGCTGTGGATTCGCCCAAGGCTTGGGGTCGTCAGGGATGCGCTAGGGTTGGTCAAGAGGGGAGTACTTCCGAGTTTGGAGTTATAAATCTCATGTTCGTATAGATGTAGGTATATGCTTATCTCTTCAAGTTTTTGGGAGGATTACTTCATCAATTTAAACCTGAATTTATATTGGATTTGGTATAATCCTAAAGATAATATGGTTGAGGTTGCACAGGAATTTGTTTGGGTTGAATCGATCAAAAATGATCAGTTTCTAATCGATCAAAATTGGGAAAGGCTGGCTTCTCACTGTCGGGTACAGGGATGGTGGTCATATCACGAGATTTCTAAATCTCGCGATAAATTGAGGTAAATTCTGTTTTTATAGTTATATATATAAGTAATTTAATATAAAACCCATTCAAAATTCAAATAGAATTATACAAAAATTTCTAAATAATCTATAATTTCATTTTAGCAATAATATAAGAATTATTTATGTAAAAGCCTCTCATTTCACAAGACATGAACAAAATATTTAGTACTTATAGTATATTTACTTTAAATCTAATATATATATATATATACATACATATATATATATATATATATATTAAAAAAAAAATATATATATATATATATATATATTTTATATATATATATATATAAATATATATATATATATATATATATATATATATATATATATATATATATATATATATATATATATATATATATATATATACTTATGTAGATATATGTATAGAATACATATATATACACCATATAATAAAGGAAATAATCCTTAAAATTTTATTAACCTAATAAAAATACTTTTAGTCTCAATTGTTGAAAGCAAAATACTATAGATAAAATGGTTGCTAGTTTTTGATTAATAAGGAAAAATAATATAACTATTTATTAACCTATTAATTAAAAAACAAACAAATGTCATAAAATATTTATACATAATATAATAAATATTATAAAAAAATAGGGGTTACAGATAGTGGGCTAGTCAGGGTATAAGACTACACTAGTCAAGCCTTATCGTATAGTCAATGTGCATAACAAAATTTTACCATGATTGGCTATGTTTATAATAACAATTAATTGAATACACACACACAGAGATATATATATATATTATTATTATTATTATTATTATTTAAAAAATATATATATATTTATTATTATTATTTTTTTATTTTATATATATATATATATTTATATATATATATATATATATATATATATATATATATATATATATATATATATATAAAATAAAATTTAAAAAATCTGGGGGTTTACAGTCCAGCACTATATTGACGGACAATACGTCTCATCTCCGGAGTAAAGACAGCTAGCATGTTGTATGAATGGGGATCACTTTACTTGATACCGTAGCAAGATCCCGCATCAGAACGATTGTCTCTTTGAATCAACTAATTTATGATGTCCTTCCTGTAGGCGTATGGGTCACGTGCCCTAAATGATCGAAGTGTGCCCCGCGCCTTGCTCTAGTAATAAGCTATACATACTTAATCTGAGAAGCATGGCATCAGGAAGAGACGTCTTGATCTATATGCTTTGAGACAATCATGCCCCCCTTAAGGACGCACCCCCACTCACGCCTCGACTCCACAGACGCGCCTAGTCCTTGCACCCTCATGATTACTTCCATTCCCAAGTCTGCATGGAAGATGTCAAAATCTTCTAGAACATCAAATCAAACTCTTCTTTTTCTGTACCAAAGACGGCCACGACACAATAGTCGAAGAAGCCACCATTTATTGAAGTTAATTCAGCCGCCCCGAACACGCAGCTAGGTTCGTCCTTCTCCGTTCGTTCCTTAGCCTTACAGGCGCTACCTTATCTGTGCCCTATAATCACTGTATTTATGAAGACAAGTTCTTGTTCCTAAGATGTTAGATCGCACACTTTGACTCTCGTAACGAAAAGACAGCTAGTAGAAGAGTCATGATTAAAGGCGCTCACGTCTCAGTAAGGCGCGCCTCTCCATTCACTCATGTCTCACTTAAATAGGCGCATCCCATGCACCTACGTCAATGACTGTCAGCCACCTCTACTTTTAATAAGTATGGTTCTCTCAAGCCTTCGGTACGATGTTTCGATTCTCGTACAAGAACACAGAGGTCAAGGTTTATTCCCCTTAGAAACAGTATAAAAAGACGTATGTCGCCCTGAGCCTTCCCATCCGTGTGTGTTTCTACCCCCGTGCCTATATAGTATGCGCTACCTAGGATAGTGATTCCTAGGTGCGTGTGTCACTCGGGCACGTGCCACGTGTTTAATACCTAGTTGCACCAATGAACGAGTTTACAGTATACTAAGATCCTCTCTAACAACATATCTACTATGTGGCGATCAACTATGGTCTTTGTTACCAGTAAAGTATGCGCCTGGCTGTAGCCGACCACTGTTTAGGGGCGCCACGTGGTAAGAAGAAGTACATGTCTGCCTCTCATAGGCGCGTATGTTACCCTTCCCTCTATTATAAATAGAAAGGGTTCTCCTCCATTTGAAGCTCTCGGTTCTCCTATATTTTGAAGCTCTCGATTTCCCCCCCGGATCCTGAATTCCTTAAGAAGTTCCTCAGCATTCCAGAGAGAGCCTTCGCCATTTCCCTTAGTTAGTAAAACTAACCCCGGCAGCTCTCCCTCGTTGTCAGATCGTCAACAGAGTAAAGAAGCAATCCTCCCTCATCACCACCCAGATAAAAAAACAAAGTGCAATCAGGGATTCATGTTCAGGAGTTCCTCTTTGTATTTTCGTTCGTAATCTTCACAGTAGTCTATTCTCAAGATCACGAAGCAATGTCGAACAAGATGGTGACTCTGCTGGGGACTTTCTTTTTCTCTAAATAGAAGGCGATAATGCAATCTGACAAGGCCATGCTCAGAACCACCACCCGGATGCTGGTCTTCAAGTTTGACCAGTCAGCATTTAAGGAAATGCTATCGGAGGATAGTGTAGGTTCTTCTCCTTGACTGTTAAGTCTAAAAAAATGAAGAAGGTATGGTTGTCTAAAGCTCGTATAGCTGGCCCACAACCTGTTGAAGAGGATCAGCATGCGCCAGTACAAATCTTACATGGCACGTGATGACTATGCCCTCCCCTCCCCGTACTACCCCAGGCGCGTGACTCGGAGAAGTTCAATGTACGGGGTGTAACACCCACTTTTCTAAATGAGGGTAATTTTGAACTTTTGTAATTTTAGTCTTTTAATAATTAGATTTAAATCATGTTATGATTTTTGATAATTTTTAATTCTTTTAAAACTATTTTAATGGGTGATTTATGATTTTGGTGTTTTGTTAGTGAAACCCTAGATACTACTTGACCTAGAGACTAACCATGACCATGAGAACCTAACCATGTGATTAGGGTGATTTATTTCTACATTTTTTGCCCAAAGGTATTTTGGTAATTTTGATTCTTGTGAATTATTTATTGCATTGGTGTTGTGATTTTGGCTTTTGCTAGATGTGACTTTAGAGACTAGCCTAGAGTTTGACTTTGACTTTGGCAACTTAGTTAGCATGGTATGGGACCCTAATCTAACTTAAGTTGATCTTAGTTGACTTGAGTGTGGCTAAGTTTCATGGAGAGATTGAGTGTTTAGTGCATTGGACTTTTGGCTAAGAGGTTGAGCTAGCTAGCTAATAATCTTGTCCCAAAGCCCATTCATATGAAACCCTAACCCTAATTATCTACATAGCCAGCCACAACAGCCCAAGAGTGACCTAATTTCAGCTTATATAATATCTCTTCAGGACCACTTGTCTCTTTTAGAAATCCCCCTTTAGGAAACCCTAATTTCTTCCCCCTTTCATCATTCCTCTACCAAATTGATCCTAATCTTTTGCATTTGATTCTAAGTCTGGAGTAGTAGTTGAAGGAGGCTAGCTTGCAAGGAGGGGAGCTCATTTGGACATTGCTTGAGGAAGGAGACTTCTCAATTTGGGGCTTTTTCTTGGAGATTGGCTCTCTATAGGTAATCCCTTCAAATCACCTCTAAATCCTGATTTCTTTCCATAGATGCATGCATCTAGGTGTCCCCTAGCTGTAGGTGAAGTTTGATAGGAATTAGAATTGGTTTGGTGTTCGTATCGGACACGTATTATTCACTAGGTCTAGGTATTTGTTGAAATGCCTCAATAAAGTTTTTATTGCTCTTTTCAAAAACTAATTTTACAAAAATGTAGATCTATATGTGTGTTTTCATTTTCCCTTGGACTGAGCTGGATATTGTGTCGTGTTCGTGTCCAAATTGGACACGAACACGCTCGCAGCACACAGTACACTGTGTCCTGCTGCTCGAGGGGGTTTTCTTCTCGTACATGCCACGTGGGCAGCTGCCACTTGGCATGGAGGTGGGGGCCATGACTGATAGGTCAGCCCCCAAGCCTCGTATCATGAGGATTCGTGTCGGATATGAAATCCAGTTTGCACTGTTTTGTACTGACGCGCGCGCGCGCGAGATCCGCTTCTGATACAGGTCTCGTGTCTGCACATGACACTTCATAGACACTTCGTGTTGTGTCGAAAGTGTAGCCCTACATGTGTGCTACACGTGGACATAACCACGTGGCTCCACGTGAGCCGTGTCCTGTCCACGAGCTTGTGTACCAGCCGCACGAGACAGTACAGTCTGTGCGTGTCTGGGTGTACTTTTGTGTGCACAGATACATCGTGTCCAATTATTTAGACACGATACGACCTGTGTGACACCTACACATATGCACGACACATTACCAACCATTAATTTGATGTATTATGTGATTTTCGAATATAAATTTAGGTTTTCCCTATAGTTCTGATACCATGTTCATATTTTTTATATTTTCTGAGATTAAATGTTAATGAACTGATTAAATGATAATTTGTGATGTTTAGCATATGTACATGCCTGAGAATTAAAACTGAGATTTATGTTTCAACTGTAAATCCTGAGTTTGTATATAAAACTGAGATTGGTTTACATGTTAGCTGCTATTTAACATAGGATACTAAACCTGAAAATCGAGTTTAACTTTTGAATTCAAACTGATACGAGAACCTGTCATAGAATGTTAAAACTGAGTTTAATTGAATGTGTATAAACTGTGTTCATTGCATTAGTTGTTTAGGTTTTGAAATTGCTTTAAGGGTAGCTTTTGAAATTACTGATACTTGAAGTATCAGGTTTTGATGCTCCTGAACTCAGGATTTAGTGCATGTTTAAGGTGATTTCACACACACACACACATACACTATATAACCTGTTGTACAATATTGTTCAACCCCCATGCCATTACACATATAACCTGAGGACACACACCCTAATTACACACACACCCTCTGAACACTGCCACTTGTTTCTCACTGTCCACACATACACACCCCACTCACTGTCATACTTAATTTACTCACACATACACCACTCACTGTCACATCATTTCACTCACACACACACACACACACACACACACACACACACACACACACACACACAATTGACTGAGATACATACACACCCTCTCACTCTTTCACTCCCCCTCATATTGCCATTCCATTTGAGTTCACTGCACATCCACTTGCATTTAACAGCATACAGGTTCAGTCAAGTTCATATAACTTGGACTGCATTCCATTGTTCACTAACACCCTTTAACTAATTCACTAATCTCCTCTTCTTCCTGTATTGTACTGAACCATTGGATCATCTGCCATCCATGAATCCACCCTAACACATCCCACTATATTTAGAGCCTTGTATTTACTATATTACTTTGATTGAACCTTGTATTACATTCACATTGATGCACAGGTATCTACACTTAACCTTGCTTGTTCGGCCTATACCTTGTTCTAATGTAAATGCCAGCCTTTATGCTAATGTTTAGTTGGCGTGCACTCTAGCAGAGCCATCCACTCCATCTATCTCTTGTCTTTGATGTTCAGACTTGAACATCACTTGTGGGCAGAATATTGCTTCCCTTACATTTTTTCTCTTCCTTCTTTTCATTCATTGAATGTATGAATGCATATATATAACGTAATGCATGAATAATGTATGTATGTAAATATGCATGTATGTAATGAAAGCATGTATGTAATGCATGAATAATGTATGTATGTAACATGTATATATATAATGTAAGCATGTATGAATGTATACATGTTTGTATATATGTATGTATGTAATATATAGATGTAATATGAGAATACATGTAATGTAGGTATGTATCCATGTATGTATACATATATTTAGGTATGGTATATAGACTTGTGTGCTTCATTTTTGTTTGGTAATGTGTTTGACTGCTAGTATAGGCTTGGTTAGGCCTAGAATGATTTGTTAGACTAGGATTGGACCTAGTATGGCTTAGTTGACCTAGTTTGACTAGTATAGTTGACTAGAGTTGACTTTAGTCTAGAATGACTTAGAAATCATATAAAATGTATTATAAAGTTCAATATTACCATTCTGGCGATGTTGTGACCTGTGTTGCCCTAAATAGGACTCATCTACTCTGTCTGAAGATCTACACTTACCAAATACTTAGGATATCAGGCGAGTACATTCTCTGATCATTTCATACTTGTTAGGATTTATATTTTTGCTCTAGATTACTTTACTTGATGCTGTCATATTGTTAACACGGATTAGTACTATATGGATCTTTACATTGAGATGTTATCTCCCTCGGGAGCATTGGGTATATCATGTCATGTCTGTTTCACTTTGATCATGTAATCATGTACTTTCACTATTCATGTACACTTTTGTGATTCATGTTCACAGAGCCCTCATATATACCTTCATGTGTACCTATTTATGGGCCCCCATATGAAATATTATGCAATAAAATAAGTTGTCTGGATCCTTGTGTATTGATTGGGGTACGGGGGAGTACAAGAAGTCATGTGAACAATTCTAAAGTAGTCGTTATATAAACTCTTTACTGTAATCATGTGCAAATTCAAGCCGTTCACATGTCTATCTTGTACTCTACATCGCTAGTCACTAATAGTTCTCTACTTATAGTAGCTATTTACATTAAAGTTCTCTCTCTCTCTCTTTTATTACATGTACTTTCTTTCAGCATTTCATGTATTTTACTCTATTGCATGCTTTATTTTCCTGTCTTGATATGAACTGTTGAGATTATGTGCTCGTTCCTGTCCTGACTGGACCTGTTAAAAATATTACAGAGGATGACGAGGACTTTTGCCCTACCTATTATGGAGCTGCCATAGATGACACATGCGACTTGGACCTTCAGCAGGATCCATCAGCAGTAGAGGATGTCACCCTATTGTTTAGGCTAGATAGCTTAGACTTTTATCTTATTTTGATGTCTTGTCTCAGTTGGATACTTTTATGTTTATATTTGGGATCTTGTTGTTATTCTGAATGTTTGTGGAGATGTTATCTTAGACACTTAGACTTCTTCTCCTGTTTGTATTTTACATGATGATTCTCATTATCTATCTATCTATCTTATCATACTTCTGCCTTATTTGTGATTGAGCTGTACATTTCTGTATTATCCTTCATTTGGAGTGTATATACAGTACAGGTTCCTTATAATTGTTATATGCATGTGACCAAGGACAGCGTTCTATCGCCGATACTGCAGCGTAGGCTGGGTGTACCCATTTCTTGTGCCCCTACACTGGGTGTGGGTCGTGACACGTTTTTAGTGGTGGCCCATGCAGGCCGAGTTATGTTGTGGTATTCGAACTAGAGTATCACTACAGCCTGCAATATGATATATGATATAGTTTTGAAGGTACTCAATCACACCTAAGAAAATTCTTATCTGATTCCATCATCAAAAATTCTTGCTGCTTTATTGTCTTTCTTTGAAATAAACTGTCCTCCTTTGATGTTATCGATTCATTCTTAGTAATTGCCTTCTTGTTTGATCTGTCTCCAGGATGGTGCAGACACGATCCCATCGCTCCGGCCAGAGGGATACTACTGAGAGGTCTGCCACCTCTCGTCTGGCTCAGCCCGGTAAGACAGCTCCCATGGTACTTTCTCATGTTGGAGTTTTTGCCGCTTTCGGGGGTGCACCTCTGCCAGTTCTGAGATCTTCCTCCGTCATTCCTAACTTCTTCCAGCAGCAGCAACAGCCGCCTTCGGGATCGGTTGACCGAGCACAGTTGTTCGACTTCTTTTAGAAGATGGTGGAGGCCCAGCGACAGCAGTCCGCTCATTTTAGCAGAGCATAGAGAATACACATCAGCTTGTCTTGACGATGGTGGAGAGAGTTATTACGCAGCCCCAGGCAGCCCAAATTTAGCCGAAGACACCAGGGATCAAGGAGTTCCAGAAGATGCGTCTGCGGGATTTCTGCGGCACAGAGGGGATTCTGTATACGGATAACTTGATAGAGCACATCGAGGAGATCTTCCGGCTGGCGGAGCTTCCAGCCCGACTGCAGATTGAGGCGGCAGGTAGTTAGATGCACGATCTGGCTCGCACTTGGTACCAGACGGACCCGAAGGTCGGTACAGAGGGACAGACTTGGGCAGCCTTCAAGAAGCTGTTCAAGGAGAGGTTTTTTTCTGACACATATCTTGGCGCCCTGGAGACGCAGTTTGAGAGCTTAGTTCATGGCAGTCAGACTATCGAGGAGTACGCATGGGAGTTCTTTCTTCTGGACAGATTTGTTGAGGGTCTCAGTGAGACAGGGAAGGCTCGGAGGTTCCGGATGGGATTAGTCAAGGAGGTCAAGTCCTTGACCAAGAGTGACCGGAGTGCCACTTTTCAAGAGATTCTAGTGGGTTCCCTAGCAGCAGAGGATGATCTTGAGAGGAAGCTCAAGAGGGGACGAGACGCTCATGGAGCCAGCAGCAACAGAGGCCAGGCCAAGAGGCCTCATGTACAGATTCAGCAACAACAGCATTGTTCAGCAGCAGTTTCAGGGCCAGAGACATGCACTTTACCAATAAGCATCCAGCCAGCAGCCCATTAGTTGTACTTTCTGTAAGAAGCTGGGTCATGGATGGAATGACTACAGGAAGAGACTAGACAGGTATTAACTTTATAGTTCAGCAGAGCATCAGTGTAAGGAGTGTCCTAAGAACCAGATACGATTGACTCAGGCAGCAGTAGGAGCTAGGCCTCCTACAGAACAGCAGTGATTTGTCCAACATCAGCAGCAGGACAAAGAAGGAGGCCAGCAAGGGCGAGCTTTCACTATGACAGTTGAGGATGCACAGGCAGTAGGAAGGATACTTACAGGTTTTGTTCTTCTCAATTCCATTCCCACTTTTGCCTTATAATAACTATCTTGAAATTCAATTCCGACAGTATTGTCTACCTCCTTGTTCATTGATAAATTTGATTCTTAGTATTCTGTATTGATTTGATTTTGATTTTTCCAATATAAGTCGTATGAGCTAGGTCACCTCAGTTATGGAATTTAGAATTTTCTACAGTCTTATTAGCTAGCATAGTGAGGACATATAGTCTGATTTTGGACGTATTTCTTGGGTGGGAATTTAAGGTTTTCGCGGCCAAGCATGCGGCAATGCAAAAATTTTAAATACCATGATTCTAGAGGTATGTATCCTAGTTGGGGACTCTATGATTATTGTAGCCTTGCTTACTAGTATGACAAAGATTCTGAGTCTCATGATTTTGGACATACGCATATGATTATAGGATTGCATGATTAGAGACTTTGATTGATTGGGGGTTTGACCTAGAAAGAGTATGACCATCTTAATTTCGAGGACGGAATTCTTCTACGGAGGGTAGACTTGTAATACCTATTTTTCTAAATGAGGGTAATTTTAAACTTTTGTAATTTTAGTCTTTTAATAATGAGATTTAAATCATGTTATGATTTTTGATAATTTTTTTCTTTTAAAACTATTTTAATGGATGATTTGTGATTTCGGTGTTTTGCTAGTGAAACCCTAGATACTACTTGACCTAGAGACTAACCATGACCATGAGAACCTAACCATGTGATTAGGGTGATTTATTTCTACATTTTTGCCCAAGGGTATTTTGGTCATTTTGAATTTTGTGAATTATTTATTGTATTGGTGTTGTGATTTTGACTTTTACTAATTGTGACTTTAGAGACTAGCCTATGCAGAAGCGTAAAATAAATTTTGTAGACTAAGTCAAGGAAGTTGAGATCTTTTACGCAAAGACAGTTCCAGATTAGACTTTACGCAAAGGTCAAACAGATTCAAACTTAAACTCTACGCAAGGGTTAAATTCAGACTTTACGCTAAGACATTTTTCACTCTCTACGCGAAAAATGACCTGTCATGCTGCATTAAATGCACGCAGATACTATTCTGACAGATTGATTTTCTGACAAATAATTACACAGAAGCCAAGAAGATTGTTGTTTAGTGTGCCAATGAGCTGCTTTAGGCTTGAGGAACAGCTTCCTCTTTAAGCATAAGAGTTATTTGAGCTTTTATGCTCAAGGCTATCTCAGCCACTCTTTTTGCGTGTAGAGTTTATTTGCGCCTTTACGCTCAAGGCTATTTTTAGCCGCTTTATGCAGGAAGCTTACTTTGAGTTATTTTATACTCAGACATGCCTAAACACCATCTCTTATGCATGGTCTATTCTGATTGTATGGGAATATGGTTTTCTGACGTGGCCTTCATGCCACACTTCTCGAAGAATGTGTGTACGTGTTCTCCTTATTTTATTGTATTATGGAACACGTGTCAACATGCGTAGAGGCCAATTTCTGTACGTGGGTGACAGTTATTCTACCAGCCTGCGTAGAGACCCAATATTGGTGCTTTTTACTTACAGAAGACAAGCCTATATACAGACTTCATTTTCAAAGAAGAGGGGAATTTTCAGATTAGATATCTTGAGAGAATTTAGACTTTCAGAGCGAAGTGATTTTCTAGATCATTTTCTTTCAATTTTTCTTCAAGAATAGAGAGAGGCAAAGCAGGAAAGCATTCGATCGTGCCATCAGTGCCAATTGTGCCGATACCTTTCTGGTGACTTAGTTCTTCCAGTTGTTCATCTCCAAGCAGTTTTCTTTATCATCATCATGTGGTCCAAGGAACAAAGTGATCGCTCTCAGATCAGACTTCCGTAGCAATACTCCCCAGAATTTACTTGTACTTTTGTATACTTTCTCTCGTTTCTTTCAAAAGCCTTAGGGCATTTTGTTAAGTGAAACAAAATGGCGACTCTGCTGGGGACGACTTTCTCCTTTGACGAGAAAGTAATTGCTCAATACGATGATGTGTCAATTGGATCGACGAAGAAAACTTTGGTCGTTCAGTTCGACCAGACTGCTTATGAAGAAATGCTCTGAACTAGGGGTAGTGCTCACTGCTCCAATGTGCAAAAATCACGAAAGGTGCGCAAAGTTTGGATTTCTAAGTCCAAAGCACCCTCAGATCTCTCTATTGTCTTTGAAGGCAAGGGAATTCTTCCCACTCCTGTCGTTGGAGCTCCCGTCTGTGACGAGGCAATTCCTACTTCAGTGTTATGCTCTCTCCGAAAAGTTCAGTCTCCCATTTGTGACGTGGTAGACACTCATGTCTTGCGCTCTATGCGTAAGGGCAAACCTCCCGCCTGTGACATGGCAGATGTTCCTGCTTTGCATTCTATGCGTAAAGGCAAATCTCATGTCGGTAACATGGTAGATAAAATTCACAATGGTGCTTTTGCATCTAAAGTGAACTTGCCTACACGCGTACAGCGTAAAAATAAGTCTTTTTTTGCTACTATGGCAGACACTTCCTTTGGTTTATCCAAAGAGACAAAAAATTTTCACAGAACTTCTGTTTTACGCCAACAGTCCTCTAATGCTGCTTTACACAAAGTGCCAAATCTTAGGATTACTCGCATGCCTGATGGTGTACTCTGTGCACAAAAATTAACTCAAGATTTACGCACACAACTCCAGGCACGTAAAAATGTACATCTTTGTTCTGCCAATGAAGCTAGTAACCTTCTTTTTACGCAAGGGACTAAATATTTCTCTGTCCCAAATGCAAAAAAATGTTACCTTCCAATTCTTGTGATTTACGCGAATTACTTGTGCAAAAGCGTAAAAATAGAAAATCTCCTGTGACACTCCCTCAAGAAAATCATCATTGTGAATGTCACCAAATTGTGATCAAATGTTGCTGTTCTGCTACTAAACGGTCAGTTTTCGACCGATTAAGTTATAACGTACCTCAGCAACAAATTAATGATCAAGAACATGAGTTGTCCTATGCATCGGTTAATATGGCGTCACTTATCAATAGAGGACGACGTCCATGATGCAATTCATCTCGGACTCCAAGTCAACAATGGTTCAACAGAATCCTTGACACTTTTGAAGGAGTATATCAACATATTCGGTCAAGAAGTCAACGATCTTTAAGTATTCATTCTTCAGATTCAGAGGCTGGGGGTACCCAGTATTTGGAGTCAGAAGCTGATAGCATTGATTCTTATCTCTACACCAATCCCTCTTTATGTTCACGAGAAGTCGAATACTATGTTATCGGAGAAGAGCAGGATACGTCTACTTCTCATACAGAACAGCGTCTTTCTGCGGTCGAACAATCGCTAAAGCATATGCTTGCTATGCTGCAGAATATGCATCAGATGATAACGACTCAACAAATAGTTCAACCGGCAGTGGTAACACCGGTGCAGGCAGCTGTGCCAACTCAAGATAGTCAAGGGGTTGACATACCTTTGAATAATCTGGGATAAGAGCCTGTTATCAATCAAAACTCTGTATCTCCTGACTCTTTCATTCCAGAGGATGTATCACCTCCGGTAGGGGTTATGGTGCATCCAACCACTATTCAATCAAATATACTTCCTCAAATTAATTAAGATATTCAAGAAGTTCGGGAGTTAAAAGCGCAATTTGAAGTTCTTAAGCACAATGATCAGCTCCAAAAATTAGGGATCAAGCAACCTTATCCTCCCTACTGGAATGATGTACCCTTTCCTCCCAAATTCAAGCCACAATCTATGGTATTATTTGATGGGAAGGCTTCTCCAAGTCAATATATCAATTATTTTGATATTATGACTGTTCACCTGCAGAGGAATGATGCTCTCCTCATCCGAGTTTTTATTGGGTATTTGATGGGTACAGCATACGATTGGTATCGCAGTCTATGTCACGCCCTGAGTCGACAAACCGTTCGTCCCCGATGTTACTTTGCCGATTCGATCGTCCAAGCTAAGGCGTGATGCCGCACGAGCCTGGAGTTGCGCTCGTGCAAGGCAAGATGACAAGTTCTCAAATGGTTATCTTATTGATTTTGATATAAATATGCCAAGTCGAAACTTCACAAATCACATCAGAATATAAGGCACAGTATAGGAAGATAGAAATACTTTTCATTCATAGCTTGCAACGAAGTACAAGTCGTAATTTACATTGGATGCCGTTGCGGCTACATTGATTGAAAACATAAGGAAATACATTTGACAAGTTGCCTGAACTAACGCTTGCCGTCTCATACATTCGTCCCTTTATACAAAGTCGTCGACTTGAATTGGCTTCAAAATACTTCAGCATAGGAAGAGCTTCAAAACGCCTCTCCGTACTTCAGCTACAGTTTAGTTGAGCGCGCCCGTCGCACCTGGGGAAATTGGGGGAATAGGATTAGCACACTTGCTAAGTGGACGAGACGAACCCACTCGTCTAAACCGACTCTGATTGTTAGGGTAGGCATGCTTTAGAGTTGTCTTTCTATTAGAACTAAATGAATTCAGTTCATATTCGATAGCCATCTTTGCGTAATAAAACATACAGTGAACCATAGCAGTTTATCATATTTTTTACCACGGCCGTGCTCGTCCCTACATAAAACAGAGATAATATTCACACCTGCATAAGACAATAGGTGAGCATGCTACTATCTTATATGCGGTCATTGATGTTACACATCACGTGGGACTATCTCAACGGCATTTCGGCCCGCTCAGTCTAGGTTGCAAGCCTGACTGACGGTCCCGTAATGCATCAGTGCCGAAGCACGATTATTCATTCTCCCTAGGTCGAGTCGATTCGGATGCCCCGGATATCGATTTGAGGAAAATATCAACTTGTGCACAAGCTGTCCATGACCATGCCAATGCGTGAACAGTTTATATATGCAACCAGTTTTGTATAGCGCGGATAGTATTGAACGACATTATCATTTCCCCCAACTCATGTAACGTTTCATTTTTCCCAAGCCGTACTCCGATTTAGCGTCCCGTAGGCACCAAATTGTCCGAGGCATCATAACCCACGATCGACGTTTCATAATATTTTGCAGCACGTAAAATAGTCTATCTTTTTACTAGAACCTTAAACTTTCTGATTTATGTGATAGACTTGTATTTTCAGAGTGAATTTCTCTAAATCGATACGTTTTCCCGAGTTCTTGGACTTAGTGGATTGGCATGCAATTAACTTGGCATCGTTCGATTTGAATGAATTCGAAGCAAGGAATAAGTTTGCGGGACAGAGTAGAAAAGAAGGGGCCGAATCACCCACCGATCACTTTGCTTTGTGCAGGTCGTCGAAGCGCTACGCAACGTCAATCCTTAGTTACGCGAGCTTCTGCAATGCATCAACACTTTGTTAGATTTCCTTCTTTTCCTCTTGCATCGAAATTTGTAATTGCATCCATGAAAACGACGCGAAAGCACTTCAATCAAGCCCAGCGGTAAAGCTCCAAGAAAACCATACAGCGGTCCGGTCCCGTCGAAGGGACTCTTATAGAGAGCTCACTCGCCGAGACACAGCCCGCTGTATCTAGGACATATTCTAACAGAAGTCGTTCCATTAGTTGGATCGATTCTCGTAACTTCCGTCCAAATCGATTTGAATTGATGCCGTAAGGCGTTAACGTTTACGAAGCTTAGCGATCGAGTCAGATGGCCATCTAAGTTCCTGGTCGATCTGACTCGGCGCTAGCATATTATGAAGTTCCGTCGCCTATCGAAAGCGGGGCGCTACATAATATACCACTAAGAAAAAATTTCGTCCCGAAACTTAAGAACAAGGGCTGACCTTTATTTAGACAAACAACGCGGGATACTTCTCTTTCATCTCTGCCTCCATCTCCTACGTCGACTCCTCGACTGAATTGTTCCGCCAAAGCACGCGGACCAAGGACATCGACCGATTTTGCAGCACCTTCTCCTTGCGGTCCAAAATTTGAATAGGCTCCTCCGAGTAAGACAAGTCAGTACGTAGCTCCAACTGATCGAAGCTAACCACATGACTTGGATCGTGCACATACTTTTGAAGTTGTGAAACATTGAAAACATCGTGCACATCAGCTAAGGCAGGAGGTTGTGCGATCCGATAAGCAACCGTCGTAACTCGCTCAATGACCTCGAAGGGGCCTACAAATCTCGGGCTTAACTTGCCTTTAACGCCGAACCGCATCACACCGTGCATGGGCGTTACTTTCAGAAACACATGGTCCCCGACCAAGAACTCTAGCGGTCGTCGATGAAGATCTGCGTAGCTCTTTTGTCGACTTTGCGCGATACGGAGTCTATCTCGAATCAAGCGGACCTTTTCGACGGCCTGCTCTACCAGTTCTGGTCCAAGCACTTGTCGCTCTCCGACTTTATCCCAGCATATCGGCGAATGGCACTTTCTCCCGTAGAGCGCTTCGTATGGAGCCATTTGAATGTTCGACTGATAACTGTTGTTATACGCAAACTCCGCAAGCGGCAAATGCGTATCCCAACTAGTCTTTAGGTCGATCGCACAGAGACGCCGCATGTCTTCTAGGATCTGATTTACCCTCTCCGTCTGACCGTCTGTTTGGGGATGGTACGCCGAACTAAAGTTCAGTTTGGTCTCCATCGCCTCTTGGAGGCTCGTCCAGAAACGCGATAGGAATCGCCCGTCTCTGTCCGAAATTATAGAGGCCGGTACCCCGTGCAGTCGAACAATCTCATCGACGTAGATTTGTGCTAACCGATCGACGCTCCATCCTACTTTAATTGCGATGAAGTGAGCCGACTTGGTCAATCTATCAACAATGACCCAAATCGCGTCATTCCCCCGCGGCGTCTTCGGAAATCCCACAATAAAATCCATCGAGATATTGTTCCACTTTCACTCGGGAATGGGGATGTTCTGCAGCTCGCTGCCTGGCCGTTGGTGTTCCGCCTTCACCTGCTGGCACGCCATGCACTGCGATACGAACGTAGCCACGTCTTTCTTCATGCCGTGCCACCAAAAGTTTGTACGCAAGTCCTTGTACATCTTGGTGCTTCCAGGATGTAACGAGTACTTCGCATAGTGCACCTCCGTTAGAATTTCTTTTCTGAGTTCGGCAGTTTCAGGAATGCAGAGCCTTCCTTTTAGTCGCATCGTCCCGTCTTCGTCTTCCGCAAAGTCAGTCGCTCTTTCCGTTGAGATTAGCTCGCACATTTTCTTCAGGAATGAGTCGTCCCCCTGTGCGGTCTTTATCTTGCTAAGCAGGCTCGATCCTAACTTCAGTTGAGCTAGGTGCAGGTGTCGATACTCAATTCCGAGTTCGATACCCATCGCTTCAAGGTCTCGCCGTATTTTCTTGTTTATGGCCAGTGTTCCCATAAACATTCTGCTGAGTGCGTCGGCCACCACGTTTCCCTTGCCCGGTGTATACTCGATCGTTAGCTCGTAATCTTTTATAAGTTCGAGCCAACGTTACTGTCGTAGGTTGAGTTCCCGTTGCGTAAATAAGTACTTCAGGCTTTTATGATCTGTGTAGATTCTGCATGCGACGCCATAGAGGTAGTGCCGCCATAACTTCAATGCAAAGACGATCGCCGCCAATTCTAGGTCATGCATCGGGTAGTTTTTCTCGTACTGCTTCAACTGCCATGAAGCGTAGAAGATGACTTTGTCTCTCTGCATGAGTACACACCCGAGGCCAGTTCCCGACGCGTCGCTGAATATCTGAAAGCCTTCTGGACCGTCTGGAAGTGCAAAGATTGGAGCTGAGACGAGCCGTCGCTTCAACTCTTGGAAGCTGGATTCACAGTCATCGCTCCATTCAAATACTACTCCCTTCTGGGTGAGGCGAGTCAGAGGCGACGCTAGTTTTGAAAAGCTTCGCATGAATCGACGGTAGTAGCCCGCTAAGCCCAGGAAACTCCGAATGTCGCTAGCCGAGGCAGGTCGTTTCCAATCCACCACCGCATCAATCTTCTTTGGGTCCACCGCGACACCTTCGGCAGAGATTACGTGCCTGAGGAATGTCACGCTACTCATCCAGAACTCGCACTTACTCTGCTTGGCGTACAATTTGTTTTCACGCAGAATCTGCAGTACCGTCTTCAAATGTTCCGCATGTTCTTCACGATTTTTTGAGTAGACAAGGATATCGTCGATGAATACGACTACGAATTTATCTATTTGAGGACGGAAGACTCGGTTCATCAGATCCATGAACGCAGCTGGGGCATTCGTCAAACCGAACGGCATGACGAGGAATTCGTAATGACCATATCGAGTGCGGAAGGCAGACTTCGATATGTCGTCGGACTTGATCTTCAATTGATGATAGCCTGAACGAAGATCAATTTTTGAAAATATTGCCGCGCCTTACAGTTGGTCAAACAAGTCGTCGATTCGCGGCAAAGGATACTTGTTTCGCACGGTCGCCTTATTGAGTTCCCGATAGTCGATGCATAGCTGCAACGACCCATCTTTCTTCTTCACGAACAGTACGGGAGCTCCCCACGGAGAGACGCTAGGGCGAATAAATCCGTGGTCTAGCAACTCTTCTAATTGCACCTTCAGCTCCTTCAGTTCTGCTGGAGCCATTCAGTAAGGCGCCTTTGATATCGGCCGTGTATCCGGAAAGGTGTCGATGCTGAATTTAATTTCTCGATCCGGCGGCATCCCGGGCATCTCGTCAGGAAAAACGTCAGGAAAATCTGCCACAACATCAATCTGCATTACGTTTGTATTATCCGTTCGCGTGTCTCGAACTGATGCCAAGTATCCCGCAGAGCCGGAACGTAGCATACGCCTTGCCGAGATTGCCGATACCATCATCGCCGTCTTCGAGGCCGTACCGCACGAATATGAGAACTCTGTCTCGCCAGGAAGGCGAAACACCACTCTCTTCTCTGCGCACTCGATCGTTGCACGACAAGCGCCCAACCAATCCATGCCCAGGATGATGTCGTAATCTTTGATGTCTAGTACGATGGCATCCAAGGATAGATATCTTCCTCCGATGCACATATGGCCATTCCTACAAATAAAGTTCGCAGGCATATCGACTCCCGACGGAGTGCTAATGCTAATATTTATATCTAGTGATTGCATGGTTATTTTATTTTCTTTCGCAAAATCAGCAGATATAAAGCTATGCGTCGCACCCGAATCGAATAGGACTCGAGCAGGTATACTTTTGTAGAGTAATATACCTGTTACAATAGTATCGGACGCGAACGCCTCGTCCCGAGTTAAGGCATAAACTCGGCCTTGAGCTCCGTGTCGTTGGTTCTGCTGGTTGACGGGCACCGCATTTGCGCCTTGCAGTATCGGCGCTTTATGCGGATTCGGGACGTTCCTCGGTGGGTTGTGTTGATTCGGACCTTTGTGCCGACAATATGTAACTATATGGCCTACCTCGCCACACTTGTAGCAAGATCTCGTGACGCAGTCGACGGTTCGGTGCCCACGCCTACCGCACCTGGTGCAGTGTTGACTGCCATGGCCTCGATCATCGAATCTGTTCGGACGCTTTGTTATTCCCGATCCCCCGGCGCCGGCGTCGTTAGGACGCTTGTTGAAGTGGTTACAGATGCCTCTACTCGACATACGGCCAAAGATGCGCTCACTATCAAGAGCGGCATTATAGGATTCTGGTATGTTCGGCACCTTTGATTCATGACGTCCCTTCGCAATTCATCATTTAGGCCTTGTTGGAAGCGTTCACACCAGGCTTCCTTGTTTGGCAGGAAGGCGCTGGCAAACTTCGCCAGCTTTGAGAAGCTCGAATCATAATCGTCGACAGACATATTTCCCTGTCGCAGCGTCATGAACTCGTCTTCTTTTTGTTGACGGACAGCGCGAGAAACATACTGTTCGAGGAAGGCTTGCTTAAATATTTTCCAGAAAATCGTGGCGTCTGTATCTGCTTCGTAGATTTCCTGCTTTTTAGCAGCCCACCAGTCGTACGCCCTCAGTTGCAGCTGTAACGCCGCACAAGTTACCCGCTGGGACCCTTCGATGCTAAGCAGATTAAACAGGTCCTCCATCTCCGTGAGCCATCCCACGATCACATCAGGCTCCTCTCGACCGTTTAACTTCGGTGGATTCATCTTGCGGAACTCCTTTGCCTTGAACAAGGAAGAAGAATCTATCATTTGCGGTTGAGTCTCTTCTTCCTCATTTTCTTCTTGGTCGCCTTGTTTTTCCTCGGTCTCTTCGTCCGTCATCTTGGTATTGCCCGCCATTCTGCTCACTATCTGCGTCAGGGCTTTCATCTATTTTTGTTGTGCCTCGAATTGGGCTTTGAATTGTGTCTGCAGCTGCTGCTGCTGCAGTTCCATCAACTGTAGCATCTTCTGCATAGTCGTCTCGCTAGGCTCGGTGCTTTTTGTGCTCGACGTACTATCTACAGTTTGGGTTGGGGCGGGATTGTTCCTTTTCTTAGTCAATCCTACAAAATAGAGTAAACCCGTTAGTATTTTTCAAAATATCTACGGGCTTACCTGTATGGAACTTTTATTTCACGCAACATGTTGACAAGCATTCAATCGAGCCATCGCAACGGACATTCCAATAATGAAACATCTTTCGAAAATCCGAGAAAACATAACTGTGCTCTGATACCAATTTGTCACGCCCCGAGTCGACAAACCGTTCGTCCCCGGTGTTACTTTGCCGATTCGATCGTCCTCGCTATGGCGTGATGCCGCACGAGCCTCGAGTTGCGCTCGTGCAAGGCAAGATGACACTCAAATGGTTATCTTATTGATTTTGATATAAATACGCCAAGTCGAAACTTCACAAATCACATCAGAATATAAGGCGCAGTATAGGAAGATAAAAATGCTTTTCATTCATAGCTTGCAACGAAGTGCAAGTCGTAATTTACATTGGATGCCGTTGCGGCTACATTGATTGAAAACATAAGGAAATACATTCGACAAGTAGCCTGAACTAACGCTTGCCGCCCCATACATTCGCCCCTTTATACAAAGCCGTCGACTTGAATTGGCTTCAAAATACTTTAGCATATGAAGAGCTTCAAAACGCCTCTCCGTACTTCAGCTCCAGTTTAGTTGAGCGCGCCCGTTGCGCCTGGGGAAATTGGGGGAATGGGATTAGCACACTTGCTAAGTGGACGAGACGAACCCACTCATCTAAACCGACTCTGATTGTTAGGGTAGGCATGCTTTAGAGTTGTCTTTCTATTAGAACTAAATGAATTCAGTTCATATTCGATAGCCATCTTTGCGTAATAAAACATACAGTGAACCATAGCAGTTTATCATATTTCTTACCACGGCCGTGCTCGTCCCTGCATAAAACAGAGATAATATTCACACCTGCATAAGACAATAGGTGAGCATGCTACTATCTTATATGCGGTCATTGATGTTACACATCACGTGGGACTATCTCAACGGCATTTCGGCCCGCTCAGTCTAGGTTGCAAGCCTGACTGACAGTCCCGCAATGCATCAGTGCCGAAGCACGATTATTCATTCCCCCTAGGTCGAGTCGTTTCGATGCCCCGGATATCGATTCGAGGAAAATATCAACTTGTGCACAAGCTGTCCATGACCATGCCAATGCGTCAACAGTTTATATATGCAACCAGTTTTGTATATGTAGATAGTATTGAACGATATTATCATTTCCCCCAACTCATGCAACGTTTCATTTTCCCCAAGCAGTACTCCGATTTAGCGTCCCGTAGGCACCAAATTGTCCGAGGCATCATAACCTACGATCGACGTTTCATAATATTTTGCAGCACGTAAAATAGTCTATCTTTTTACTAGAACCTTAAACTTTCTGATTTATGTGATAGACTTGTATTTTCAGAGTGAATTTCTCTAAATCGATACGTTTTCCCGAGTTCTTGGACTTAGTGGATTGGCATCCAATTAACTTGGCATCATTCGATTTGAATGAATTCGAAGCAAGGAATAAGTTTGCGGGACAGAGTAGAAAAGAAGGGGCCGAATCACCCACCGATCATTTTGCTTTGGGCAGGTCATCGAAGCGCTACGCAACGTCAATCCTTAATTACGCGAGCTCCTGCAATGCATCAACACTTTGTTAGATTTCCTTCTTTTCCCCTTGCATCGAAATTTGTAATTGCATCCATGAAAACGACGCGAAAGCACTTCAATCAAGCCCAGCGGCAAAGCTCCAAAAAAACCATACAGCGGTCCGGTCCCGTCGAAGGGACTCTTATAGAGAGATCACTCGCCGAGACGCAGCCCGCTGCATCTAGGACTATTCCAACAGAAGTCGTTCCATTAGTTGGATCGATTCTCGTAACTTCCGTCCAAATCGATTTGAATCGATGCCGCAAGGCGTTAACGTTTACCAAGCTTAGCGATCGAGTCAGATGGCCATCTAAGTTCCCGGCCGATCTGACTCGGCGCTAGCATATTAAGAAGTTCCGTCGCCTATCGAAAGCGGGGCGCTACAGTCTACCCGATAATTGCATATCGTTCTTTGACGAGTTCAAAGCAATGTTTCTCTTTCGTTTCCATGAAGGAGGGATGGACATGAATATGTCCTCCTTGATAGAGATTAAACTAAAAGAGAAAGAGGATACTCGGACGTTTATTGAACGTTTCCGACAAGCTACTCTGAAAAATGCCTTCTGGTAAGCCAGATTCAGCTTTAATTAATACATGCAAAATGAATCTACGACCAACCATTGTTATTTTTACGGGCTCTCAATTCACTGATTGTGCCTCATTTATTATAACGGCTGTTTCAGCTGAGACCAATGGTAGATTGGCTCGTGAGCATGGGATGATCTTCGCCTCGGAAGATAAAGGAAAGAAAGCCTCTTCAGGTAACAATTCTGGTAATCGCAATGGAAAAGGAAAGGAAACTTGGTGGTGAACCTTTCAAAATCTAAAACTACACCAGGTAATCCGGAGTCTTCTAAGTCGAAAGAAGAGTACTCTTTCGACGACATTGACATTCCTGGAATATTCCAATGTCTCATGAAGAGTGGTAAACTCCAGATTCCAGATCCAAAATGACCTAATGAGGTGGACTTGACTGATAATCCCAAGTATTGTATCTACCATAGGTACATAAATTATCCAACTAAGGCTTGCTATGTCTTGAAGAAAAAGATTCAAGAGTTGATAAATGCTAAAGCTATCGCTCTAACTAATGATGAGCATACAGTCACGACTAATATGATTTCTCTTCAGTTTGGAGATCTTCCTCCACAGCAAGTTCCTGATAGGATTATCCCGATTCCGAAGGCGACAAAGAAGATTGTTAATCTTCCACCAGCCAGAGATCAAAGTAAAGGATTATTGTCTCTCACCTTGAAAAATGGTGAAATCATGTGGGTACACCATGACTTAGTACCTGAAATGGAGTATAAAAGTAAAATTTCAAAATCTAAGAAAAGTCAAAAAGTGAAAACCTACAATATGATTTCTCATGTTGCTATATCAGACCATAATGATTCTAATCATCTATGGGATGGCATTCCTTTGGAAGATAGACTAAGGGGTCTGAACATATACCCTCCAAGTTTGGCTCCTCCTACCAAACTAAAGCTTACTCATCAGCAATGGTAAGCCATAAACAGTGTCCCTTTGTATAGGGCACAACAAGTTTTTAATGCCTATGAGAAAGCTCCGGTTGGGATTTTACCTCTTGCATCAAAAGTTTCCACCCTTGCGACTACAGGGGTCTCCCTTCCTTCTTTATCTACTGAAACATCTTGTGAAAGTCCGCTACCCATGTAGAAGCATGGAAAAGAATAAAGAAAGATCCATGCGGCCAAGGATCCCCATGCGGCTCAGAGAGCTCATGCGGCTCAGGGACCCATGCGGCTCAAGCGTCTCTGCGGCTCCGAGAGGAGCCACGTGGCCCTCAACAGCTCTTTCCTTTGTCTTCTACTGCATATAATGCCTTGACGGCTGACACCTCTGACCTATGACAGAAAGATGCAATAATGACTCCGTCATAATGGCAGACCCCTGGGGAAACGAAGGATATCTCTGACACAATCCGCCAAATCCCAAAGACTTTTATGCGGCCTTGACACGTGGACAGTCGCATGCGGCTCAGACAGAGGCCACCCATGCGGCTCAGACAGAGGTCACCCATGCGGCTCAGGCAGAACTACCCTATGCGGCTCAGACAGAGGTCACGCATGCGGCTCAAGCAGTGGCTACCCTATGCGGCTCACGAGGACTACCTCCATGCGGCTCACGAGGACTATCTCCATGCGGCTCACGAAGAAAGCACACTTCATGCGGTCGCCTACGCTCATGCGGCTCAGATCACCCCCATGCGGTTCAAATGTTCAGGGGCCACTCCCACACAGCCTTGACACGTGGCCAGCCGTATGCGGCTCAATAGGGAGCAGTCCTCATGCAGCTCAGATTTTCTAAGTGGCTCACGGTTAAGACATGTGGCATGATAAAGGGACACGTGGCATCAAATTGACCGAAATCCATCAGCAAATCCTAATAAAATATTGGGATCAAATTAGATCATTTGCAATCAAGCAAATCAATGACACGTGGCTGGAAATCCGAGATTGGCATAACAAATCATGGGGATTTATGTCAATCATCATTAATTATCCACAAATATTTGATACAATCACATTAATTGCCCATATCCATTATATTCATGATGAGCGGTCCAGATTCATTGGTTCTGATCCATCGGTTTTTGAGAATGGGCAATCATTGCAAACCCTAATGATGCCCCCCCACTCTTATAAATAGCAAGGTGCCATTTCCTTGTAAAAGACACAAAGGGATACATACGGAGAGACAGACAAAGACGAGCAGAGAGAGAGAGAGAGAGCACACCCCCTCGGATCCAGAGAGAATAAAGAGAGCATTTATTCATCAACGCCAAGTACTTCTTCTACAGATCTAAGGATGCACCCGATCGTCCAAGGAGTAAGGCAGAGCTGCCGTCGCTTTTACGAGCCTCTATCGTCACCCCCCAGAATCTAAAATAAACAATCGTACTTAGATTGCTGTACCTAAGTTTTCGTTCCTAGGCTTTCTTTGTACAAGCGAGTTTGTATTGTGAGTCTAAGTTCATTCCTCCGATAATTGTTCTGTTCTTTTACAATCAATGGCAAACACGTTGGCGACTCTGCTGGGGACAAACTTCTTCACGGCTGAGGATTTGGTGACGCAATCGGATACAGCCAAAGTTGGCTCCACACAACAGAAGATGGTCGTCCGCTTCGACCAACAGGCGTTTGAAGAAATGCTCTCCGAAGGAAGTCCTAGTATGGCCCAGAAGCAAACCCGCACAAAGAAAGCTCGCAGCGAGTGGAGGCCAAAATCATTTGCTCCTCCCCAAGCTCTGGACGGAGTACTCTCTGCTGCCCAAGACGGCGAAGGCAACTCTCACGCGGCCCCAATTCGAGCCATAGAAGACTCTGCTGTCCCCAAGTTCGGCAAACGAAAGCACTACGATGTTGGACTTACAGGGGCAAAGAGCGATTCTATGTGCTCCAGGAAGAAATCAAACAAGGGCTCTAGCCGCAAACGAAGACTCATGCGGCCAAGATTGCCAGTCGCATGAATGATGACCATGCGGCCGAGATTGCTAACCAAATGCATAATACTCATGCGGTTAGGATTTCCTGCTGCATGGAGAACACTCATGCGGCCAGGATTTCCAGCCGCATGGAGAAGACCTATGCGGCTACGTCTGCTAGCCGCATGAAGATCATTGATGCCAGCCGCATGAAGCCTACTCCACGCGGCCCTGTCTTCGACGGCCTCTCCTATGGTCCTGATCTTTTGTGCTCCCAAGAAGACATGTCTGACTCTCTCCAGCACCACTTAGACTCTTTCTACTATGTGCCCTCATGCACTAGAGTGAAGAAGTCTAAGGCAGCACGAGCTTGGCAAGCTCGGTCCGCTGATCCGACCTCTGTCCATCCGAGCGTCCCGCATACTGTTATACGGGCCTCTGATGGGAAGTTGTACAGAACCACTCGAGTCCAGCCCCCGGCGGCAGACGGACAGAGAGGTTCCCAAAAAGCTCCCAAAATCCAGGGAGCAAACATGGTCGATCCGGACCCATCTGACTTGCGTGAGGCCATCCACCACAAACACAAGGAAAGAAAAGGTGCCTTGGGGTGCAAAAAGTCCTCCCACGGGAGTCACTGCACCCAAATCATCGTCAACTGCTGTTGTAATAACGCGACGGTACGAACAGACCGGCAGTCCATCTTTCAAAGATTGCAACAAACATGTTCAGAAGATGAGGAATTTTCCATCGTCTCCTACAACTCTGCTCATAAAATCCCCGCCGATGGGAGAGGGAAGAAGACCAGTGCTCCTAGCCCGAAGATTTCAACCACTATGACTAAAAGACTATCGTCTAAACGGGTGCCCACCACCGGAGTTTTCCAAGGTACCCATTAAAAGACGAAATCTGCTACAGTGGAAGATTCATCGTCCATACCACTGGGGTTGCTGGGACTGGGGGTAGCACTCCTCAGAACGTCTACGATAATCCGATGTTCCAAGGAGATGAGCCCGAAGAAACAACTCTCCCATCAGATACAGCAAGGGCCGACGTCCCCGAGGACGTCCATGACTCCCAAGATGAAGCAAACTCTGAAGCTGGGGGTACTATACCTTCCGAGTCCGAACTAGAGGAGAACATTCCCACATACCCCGATGACTTCTCGCTACAGGGTTATGATTCCGAGGGCACGTCCTCCACCGTTCCTTCCATCTCTCCTCATGTAAAGACAGTATTCATGACGGACAGCAACCAAGGTAGTTCCAGTGATCGCCAATGCATCGACACTCTGGAGGCCATACTGCATGCCTTGGGCATATCTGTAGACGAGATCAAAGCGGCCCTTCCAACTCTCCAAGGAGGGACGCCCGGCCAAACAAGCGCGGGTCCCGCAGTCAATGCGGACTCGAACTCAGCGACACCGAACCCGGGCAATAATCCTCATGAAATGACGGCCCCCACCGCTGTAGATGAGGCCAGGAAAGCAAGAAGAGAGGTCCAGGAGCTCCGAGCCATGTTTCACGCTCGAGAAACCTCTCAAGACCTCAAAATACGGCAACCATGTCCTGCAGCATGGAGGGATGTCCCCTTCCCACCAAGATATAAGCCATTCAATATCAATCCTTATGATGGCAAGACCTCCGCAAGTCAGTATATCACTTACTTCGAGGTCACCACCGACCATTTTCCCTATGACGATGCCATCCTTACACGATTATTCATCGGGGCATTGGAAGGAGTCGTCTGCGACTGGTATCGCAACCTGCCGGACAACTGCATCCACTCCTTCGCCAGCTTCAAGCGCATATTCTTGGAGATATTTTACGAAGTAGGACAGGACATCACGATGTCCATCCTCATGGATGTCGTCCAAGGGGAGAAAGAGCTGACAAGGAACTATATTGAGCGGTTTTGCCAAACCGCCATGAAGCTGCCGTCTGGTAACCTGGATTCCTCCTTAATTGAAAATTTTCAAAAGAGACTGCTTCCAACAATCAGCCTCTGGATGGGCGAAAGTCAATTCAAAGACTGGAAGACGTTTATCATCAGTGCCACAAGCACCGAAGAACGATTGAAGAAGGCTCGCCAACTGGGATTACACATCTCAGAGGGAGAAGACAAGGGCAAGCGTCCCAATGCCAACACCAACCATGGGGGTAGCTCCACCAACAATTGGGACAACAAGGGCAAGCAGGCTATGGTGGCCGACACAGCACAGAAACCAGAGGCAAAACCGGCAGACAAGCAATGGCCACAAATGACCTACTCCTTTGAAGACGGCCACGTCAAGCCCATCTTAGACATGCTCATACAAGGAGATAGAATTCAGCTCTCTCCACCAAGACGAGAACCTCGACCGGCAGAAATGGATAATCCAAAGTACTGCCATTACCACTGCTACGTCCACTATGCTACACACGACTGCTACCAACTAAAATAGTACATCCAAAATATCATCGATTCGAACGCTCTGGCCATCAATTTTAAAGAGGTAACCGTGGCAGCCAATATGGTATCAGTACAATTTGGCAGCTTTCCTCAAACAGAAACTCAAAACGGTATGGTCCCCATCCCTCTGGCGACAATGGAGATTGCTAATCTTCCACCTCCTCGGGATCAGGCTGCTGGTCTAGTGCCCCTCACCACATCACGAGGAGAGGTCATGTGGGTCCGTCCAGACTTGGTATCCGAGTGACTCAGTCCGCACCATCTTCCATTCGCAAGAAAAAGAGTGGAAAAGTCAGATCTTGCCGCACAATCTCGACATATATCGAAGAAGTCACAGCCGTCGTCACTCGGTCTGGGGCACAATCCCAACCTGTGGCTGACAACTCGGTTGATGATCATCAGCCCGCTACAACTGACGCTCCGGGACCTTCTCAGCCTCCGACGACCGACAAACCTAGGACGAAGGAGACTCGCTTTGACAAATCCCTCTGAAAAGAGGCACCGTAGGGGCTGGAGAGGCCTTACAACTTTGACATCTTGGTACAATTGGCCAACACACCGACCAAGTTATCATTATACGAGCTTCTGAAACTCTCAAAAGATGTTCGTACGACTTTGAGCGATGCACTCCAAAATGCCGACGTGTACCTGGCTCAGGTCAATCTCACGGGAGAGAACCCGCCTGCAGATCTCCAAGACAGCGCTTGCACGGGAGCGATGCCCAATATTGTCTTCACTCCGCAGGATATGCTCATCAAAACCAACCTACACGATCGCCCATTATATTACACTGGATACATCGGCGACGTAAAGGTGGATCGGATGCACATTGATCCTGGTTCTTCCATAAGCATCAACCCGAAGGGGCTGTTACATTATCTCCGCATTCCTATGCATCGCCTGACGTCGACAAGCACCGCCATCAGCGGTTAACTTTCGGGCATGAGCTACCCGATTGGGAAGATTCAATTGAAGTGCCAAATCGGCGATCTCCGGTCAGAAGTCACCTGTTATGTCATAGATGCAAACACTTCTTACAACATCCTCTTGGGATGCCCTTGGATATACGATTATATGATCGTGCCTTCCACGCTGCACCAATGCTTCAAGAAGAACAAATGATAATCCGGCTGCCAAGGTCTGGCCAAGTGCCAAGACCCACAACAGAGCCACTGACAATCAGACTGTCGAGAGTCGGCCAGCCACAAACGGAGAAGCTCAATCCCTCCGACAAGCCAATGATGATACGCCTTCCCAAGAAGAATCGTCACCTCGATGGAAGGTATGGGGCTTCTAGCGAACAAACTACTCCCCGTCCAGCATCAGGTACCAAACTGGGGGTCGCAAGTTTTCCAACAACTCCACGCTCGGCTGCACCAGCTGAACCTCTGACGATCAAGCTACCCAGGTCGTCCTCTCAGTCTTTATTTATACAGGGTAGCCGAAGAAGAACCGGAGCTAGCCAAGTATGTGGCTGCCCACACTGATGTTTCCTCCGCAGATGATGTAATTCCGTTAGAAAAGATACCTTACTTCATCAATTAAGGGCTATCTTTGAACTACCTCGAGCTTAATAAGCTTCGTACAATGTATGCTATGGAACACGGTATAGGCACTCACCTACATACACAGGTGACGAATGTTTACACCACAAACCAGCTTACCCCAGTGGAAGACGCTTACCGCATAATCGAGGGAGAAGACCATTCAATCATCTTCGGCCAGAAGGACGACCCACAGCCCTACACCATAGAAGAAGTCGACCTTGAATCAGATGCCGGGAGACTACATCTTTACCTGTATAGCCCCCAATCCTAATATCTCATGCAAAAATAGGGGTATGATCTGGAAAGTATGCCAGGTTCGAACTACGGCACTGGTCGACGATTACCTTTGAAGCCACCGGTCCAGGCTGGCAAACCACGGGACTACTATAGCAAGACTCGATGTGGATTAGGGTATGTTACACCCACAACGACCCCTGAATGTTTAGATGAAGAATGCGACTGGCATTCACATTCAACCGGGTCACCAACTTCTGATTCGGATACCAACATCGGAGACGTATTCAGACAAGTCCTGTCAGTCAACATGGTATTCGTCGATGCTTATAAAAAAGATGAAGACATTCCAGAAATCCTCGAGTTAGAGCCGTGGAACCAACAGTTGGATGCACAATATGAAAAGTGGTTCGAACAGAGAGAACCTCCTACTGAAGATGAGGTCATACAAGTGGATCTCGGCAGCAAATCTTCTCCAAAACCAATCTTCGTCAGTAAAAGCCTAACAGACGAAGAGCGAGAATCGCTGGTGGAACTTGTCAAAGAATATATTGATGTGTTCGCCTAGAGCTATGAAGACATGCCAGGGTTAAATTCCGATATTGCTCTTCATAAACTCAACATTCGGCCAGATGCAAAGCCAGTCAAACAACAACAGCGTTGCTTCCTCCCGGGCATCATGGATGCGATCGAAGCCGAAGTCAACAAACTAATAGCCAGCGGATTCATTCGTGAGGAACAACATCCGGATTGGGTCGCCAATATAGCACCAGTCCTCAAGAAGAATAGGAAGATTCTAATCTGCATCGACTTCCGCAATGTAAACGAGACGTGTCCCAAAGATGAATTCCCCCTCCCTGTCACAGACATCATGATTGACAACACCTGCAGCTTCGAACGTATGTCATTCATGGATGGCTTCTCGGGGTACAACAAAATCAAGATGTCTCATGACGACGAAAAGCATACATCATTCCGAACACCGATTGGCACATAATGCTACACAGTCATGCCTTTCGGTTTGAAGAATACTGGCACCACATATCAAAGAGCCATGCGTATCATCTTCAGAGACCACTTACACAAGAAAGTGGAGTGCTATGTTGATGATATCGCCGTTAAGAGTTGCTGTAAGGGAGACCATCTGCAGGATCTAAGGACGATATTCGACCTGATGCGAGCGCACAATTTGAAAATGAACCTTACGAAGTCCTTCCTAGGCTTATCCAGCGAGAATTTCTTGGGTTTTATCATCACCGCCCAGGGTATCCATGTAGACCCTGAGAAGACGAAGGCAATTATGGAGATGGGTCCCCCGAAAAATCTCTGCAAACTCAGAGGCCTTCAAGGGAGGCTAGCTTACATCAGGAGGTTCATTTCTAACTTCTCCAGGCGTTGTCAGCCATTCACCCATCTCATGAAGAAGGGCGTCTCATTCGTATGGGACGAAGAATGTCAGCGTGCCTTCGACAGCATCAAAGAATATTTGTTGAACCCTCCAGTCCTGGTGGCCCCAGTTGCTGGAAAACCATTCCTGCTCTATGTACGCGCAATGGAGCATTCCCTTGGCGCCTTACTAGCACAAAACAACGATGCAGACATGAACAAGCTATATATTACCTCAGTCGAATGATGATTAGGCCAGAGCACCGATACACTGCCGTAGAAAAGGAATGCCTCGCCCTGGGGGGCACTCAGCTCTTGCCTCGCTACATGGGCAATATTGCTGTCCCCCTATCATATGATCTTCATCCCGAAAAGTCTGTTAAAGGTCAAGCTTTGGCAGACTTTTTAGCAGCCCACCCAGGCTCGGAGTCGTCCAGAATATATGAAGAAATCTCAGATGAAGTCGTCGACTCGCATTCAACCTCTCACGATGATATATAGCAAATGTTCTTCGACGGCGCCTCAAGGACCGGTCCTAAGGGCGACATCGTCATCGGAGTCGGGGTGGTGCTGGTTTCTTCTTCCGGATTAGTGATCAATCGTGCTTACTCCCTCACGGAACCCTGCTCTAACAATGTGGTCGAGTACAACGCTTTGGTCATGGGCCTCCAACTTGCAAGAGAGCTGGAGGTAGAATATCTTGAAGTATACGGCGATTCGCAGTTAATCGTCAAACAGATCTGGGGCTCATACGAAGTTCGCCATGAAGACATGATCCCCTATCACCAAATAGCAATCAACATCATCTCGTCGTTCAAGGGTATATTCATCGAACACGTTCTCAGACTCCAAAATATCGAAGCCGATGCCTTAGCAGGCCTGGCCGCTTCCCTAGCAGTGCCAAATCATACTCATCAATCGGTGGACGTCATAGGCCACGAACTGGTCTGCCCCAAGAATAACGTTCGATTTGTGGCGAGTTATTCCGCTCAGACGATCGACGAAGTCCCAGACTGGAGACAACCATTCATTTACTTCGTAGTCTACGACATCCTGCCCGAGAACCCAAAAGGGGCCACCTCTATCCGAATGCGTTCTCTCAGATTCTTCTACGATACAGAGACAAAAATGCTGTATCGTCGATCCTACGATGGATTATTGTTTCGATGTCTGTCAAACGCAGAAGCCAAAGAAGCCGTATGCAAAGCTCATGATGGTGTCTGCGGGGCCCATCAGCCTGGCCCTAAATTGCAAGACCGTCTTCGCTGAATGGGCTACTACTGGCCCACGATGGTAGCAGATGCTATAGACTATGCTAGAATGTACAAAGCCTGCCAAGTCCATGCAGACTTCATTCACCAGCCATCAGAATTTCTACATTCGACAGTGGCGTCCTGGCCGTTCGAAGCATGAGGAATGGATATCATCGGTCCGATTACTCCACCTTCCTCCCGAGGAGATAGCTTCATACTCGCAATCATATATTACTTCTCCAAATGGGCGGAAGCTGTCCTGCTTGCAGAAGTAAAGACTTCAAACGAGATCAGCTTCCTCAAGCATCACGTTATCTATCACTTTGGACTGCCCCGAAGGATCATCTACGATAATGGTCCACAGTTTATAAGCCACGCCTTCTATCGGTTCTAGGACAAGCACCGCATCCAGAATATTGCTTCAACGCCATACAATCCAACAACGAATGGGTTGGCAGAAGCATTCAACATAACAATCATCAAACTTCTCAAGAAGTTCGTATCGTCTAACAAACGCGACTGGAACGAGAAGCTTGGTGAATGCTTATGGGCGTACCATACCACAGTCCGAACAGCCACAGGGAACACACCATTCTTCCTAGTGTACGGAAGTGAGGCAGTTCTCCCATTGGAGGCTCAAATACCCTCGCTCCGCGTCGCCCATACTTACCAATTGACGATGGATGATAACTACCATCGCCGACTACAAGAGTTGGAGGCCTTAGATGAAAAGCGCCTTCTGGCTCAGCAACGGATGGAGCTATACCAAGCACGCATCTCCGGAGCCTTCAACAAGAAGGTTAAAATCAGAACATTCCAAGTGGGCGATCTCGTTCTGGCAGTCCGGAGGCCGATGGTCATGACTCACAAGACCGCCGGCAAGTTCCAGCCAAAATAGGAAGGTCCATTTATCATTGAGGCTGTATTCTCCAACGGTGCTTACCGTCTCGCAAAACAAAATGGAGACTTGCTAATGTTGCCCGTCAACGGCAAGTTCCTGAAGAAATATTATGTCTAAACGACATTTTCCAGACCATCGAGTCATGTACCTGCCGGTACAGCTGAACTCGTATCATACATGCCAAATCATTGAGTTATGTACCTGCTGGTGCCGCTGAACTCACATCCACAACACCCCAGATTATCAAGTTATGTACCCGCCGGTGCCGCTGAACTCACATTTCCAAATTTCAGATTATTGAGTCATATACCCTCCCGTACCGTTGAACTTACAATCTCCCAGATTACCGAGTTATGTACCTGCAGGTGCCCCTGAACTCACATTCCGGTCACTCTTTCAGATAGTAAGTCATGTATGACCATACCTCTGACCTTTCTTCCTGAAAGAGATCCTCCTCGTGATCCACTACCCGCACTCGTAGTGCACAAAAAGGGTTACAGATCCACAAATTTCTAAAACGGCCATATCCTCATTACCTCTGAGTCGTTTCACTTCCGCCAAAAACAAATCACCCCTTTACATAGAACTTCCATGTCCTCATTACCTCTGAGTCGTTCTATGTACCCTCCTTCATTGAGTCGACTCCTGCCATGTCCTCATTACCTCTGAGTGGGAAGGCTCCGTCGAAGAAACCTTCATGCTTGCCATGTCTTCATTACCTCTGAGTAAGTATGATGATTCCCTTTTGACTTATTATCCGTACCCATAACCGGAGTACGCCAAGGATAATAGGTCCAAAAATATTCTCAGCTGAGTCCACTCCTACCATGTCCTCATTACCTCTGAGTAGGAAGACCCCACGGTAAAACCTTCGTACTTGCCATGTCCTCATTACCTCTGAGTAAGTATGTTGGTTCTCTCTCGTCTTATTATCCGTATCCTGAACCAGGGTACGCCAAGGATAATAGGCCCACAAATATCCTCTGCTGACCACAAATATCCCCCGTTGAGTCCACTCATGCCATGTCTTCATTATCTCTGAGTAGGAAGACTCCACGGTAAAACCCTCATACTTGCCATATCCTCATTACCTCTGAGTAAGTATGTTGGTTCCCTTTTCATCCTATTATCCGTATCCTAAGATGGGGTATGCCTAGGATAATAGGCACATAAATATCCTTTGCTAAGTCTCTAAGTACAGGCCTACCATTCCTCATCATGCCCCGGAAGCCCAGCTGCTCCATGGCATTCTCTCTTCCGATACCCGGAACGCCCAGAGCACCTTGCCATGGAATTGTTCTAGGTATCCCCATCAAACTTGTTATCCGTACCTAAAACCAAGGTATGCCAAGGGTAACAGGTCCACAAATAAGTCCCACATTCGGGGCAAACGCCACCATAGCACCACAAGCACAATAAGCAGTACAGATAAAGAATAAAATAAAATATACTCTTTTATTTGGAAGCCAAAAAGCATTACATGTTGTGGGACCACATCCCTATCAAAAAGAAAAGAAAAAAAAAACAGAAACAAAAGGAGAAAAAGGCCAACTATAGTTCGGCATTACACAATTCCAGAAGGCGGTTTCTCACCAAGGTGGTCCCCCGCTCAAGCCGCTGTCAAGCTCGGCGCTCAGCCTCCTGGGACAACCACTCCCCATTATCCAAGTCCATGAGTGCCCGCCAGTCGTCTTTCAACTTCTTCAGGGCAATTTCCAGGTCAGCCGAAGCTTGATTAACTTTGTCAGCCTCCTGGATAATTAGCCCCCTGTCGATACGGGCAGCCTCTAGCTCAGACTAAAAGAAAGCTAACTTCCTCCGAAGCTCAAGGATCTGCTCCCGCGTGTCAGTGATCCCGCAGGAGGTAGTCGCTTCCCGAGCTGTAACATCTTTACTCTCGTGGCTCAATTGATCATATCGATCAGACAGATCGCGGAGGTCCTTCTGTATGGCCGGCCTTGTTTTATCCAGAGAGGCCCTTGCCTTCTCTACAGCAGCTGTGAGGGAACCGCGCTCCTGATCTATAGCAGTAGGCAGATCAGCCTGCCGCAATACCTGAAGCTGGGACACCAGCTGATCAGTCTCCAGTAATTTTGCCTCCAGAAGTGCAGCCACCTCTGCTCCCCCGGAAAGGGCCTTAAGGATATCAATTTGACCCTGGGCACATTGCCGGGCCAAGACGAAAGAGGTCCCTCTTTCCATAGCAGCCTCTATCCTCCTTTTCAAGTAACGATAAAAGCTGTCGACTACGTCCTTGTAGAAGCATGGAAAATATCAGAATAATGATCTATGCGGCTCGGAATAGGAGAACCCCATACGGCTCATACAGGAATGGTCCCATGCGATTCAGAGAGACTCTTAGTCTCTTGCGGCTCAATGTAGGAGAGTCCATGCGGCTTACATAGGGACAGTCCTATGCGGTTCAAAGAGCCTCCTAGCCGCATGCGGTTCAGAAGTACATGCAGCTCACATACGACCAACAGAGATATACGGCTCGATCAACGCCACGTGTCCCCATGGGACCCCTTCACACAGCTGGCCATCGAGCAATGGCCCTATTTAATGCTCTGCCATGATTTAACAGCTGACGGCTCTGACATGAAGTGTCATAATGGCCCTGTCATAATGACAGACTCTTTGGGACAGGAGAAAATCTTCGACACTATCCGAGATTGCCACGTGGCTACTCCCATGCGGCTCACTTGAAGAATAGCCCCATGCGGCTGGCAAGAATCACCTTCCTGCGAAGCCATCCCATGCGGCTCGCGAGTACTACACTTATGCGGCTGATCAAAAAGTCATCCCATGCGGCTGGCAAGAATGGTCTTCCTGCGGTTCACCAAGAAGTCATTCCATGCGGCTGGCAAGAATCGTCTTCCTGCGGTTCACCAAGAAGTCATCCCATGCGGCTGGCAAAAATCATCTTCCTGCGGTTCACCAAGAAGCCATCCTATGCGGCTCGTGAGTATTATATCTATGTGGCCCACCAAGAAGCCACCCCATGCGGCTCTTGAGTACTATACTTATGCGATTCACTGAGACGCTGTCTCATACGGTTCATGGATATCATGAGGTTCCGACAGGATCCGCCATTAAGATACGTGGCATAGATTCAATGGCCCCCACGACTTAATAGCTGGTAGCAAGGATGATCACGGGATGCAGATCAACCAGAGATTTACCAGATCCCAATGACCATATTTAACGTTATCCTCATAATTAATGAGATCAGGTCATATCATTCCTGATCAAGCTAATGGGACACGTGGTGAGAGATCCGAGCTTGACACAGCCAATCATGAAGATTTAAAGCAATCATCATTAATTATTCACAGGATTCAATAGTATCCCCATTTATGGCCAGATCCTTCACGCCTTAAACGAATGGTCCAGATTGATTATACATCAGGCCGGCACCACTTTGAGAATGGGTAATCATCCAAACCCTAATGATGCCCCCACTATTATAAATAGCAAGGTGCCATTCCCTTGTGAAATATACAGGATCAGAAGAAGAGAGAGAAAAAAGAGCTTCCTCATAATAATCAGAGAGAATACACAGAGAATGGGAGAAGTCAGAAGAGCAAACCGAGGAGAGCATTTCTTCATCAACGCCAACCATCTCTTCACAGGAGCCAAGGCTGCATACCAATCGTCCAAGGAGTAAGGCAGGGCTGCCGTCCCCTTCCCGAGCCTCTATCGCCACCCCCAGAATCTAAAATAAATAATTGTACTTAGATTGTTGTACCTAGGTTTTTGTCCCTAGGCTTTCTTTGTACAAGCGAGTTTGTAACGTGAAGTAAAAGTCCGGTCCTCCGATAATTGTTCTGTTCTTTTATATTTTATGGCAAACACGATGGCGACTCTGCTGGGGACAAACTTCTCCACGGCTGAGGAGTTGGTGATGCAGTCGGATGTAGCCAAGCTTGGCTCCACGCAACAAAAGATGGTCGTCCGCTTCGACCAACAGGCGTTTGAAGAGATGCTCTCCGAAGGAAGCGCTGGCCCGGTCCAGAAGCACACTCGCACGACGAAGGCTCGCAGAGAGTGGAGGCCAAAATCATTTGCTCCTCCCCAAGCCTTCGACGGGATACCCTCTGTTTCTCAAGACGGCGAGAAGGACTCTTCTGCGGCCCACTTCAGACCGTAGACAACTCTGCTGTCCCCAAGTCTGGCAGAAGAAAATACTATAATGCTGGACTTACAGGGGCAAAGAGGAACTCTATGCGAACCGAGCCGCATAGGGGTGCTAGCCGTATGGAAAAAGCTCATGCGGCCACATCCGCCAACCGCATAAAAAAAAATCATGCGGTCACATCTGTCAGCCGCATAGCTTATGCGGCTACAGTTGCCAACCACATGGATGAAACTTATACGGCTATGGAAGTCAATCGCTTACAGAAAACCCATGCGGCCACAATAGCCAACCGCATGCGGCCAGCCTGTACGGTCACGACTCCTAGCTGGACAAAAACAACTCATCCAACAGCACAAGACAACCTCATGCAGACAGCCTGCACGGTACTCAATTCTAGCCGTATAGCGTCCATTCTACGCTCATCTCGATCAGTCTTCGACCGTCTCTCGTATGGTCCTGACTCTGATGATTATCTGGATGATAAGCCAGACTCTGTGGTATTCAACTTGGACTCCTCCTATTACGTACCCGTAAGTGCTAAAAGAAGGAAGTCTAGGGCAGCGCGGGCTCACCAAGCCCAGTCAGCTGCCCCAACCTCTGACTATCGGGGCGTCCCGCTGATTATCACGTGGGCCTCTGATGGGAAGTTGTACAGAACTACTCAAATCCAGCCCCCGGCGGTGAACGGACAGAGTGGTTCCTCTGACATGTGTGAGGATATTCTCTACAAGCGTAAGGAAAGAGACGGGGCTTCGGTGTGCAAAGAGTCCTCGCTTGGACGTCACTGCACCCAAATTATCGTCAACTGCTGTTGCAACAACACGACAGTGATGAAAGATCGGCCATCAGTCTTCCAAAGACTATAGTGTCCGAGCTCAGAAGATGAGGCACCTCCTGTTGTCTCCTGCAATTCCACTCAAAAAGTCCCCGCCGAGGGAAGAGGGAAGAAGGCAAGCATCTCCACCCCGAAGACCTCAACTACTACAGCTAAGAAACTGTCATCTAAACGGTTGTCCTCTATCGGAGTATTCCAACACACCCGTTCAAAGACGAAATCTGCTGTAGTAGGAAATTCATCATCCACATCGCTGGGGGTTGAGGGTAGCAGTCCTCCGAACATCCACAACGGTGTTTCAAGGAGACGAGTCCGGGGAAACAACTCTCCCATCAGGTACAACAGACGCCGATGTCCCCGGGACATCCATGACTCTCAAGACGAAGCAGACTCTGAGGCTGGGGGTACTGTTCCCTCCGAGTCCGAACCAGAAGATAATATTCCCACATATCTCGACGACTTCTCGGTACATGGGTACGACCCGGAGGGCACATCCTCCACAGTTCCTTCCATCACTCCTCATGTAAGGACGGTGTTCATGACGGACAGCAATCAAGGTGGTTCCAGTGATCGCCAGCGCATCGACAGTCTCAAAGCCATATTACTTGCTTTGGTCAAGTCTGTAGACGAGATTAAAGCGGCCCTTCCAACTCTGCAAGGAGGGACGCCTGGCCAAACGAGCGCGGGTCCCGCAGTCAATGCGAACTCGAATTGGGCGACACCGAACTCGGGCAACAATCCTGCCGAAATAACAGCCCCTACCGCGACAGATGAGGCCCGAGAAGTAAGAAGAGAGGTTCAAGAGCTCCGAGCCATGTTCCATGCCCGAGAAAACGCTCAAGACCTCAGAGTTCGGCAACCATACCCTGCTGAATGGAGGGATGTTCCATTCCCACCAAAATATAAGCCGTTCAATATCAACCCATATGATGGCAAGACCTCAGCAAGTCGGTACATCACTTACTTCGAGGTCACCACCGACCATCTGCCCCATGATGATGCTATCCTCACTCGATTATTCATTGGGGCATTGGAAGGAGTCGCCTTCGACTGGTATCGCAATCTGTCGGACAACTGCATCCACTCCTTCGCCGGCTTCAAGTGCCTGTTCTTGGAGAGATTCTACGAAGTAGGACAGGACGTCACCATGTCCACCCTCATGGACGTCGTCCAAGGGGAGAAGGAGTTGACAAGGAACTACATTGAGCGGTTCCGCCAAACCGCCATGAAGCTGCCCTCCGAAAATCCAGATTCCTCTTTGATTGAAATTTGCCAAAAGAGACTGCTTCCAACAATCAGTCTCTGGATGGGCAAAAGTCAATTCAAAGATTGGAAGACGTTCATCATCAGCGCCACAAGCGCCGAAGAACGACTGAAGAAGGCTGGCCAACTGGGATTGTACATCGCAGAAGGAGAAAACAAGGGCAAGCGTCCCAACAACGATAATGGGGGTAGCCCCTCCAACAATCGGGACGACAAGGGAAAGCAGGCTATTGTGGCCGATACAGCACAAAAACCTGAGCCGAAGCCAGCAGACAAACAATGGCCACAAATCATTTACTTCTTTGAAGACGGTCATGTTAAGCCCATCTTGGACATGCTCATACAAGGGGACAGAATTTAGCTTCCTCCACCAAGACGGGAACCACGGTCGGCAGAGATGGAGAATCCAAAATACTGCCATTATCATCGCTATGTCCATCATGCTACATATGATTGCTACCAGCTGAAACGGTACATACAAAACCTCATCGATTCGAACGCACTGGCTATCGATTTCGAAGAGGTAACCGTGGCGGCCAACATGGTATCCGTACAATTCGGCAGCTTCCCTCCGATGGAGACTCAAGACGGGGTGGTCCCCGTCCCTCTAGCGATAATGGAAATTACCAATCTTCTACCTCCTCGAGATTAGGCTGCCGGTCTAGTACCCCTCACCACATCTCGAGGGGAGGTCATGTGGATCCATCCAGACTTGGTGCCAGAAGTGACTCGGCCTACACCATCTTTTACCGACAAGAAGAAAAATGGAAAGGTCAGGACCTGCCATACAATCTCGGCAGACAACGAGGAAGCTACAGCCGTCGTCACACAGTCCGGAACGCAATCCCAACCTGTGGTTGACAATCCAGCTGAAAACCATCAACCCACTACAACTGATGCTCCGGGACCGGCTCAGCCTTCGACGATCGACAAGCCTAGGCCGAGGGAGACTCGCTTCGACAAATCCCTCCGAAAAAGGCAACCCAAGGACTGGAGAGGCCCTACAACTTTGACATCTTAGCACAATTGGCTAACACACCGGCCAAGTTATCACTGTACGAACTCCTAAGGCTCTCCAAGGACGTTCGTATTGTATTAAGCGAAGCACTCCAAAATGCCGATGTCTATCTGGCTGAATCCAACCTCACAGGGGAGGACTCACCTGTGGATCTCCAGGACAGTGCCTGTACGGAAGCAATGCCCAACATCGTCTTCACTCCGCAGGACATGCTCATCAAAACCAACCTGCACGATCGCCCACTATACTACCCTGGATACATCGGCGACGTAAAGGTGGATCGGATGCACGTTGATCCTGGCTCTTCCATAAGTATTATCCCGAAGGGTCTGCTACATCATCTCCGTATCCCAATGCATCGCCTGACACCTACAAGCACCGCCATCACCGATTTCAATTCGGACATGAGCTACCCAATCGGGAAGATCGGCTGAAGTGTCAGATTGGCGATCTCCAATCCGAGGTCACCTACTACGTCATAGATGCAGACACTTCTTACAACATCCTCCTAGGGCGCCCGTGGATACATGATTATATGATCGTGCCTTCCACGCTGCACCAATGCTTCAAATATGTCGACAAACAAGGCTTCGTGAAGACGGAATTTGCTGACATCGATCCCTTCAAAGGGGTCGAATCCTACTACTCGGACTTCTGCCTATATAAAAAGTCGAAGAGGCACCTTGATGAAGGAAATGAACAAGTTGGTACCGAAACGGCCACGGGATCAGAAGGACCTTTGACGATCCACCTCCAAGCTCGCAAACTGGGAAGGTTCGCACCCCTTACCGCCACTCTGCGGAAGGACGCGATCAGCCTCTCGGCGCAGGAAGAGCAGATGATAATTCGGCTACCAAGGTCTGGTCAAGTGCCAAGATCCACAACGGGGCCACTAACAATCAGACTGCCGAGAGTCGGTCAACCCCAAACGGAGAAACTCAATCCCTCCGACAGGCCACTGACGATACGCCTTTCCAAGAAGGGTCGTCACCCCGATGCGAGGTCAGACACTTCTAGCGAACCGGCCACTCCCCGCTCCACATCAAATGCCAAACTGGGGGTCGTTAACCTGCCAACGACTCCGCGCTCTGCTCCATCAACTGAACCACTGACAATCAAGCTTCCCAGGTCGTTCTCTCAGTATTTATTTACACAGGGGGTAGCCGAAGAGGAACCGGAGCTAGCCAAGTATGTGGCTGCCCATACTGATGTCCCCTCCGCTGATGATGTAATCCCCTAGAAAAGATACCTTACTTCATCAATAAAGGGTTATCTTTGAACTATACAGAGCTCGATAAGCTATGTACAATGTATGCTATGGAACACGGTATAGGCACTCACCTGCACACACAAGTGACAAATGTGTACACCGCGATCCAGCTTACTCCAGTAGAAGATGCTTACCGAATAATTGATGGAGGGGATCATCCGATCATCTTCGGCCGGATGAACAACCCGCATCCCCTCACCATAGAGGAAGCCGACTTCGGGTCAGACACCGGAAGACTGCCTCTGTATCTCTATAGCCCTCAATCCAAATATCTCATGCAGAAATAGGGGTATGATCTGGAGATGACGCCAGGTTTGAACTACGGCACTGGGCGACGATTACCTTTGAAGCCGCCAGTCCCGGCGGACAAACCACGAGACTACTATAGCAAAACTCGATGCGGGTTGGGGTATGTAACGCATACTATAACCCCTGAGAGTTCAGATAAAGAATGCGACTGGCAGTCACATTCAACCGGGTCACCAACTTCGGACTCGGATACCAGCATCGGAGATGTGTTCAGACAAGTCATGACAGTTAATATGGCATTTGCCGACGCTTATGAAGAAGACGAAGACATCCCCGAAATCCTCGAGCTAGAGTCGTGGGCCCAGCAATTGGACGCACAATGGGAAAAGCGGTTCGAACAGAGAGAACCTCCTACTGAAGATGAGGTCACACAAGTGGATCTCGGCAGCGAATCTTCTCCAAAACCAATTTTCGTCAGTAAAAGCCTAACAGACGAAGAACGGGAGTCGCTTCTAGAACTTGTCAGAGAATACATTGATGTGTTCGCCTGGAGCTATGAAGACATGCCAGGGTTAAATCCTGACATTGCTCTTCACAAACTCAACATTCGGCCAGATGCGAAGCCAGTCAAGCAACAACAGCGACGCTTCCGCCCAGGCATCATGGACGCGATCGAAGCCGAAGTCAACAAACTGATAGCCAGCAGCTTCATTCGTGAGGAGCAACATCCCGATTGGGTCGCCAATATAGTACCCGTCCTCAAGAAGAATGGGAAGATTCGAATCTGCATCGACTTCCACAATCTGAACGAGACATGCCCCAAAGATGAATTCCCCCTTCCTATCACAGACATCATGATCGACAATATCTGCGGCTTCGAACGTATGTCATTCATGGATGGCTTCTCGGGGTACAACCAAATTAAAATGTCTCCTGATGACGAAAAGCATACATCATTCCGAACACCAATTGCACGTACTGCTACACAGTCATGCCTTTCGGTTTGAAGAATGTCGGCACCACCTATCAAAGAGCCATGAGCATCATCTTCAGAGACCACTTACGCAAGACATTGGAGTGCTATGTTGACGATATAGCCGTTAAAAGTTGCTGCAAGGGAGACCATCTGCAGGATCTAAGGACGGTATTCGACCTAATACGAGCGCACAATTTGAAAATGAACCCTACAAAGTCCTTTCTGGGCGTATCCAGCGGGAAGTTCTTGGGATTCATCATCACTGCACAGGGTATCCATGTAGACCCTGAGAAGATGAAGGCAATCATGGAGATGGGTCCCCCGAGAAATCTCCGCAAACTCAGAGGCCTCCAAGGGAGGCTAGCTTACATCAGGAGGTTCATTGCCAACCTCTCCGGGTGATGCCGACCGTTCACGCACCTCATGAAGAAAGGAATCTCATTCGTATGGGACGAGGAATGTCAACGTGCTTTCGACAGCATCAAAGAATATTTGACAAATCCTCCAGTTTTGGTGGCTCCGGTTCCGGGAAAACCATTCCTGCTCTATGTACGAGCAATGGAACACTCTCTCGGGGCTCTGTTGGCACAGAACAACGACGCAGGCCATGAACATGCCATATATTATCTCAGCCGAATGATGATCGGGCCAGAGCATCGATACACCGCTGTGGAGAAGGAATGCCTCGCCCTGGTGTTCGCCATTCAGAAAACGTGACCCTATGTCACCGGACAAACGATACACGTGATCTCACGAATCAACCCTCTCAGGGTCCTCATGACTAAACCAGGGGCACTCAGCTCTCGCCTCGCTACATGGGCAATATTGCTGTCTCCTTATCATTTGATCTTCGTTCCACAAAAGGCAGTCAAAGGTCAAGCCCTGGCAGACTTCTTAGCAGCCCACCCAGGCTCGGAGTCCTCCAGGATATATGAAGAGATCCCAGATGAGGTCGCCGACTCGCATGCAATCTCTCACGATAATATATGGCGAATGTTCTTCGACGGTGCTTCGAGGACCGGACCTAAAGGCAATATAGTCGTCGGAGTCGGGTAGTGCTAGTCTCCCCTACCGGATTGGTGATTAACCGTACTTATTCCCTCACAGAGCCCTGCTCTAACAATGTGGCCGAGTACAACGCTCTGGTCATTGGCCTCCAACTTGCAAGAGAGCTGGGGGTAGAATACCTTGAAGCATACGGCGATTCCCAACTAATCGTCAATCAGATCCGGGGCTCATACGAGGTCCGTCACGAAGATATGATCCCCTATCACCAAATAGCAATTGACATCATCTCGTCGTTCGAGGGGTTCTTCATCGAACATGTCCCCTGACTCCGAAATATCGAAGCCGATGCCCTAGCTGGTCTTGCCGCTTCCCTAGCAGTTCCGAACTATGATCGCCAATCAGTGGATGTGATAGGCCACGAACAGGTCTGTCCCAAGAACAATATGCAATTCGTGGTGAGCTATTCCGTCCAGACGATCGATGATGCCCCAGATTGGAGACAACCATTCATCGACTTTGTCGTCTACGACATTCTGCCGAAGAACCCAAAGGAAGCCACTTCTATCAGACGGCGTTCTCTCAGATTCTTCTACGATACAGAGACAAAAATGCTGTATCGTCGCTCCTACGACAGATTACTGCTTCGGTGTCTGTCAAATACAGAAGCCAAAGAAACCGTACGAGAAGCTCATGACGGTGTTTGCGGGGCCCACCAACCCGACCCAAAACTGCAAGATCCTCTTCGCCGAATGGGCTACTATTGGCCCATAATGGTGGCAGATGCGATAGACTATGCTAGAAAATGTAAAGCCTGCCAAGTCCACGCGGACTTCATTCACCAACCATCCGAGTTTCTACATCCGACAGTGGCGTCCTGGACATTCGAAGTATGGGGAATAGATATCATTGGTCCAATCACCCCACCTTCCTTCCGAGGACATCGCTTCATACTCGCGATCACTGATTACTTCTCCAAATGGGTGGAAGCTGTCCCACTCGCAGAAGTCAAGACTTCAAATGTGATCGGCTTCCTTAAGCATCACGTCATCTACCGCTTCGAACTGCCCCGAAGGATCATCCACGATAATGGTCCACAGTTTGTAAGCTACGCATTCTATCGGTTTTGCGATAAGCACCGTATTCAGAATGTCGCTTCGATACCGTATAATCCGGCAGCGAACGGGTTAGCGGAGGCATTCAACAAAATAATCATCAAACTCCTCAAGAAGTTTGTCTCCTCCAACAAACGCGACTAGAACGAGAAGCTCGGTGAATGTTTATGGGCTTATCGTACCACAGTTCGAACAGCCACCGGGAATACACCATTCTCTCTGGTGTACGAGAGTGAAGCAGTCCTCCCATTGGAGACTCAGATCCCCTCGTTGCGCGTCGCCCTCACACATCAATTGACGACAGACAAAAACCACTATCGCCGGCTACAGGAATTGGAGGCACTAGACGAAAAATGCCTCTTGGCTCAACAATGAATTGAGCTATACCAAGCGCCCATCTCCGGAGCCTTCAACAAGAAGGTCAAAATCAGAACATTTCGAGTGGGCGATCTCGTTCTGGCAATCCGGAGGCCGATGGTCATGACTCACAAGACCACCGATAAATTCCAGCCAAAGTGGGAAGGCCCATTCATCATTGAGACAGTATTCTCCAACGGTGCTTACCGCCTCGCAAAGCAAAACAGAGACTTGCTCATGTTGCCCGTCAAGGACAAGTTCCTGAAGAAATATTATGTCTAAACGACATTCTCTCCAAATCATCGAGTCATGTACCCGCTGGTACCGCTGAACTCATATCCACAACATTTTAGATTATCGAGTCATGTACCCGCTGGTACCACCGAACTCTCCTCTACATTCCCTTCAGATTATCGAGTCATGTACCCGCTGGTGCCGCTGAACTCACACTTTCTCAATATTCTAAATTACCGAGTTATGTACCCGCTGGTGCCTCTGAAATCACATTCCGGTCACTCTTTCAGATAGTAAGTCACGTATGATTATGCCTCTGAACTTCCTTCCTGGAAGAGATCCTCCCTCATGATCCACTACCCGCACTCCCAGTGCACAAAAAGGGTAACCGATTCACAAATTTCCAAAACGGCCATGTCCTCATTACCTCTGAGTCATTTTCACTTTCACCAAAAACAAACCGCCCCCTCGCATAGAACTTCCACGTTCTCCTACCCTTGAGTCGTTCTGTGTACCCCCTCTTCATTGAGCCCACTCCTACCATGTCCTCATTACCTCTGAGTGGGAAGGCTCCGTCGAAGAAACCTTCATGCTTGCCATGTCCACATTACCTCTGAGCAAGTATGTCGGTTCCCTTTCAACCTATTATCTGTACCCACAACCGGAGTACGACAAGGACAATAAGTCCACAAATGTCCTCTCTTGACCACAAATGTCCTCTATTAACCACAAATGTCCTCTGTTGACCACAAACGTCCTCTGTTGACCACAAATGTCCGCTGTTGACCACGAATATCTTCCGTGAAGTCTCCCCTACAATGTCCTTATTACCTCTGAGCAGGAAGATTCTACGGTAAAACCCTCATGCTTGCCATGTCCTCATAAATTCTGAACAAATATGTTGGTTTTCTTTTCACCCTATTATCCGTATCCTGAACCAGGGTACGCCAAGGATAATAGGTCTACAAATATCCCTTGCTAAACTTCTTAGCATAAATCCACCATCTCACCATGCCCCAGGAGCCCAGCTGCTCTACGGCATTCTTTTTTCCAATACCGAGAGCACCCATAACCACTTTGTCATGGCTGTTCCGGACATCCTGACCAAACTTGTTATCCGTACCTAAAACCAAGGTACGCCTAGGGTAGCAGGTCCACAAATAATCCTCCAGCAAGTCTAATTCTACAAACGCCACAAGTACAAGAAAGGGGAGATGAGTTGAAACATGCTCATTTATTCAAAATTCAAAGTGCTACATCATTTGGGATCACATCCCTTACAAAAAGAAAAGAACAAAAAAGATAAGCAAAGAAAACAGAAAATCGATCACTGCTCCGGGGCACATAACGCCCTGAGATGGTCCATCAGCAAGGCAACCGACCGCTCAAACCACTAGGTAGCTCGACGCTCCGCCTCTTGGGTCAGCACCGCCTCGTCCTCCAGTTGAGCATGGGCTTGCCAGTTATCCTCGAATCTCTTAAAGGCCCGCTCCAAGTTAACAGAAGATCGGGAAACCTTCTCGGCCTCTCGAACGAATGACTCTTGTTCCGTCTGAGCAGCCTTTAGTTCTGACTCTAAGAAGGCCAACTCCTTCGGGAGTGCGAGAATCCGCTCCTTCGTGTCAGCAATTCCACGAGAAGCAGACTCTTCTCGAGCACGACAAGCCTGACTCCGACGACCCAGCCTGTCATACGACGCGGAGAACTTGTCAAGGTCTCTCTGTACAACTGGCCCGGCAGTATCTCGAGCGAGCTTGATCCTATTCCGAGCAGCAATGAGGAAGCCCCGTTCCCGCTCAATCGCAGCAGGCAAGCCCGCCTGTCGTATCGCCAGCAATTGGGTCACCAGCTGATCAGCCTCTGCCAATTTAGGCTCCAGGAGTGCAGCCAACCCACCCCGTCAGGAAGAGACTTCAAAGTTGCAACCTGACCCCGGGCGCACCGCAGAGACAGAGTAAAAGGGGTCCCCCGTTCCACAGCAGCATCTACGCCCCTCTTTAAATGGCGATAGAAGCTGTCGACTACTTCCTGCGTCACCTCGTCCAGAGCCTCCGAGGAAGCCGGTGTCAACGGGAGTGTAGCCGGCAACGCTGAAGAAGACGCAATAGAATCTCCCGCTCCTGCCACAAGAGAAACAAACTCCGCACGGAAGGACGCATGAACAGCGGCCAACTCCTCTTCAGCGGCCCACAGAACTTGAATGCTCGGCAGGACAGAGAGGTCAATCTACGGAGCCGTATGATCAGCAGAGGATGAGGTGGAGACCATCGCCAGCTCCATTCCCATCTGCCCGGGGCTGGCAGGAGGCCCCTCGACATGAGACGGAGAAGGAGAGGAAACGCTCCGTTCTCCCAGATCACGGCAGACCGAGCCTTCCCCAAGAATATTCGCTGTTAGAAGTAAAGGGTCAGGACCTGTAGGGCCAAGGCAACCATGAATTGATTTGACCCGGAGGATATGTTGATAGAGCAAATAAGCCCTCTCACTAGTCAATATTTGGCTTATCTTACAAGTGAAGGAGTGTGGAGGCTGAAGGTCACCTACAGCCACCGTAGCCTCTTCACCAACAGCCTCCTAGTCAGGTATAATAGGCTCCTCCACCCCGGCACCTTTGGAAAGGGATGCAACGAGATCGGCATCACCCTGCTGAAGTTCAGCGATCTCGGAGACGGGCCCGAGGAGACCCTCATCACCCCAGGCCGAGGCCTCAGCATCCTGAGAGCTTCCAGCCGCCGCTGAGAGAGCTCCCGCAGAAAGGACCGCGGCATACATGTCGCTAATCAAAGCAGTAAGGGCTGGGTCAACGCCAGGGGTAGTAGACGATTCAAGAGAGCCTGGTTCGTCAGACGCCTACAAAGAAAAAATGATCAAGTCATATCTCCAAGAAAAAAGAAAACCACAACAAAGAGATGACTCTGACTGGGTCTTACCTCCGGAACATCATCTGCATCTTCGCCCTTCTCGGTAATAGGTAATTCACGAGATCTAACGACTGCTCTCTTCACGAAAAAGGTCGATCTGCTGTCAGAAGACTCACGTCTGACTCGTTTGCGTGAGGGACCAGACACAGCGGGAGGCTGTTCTTCCCTCACTACTTTCTCTTGTATAGCAAGTAACGGATCCTCCGCCAGTTCATCGGGTAGGGGAAGCGGTTGATCCGGTACTTCGTCACCCCCACCAGAAAGGGAGTCTCCGCTATCAAGGTCATCATCCTCCTCAGCCGACTCGGAGGGCTCTGATTCAGGGAGGGGAATCTGAAGCGCTAACTACTTTCTAGCCTTGGCCTCCTTGGGCTTCTCCTCTAAACCGGTACCCACGATGAAGCTGGTACTCGGATCGAAATTAACAGGAGGCTTGTTCGCCATAACATGATACAGGGCAGCCACGTACAAAATTTCTCTCGGTGCCTTAGCATCAGGAACCGAGATGCTGGCCCGAGTATGATAAGCTTTATAATAATTCTACGCCCTGACACCATCAAGGACGCTACCTTCAAAGTCCAAGCAAGGGTTGGGACAATCAAGGAATAACTGGCTATAGCCAAATTTACGGGAAAACCTACTAGGTAGGTAGGGCTCCAGATACACGTTATTACGGTTGCGATAAACCAGATGCACGGGGCGGATGTTGCGCAACCAGGTGAGCATATTCGGAGATAAAAAGTGAGAAGAACCGGTGCCATCAAGGTATACACTCCTCACTTCCTCATCAGAAAAAGGAGGAACAGACACAAAAAAGTCACACCCATCCACCCTCGCCAGCACCCTCCGACAAGCTGGCATAGTATTGTATTCCCAAGACCGGCGATGGCATTTGAAAAGGAAAGCGTCTTCATCTGTAGCATCTTCCGCTATTCCAGGTCCCATCAAAGACTTGTAGTGCATCGCCAACCACCCCATCAAGTAGTGGAAAGGCAGCTCTATGCGCTCAAAATCTAGCACCTTTTTGCGCATAATAACCGTGGACGAAAATGTGCGAAGACCATGGTGTATGCTGCACACCATAGCGGGAAGGAGGGCCAGTCTAACTCCAAATACAAGTTTAACGGCGGGAAGGATGAAGTGGCGACCGATCCTCTCGATAGAACCTGCTCTCCCCGAGACTACGCAGTTCTGTAGCCATATCATTAAAAATCCAGCCAGAAGCGTCTTCTCTGACATCGGCCTGGTGCCAGAGTAAAAATAGCTGAGAGAGTCAGCTTGACTCCCGAATATGTCGCTCTTGGACCGCGACTTCTTGACGCCCGATATCAGGTCCTTTATCTCTTCCTGGGTGCGAGGGGTTCGAGGAGTAACCCCGCCAGAAGGATCAATTTTAAAAAGATAATTGACCCAGGATGTGGTGTGGGGAGCGGTCCCTTCCGAGCTATCTACCGTTTTTATAGCCATCTGGTGACAAGCACTATGATGGCACAACAACTCCTGATACACCGCAACAAAACCTGGGAGTCGTCGGTTCAAGTCCTCAAACTCCTCGTTCGACGGGGTATACACCTCGAAAGGCTCATTCCACCACGGAAGTTTGGAGACAGTATACATCTCATGGAGAGCAAGCCCCAACTCCCCTCTGGGTACAAAGAACGTCCCCGTTCGTCGACTATACATCTCCAAGAGCACCACGAACAATGGTTTATTGATAGGAAGCCCGTAACAAGTGCCCTGAATGGCATGATAAAGTCCCACCTCCCGCAGGAATGTTCCGTAGGTCTGCAGAACCCAAGTGGTCAACTGGGCCTACGTAGAGGTGGGGTTTACCCAGTTCAGCAATGCCAGCCTACCAACAGGATAAGACTTTTTGCGAGCAAGTCGATTCAGGAATGTATCAGCTTGAGTGAGTGTGAAGTTGGGACCGTATACATTCATGAAAGAGCCTGGAGCCAGACCCATCATGTACCGGAGGACGGAATCCTTACCCGCGTACGCTGACCGCATGTTCGGGTTATAATGGATGTTACCCATCAACATCCCTTACTGGGTAGAAGTTATGTTACACACCATCTTCCTATCCAGCAACACCATATTGAACCACGACAAAGGATAAAGACGTTCCATGAGAGGAATATGGATCGCCACCCCATCCAAAGAAAAATCCTAGCTCTCGAAAATCTCTAATACTCGAGGATTCTTTATGATTAAAGCATCTCCAAAGAGGAATGAAGGCTTCAGGTATAATCCATCCAGCTTCCCAGTATTCATCATGGAACGGAGGTAATGGAGGGTCTGATTCTCGATGGCGTTCAACCTCTCCGGAGGCTCATCGGCAGGGAATTGATTCAACATATGCTTAATTAGGTCGTCAAGACGCACGCCCAAGGCGAATTGATTTAAGCCCACTATAAGTTCCCCCGCAGGATTTACTGGCAGATTCACTGAAGAAAAAACCAAAGAAACAAAGTTAAAAAGATAGCTGAAACACAAACTACGTGATGCTTATACGTCTTGGCGCAGTATAGCTTCATGCGGTTCAGTTTGAAAGAGTTCATACATGCCAGCCTAAATGAGCTTATGCGGTTCGGTTAGAAAGGAGCATATGCGGTCCAGTTCGGATGAGCCCATGCGGGTCAGTTCGAACGCGCTTATGCGGCTCAGTTCGATAGGAGCATATGCGGTTCTATGCGGTTTAGTACGGATGAGCTTATGCGGTTTATTTCCAATAAGCTTATACGGTTCAGCCCGAAATAGGCCTATGCGGCTCAGTATGAAAAAGCTCATGCGGTCTAGCCCAAGTGAGCTTATGTGGCCCTGAGGATGAAGTAGTCATGCGGCTGCAAACAACAACTTTCATGCGGCTCAGACCTAGGTCATATCCCACGCGACTTGAACATGAGTCGGACACGCAGCATACTTGGCAATACATACTCGCGCATAAATCATGCGGCATAGCCGTGACAGTTTATGTTGATGGTCCTACCAGCAATAGGCGGGTGAACGTCGGGGTAAAAAACAGGCACGTCAGCCGGCAGAGGAGCCGCCACGTTCGCCGCCGTCGATGAAGACACGGCCTTCTTGCCCTTCGCTGCCGCAGACGACGACGCGACCTTCTTGTCCATAGCAGCGGTAGTCTTCTTGGGAGCTATTGGCAATCGTTGATGAGAAAAGACGAAGAGGAAGTCGGCAACAAGGAGTTCGAGCAAAGAGGAGAAGGTAAGGAAACCCTCAAAGAATAAAATCACTCCTATTTATAGGCGGAGGAGGCCCGAAAAATCAAAACAAACACCTCGATCCACGTGCCGCCTAAAAGAATAAAAGAAGAACGCTTCGGTCAAAACAAAACTGACCCTTGGGATCCTCTCCCAAGAGGCGGCGAATCAAGGGCATTTAATGCAGAAGATTTACACACGTGGTTGGGACACGTGGCAAAAAGTCTATGCGGCCTAATAAGCTCATGCGGCCAGATAAATCCATACGACTGAATCATCTATACGGTCAACAAAGGCCATGCTTTTTATTCAAAGTATTTCAATTTTGCAAATTGAAAACTTTGAAGGGGGTCTTGTAGAAGCATGGAAAATATCAGAATAATGATCTATGCGGCTCGGAATAGGAGAACCCCATGTGGCTCATACAGGAATGGTCCCATGCGATTCAGAGAGACTTTTAGTCTCATATGGCTCATTGCAGGAGAGTCCATGCGGCTTACATAGGGACAGTCCTATGCGGTTCAAAGAGCCCCCTAGCCGTATGCGGTTCAGAAGTACATGCGGCTCACATACGACCAACAGAGATATGCGGCTCGATCAATGCCACGTGTCCCCATGGGACCCCTTCACATAGCTGACCATCGAGCAATGGCCATATTTAATGCTCTGCCATGATTTAACAGCTGACGGCTCTGACATGAAGTGTCATAATGGCCCTGTCGTAATGACAGACTCTTTGGGACAGGAGAAAATCTTCGACACGATCCGAGATTGCCACGTGGCTACTCCCATGCGGCTCACTTGAAGAATAGCCCCATGCGGCTGGCAAGAATCACCTTCCTGTGAAGCCATCCCATGCGGCTCGCGAGTACTACACTTATGCGGCTCACCAAGAAGTCATCCCATGCGGCTGGCAAGAATCGTCTTCCTGCGGTTCACCAAGAAGTCATCCCATGCGGCTGGCAAGAATCGTCTTTCTACGGTTCACCAAGAAGTCATCCCATGCGGCTGGCAAAAATCATCTTCCTGCGGTTCACCAAGAAGCCATCCTATGCGGCTCGTGAGTATTATATCTATGCGGCCCACCAAGAAGCCACCCCATGCGGCTCTTGAGTACTACACTTATACGGTTCACTGAGACGCTGTCTCATACGGTTCATGGATATCATGTGGTTCCGACAGGATCTGCCAGTAAGACACGTGGCATAGATTCAATGGCCCCCACGACTTAATAGCTGGTAGCAAGGATGATCATGGGATGCAGATCAACCAGAGATTTACCAGATCCCAATGACCATATTTAACGTTATCCTCATAATTAATGAGATCAGGTCATATCATTCCTGGTCAAGCTAATAGAACACGTGGTGAGAGATCCGAGCTTGACACAGCCAATCATGAAGATTTAAAGCAATCAGCATTAATTATTCACAGGATTCAATATTATCCCCATTTATGGCCAGATCCTTCACGCCTTAAACGAGTGGTCCAGATTGATTATACATCAGGCTGCCGCCACTTTGAGAATGGGTAATCATCCAAACCCTAATGATGCCCCCACTATTATAAATAGCAAGGTGCCATTCCCTTGTGAAATATACAGGATCAGAAGAAGAGAGAGAAAAGAGAGCTTCCCCCTAATAATCAGAAAGAATACACAGAGAAAGAGAGAAGTCAGAAGAGCAACCCGAGGAGAGCAAGAAGAGCATTTCTTCATCAACGCCAACTATCTCTTCACAGGAGCCAAGGCTGCATACCGATCGTCCAAGGAGTAAGGCAGGGCTGCCGTCGCCTTTCCGAGCCTCTATCGTCATCTCCCAGAATCTAAAATAAACAATTGTACTTAGATTACTGTACCTAGGTTTTCGTCCCTATGCTTTCTTTGTACAAGCGAGTTTGTAATGTGAAGTAAAAGTCTGGTCCCCCGATAATTATTCTGTTCTTTTATATTTCATGGCAAACAGTCCTGTAACGCTTCGTCCAGGACCTCTGTAGAGGACGGCGTCAGAGGAAGCATGGCCGGCAAGATCGAAGGAGTTGTGCTATAACTTGCCACCAAGGGGACAAATTCCGAGGAGAACAATACGCGGATAGAGGCAAACTCTTCCTCTGCCACCCGAAGAGCCTGGACACTTGGCAGGGCGGAGAGATCGACTCTCGAAGCCGCCCGAGCAGAGAAAGACGCAAGGACCATCGTCCCCTGCCCCGGCCGTACCATCATCTGACTTGCCGAACTCGAGCCCGCGGAAGGCCCATCAAGACGAGCCGGAAGGGAAGGGGGTACGCTACTCTCCGCCAGTGCCCCTTCGACAGAGTCTGTCTCAACAATGGACATCATCGGCACTGAAGAGGTAGGACCTGCATGTCCATGACAACAGTCAATCGACGTGACCTGAAGGATGTGATGATAGAGTAGATAGGCCTCCTCGCAAGTTAAGATTCGACTTATCTTACCAAGGGAGGAGCATGGAGGTTGTAGCTCGCTCGCAGCTGGCATGGTCTCCTCACCCGCGATCTCCAAGTTAAATTCGGCTGCTCCTCTGTCCCAGCCACCTCGAAGAGAGAGGCCCGTTGATCCACGAATAGTGACCGACCCTTCGGTTCTCAAGACGAGCCGACTGACATAAAGGCCCAACTCTTGGGATCCTTCCCCAAAAAGTGGTCTTAAAACTGACGTCGAACCAACAGCAATTAATGCAAAAAGATTTGCACATGTGACAGGATGACGTGGCAAGGAGCTTCATGCGGCCAGACAGTCCATACGGCCAAAGGATCCATGCGGCTGATTGACCAATGCGGCTGAGGAGGCTATGTGGTTGGGACATCCATGGGCAAGGACATCATATGCGGCCAGAAGAGTTTATACATAACCATGCTTCTTATTCAAAGTATTTCAATTTTACAAATTGAAAACTTTGAAGGGGGTCTTGTAGAAGCATGGAAAAGAATAAAGAAAGATCCATGCGGCCAAGGATCCCCATGCAGCTCAGAGAGCTCATGCGGCTCAGGGACCCATGCGGCTCAAGCGTCTATACGGCTCAGAGAGGAGCCACGTGGCCCTCAACAGCTCTTTCCTTTGTCTTCTACTGTATTTAATGCCTTGACGACTGACAGCTCTGACCAATGACAGAAAAATGCAATAATGACTCTGTCATAATGGCAGACCCTTGGAGAAACGAACGATATCTCTGACATAATCTGCCAAACCCCAAAGACTTTTATACGGCCTTGACACGTGGACAGTCGCATGCGGCTCAGACAGAGGCCACACATGCGGCTCAGACAGAGGTCACCCATGCGACTCAGGCAGAACTACCATATGTGGCTAAGACAGAGGTCACCCATGCGGCTCAAGCAGAGGCTACCCTATACGGCTCACGAGGACTACCTCCATGAGGCTCACGAGGACTATCTCCATGCGGCTCACGAAGAAAGCACCCATCATGCGGTCGCCTACGCTCATGTGGTTCAGATCACCCCCATGCGGTTCAAATGTTCAGGGGCCACTCCCACACAGTCTTGACACATGGCCAGCCTTATGCGGCTCAATGGGGAGCAGTCCTTATGCGGCTCAGATTTTCTAAGTGGCTCACGGTTAAGACACGTGGCATGATAAAGGGACACGTGGCATCAAATTGACCGAAATCCATCAGCAAATCCTAATAAAATATTGGGATCAAATCAGATCATTTGCAATCAAGCAAATCAATGGCACGTGGCTGGAAATCCGAGATTGGCATAGCAAATCATGGAGATTTATGTCAATCATCATTAATTACCCACAAATATTTGATGCAATCACATTAATTGCCCAGATCCATTATATTCAAAATGAGCGGTCCAGATTCATTGATTCTGATCCGCCGGCTTTTGAGAATAGGCAATCATTGCAAACCCTAATGATGCCCCCCACTCTTATAAATAGCAAGGTGCCATTCCCTTGTAAAAGACACAGAGGGATACATACGGAGAGACAGACAGAGACGAGCAGAGAGAGAGAGAGAGATAGCACATCCCGTCGGATCCAGAGAGAATAAAGAGAGCATTTCTTCATCAACGCCAAGTACTTCTTCTATAGAGCCAAGGCTGCACCCGATCGTCCAAGGAGTAAGGCAGAGCTGCCGTCGCTTTCCTGAGCCTCTACCGTCACCCCTCAGAATCTAAAATAAACAATTGTACTTAGATTGCTATACCTAGGTTTTCGTCCCTAGGCTTTCTTTGTACAAGCGAGTTTGTATTGTGAGTCTAAGTTCAGTCCTCCGATAATTATTCTGTTCTTTTACAATCAATGGGAAACACGATGGCGACTCTGCTGGGGACAAACTTATCCACGGCTGAGGAGTTGGTGACGCAATCGAATGCAGCCAAACTTGGCTCCACGCAACAGAAGATGGTCGTCCGCTTCGACCAACAGGCGTTTGAAAAAATGCTCTCTGAAGGAAGTGCTGGCCCGGTCCAGAAGTAAACCCGCACAAAGAAAGCTCGTAGCGAGTGGAGGCCAAAATTATTTGCTCCTTCCCAAACTTTGGACGGAGTACTCTCTGCTGCCTAAGACGGCGAAGGCAACTCTCATGCGGTCCCACTTCGAGCCATAGAAGACTCTGCTGTCCCCAAGTCTGAAAAACGAAAGCACTACAATGCTGGACTTGTAGGGGCAAAAATCGATTCTATGTGCTCCATGAAGAAATTGAACAGGGGTACTAGCCGCAAAACGAAGACTCATGCGACGAAGATTGCTAGCCGCATGAATGATAACCATGCGACCGAGACTGCTAACCAAATGCATAATACTCATGCGGCTAGGATTTCCAGTCGTATGGAGAACACTCATGCGACCAGGATTTCCAGTCGCATGGAGAAGACCTATGCGGCTACGTCTGCCAGCCGCATGAAGATTATTGATGCCAGCCGTATGATGCCTACTCCACACGGCTCTGTCTTTGACCGCCTCTCCTATGGTCCTGATCTCTTGTGCTCCCAAGAAGACATGTCTGACTCTCTCCAGCACCACTTAGACTCTTTCTACTATGTGCCCTCACGCACTAGAGTGATGAAGTCTAAGGCAGCACGAGCTTGGCAAGCTCGGTCCGCTGATCCGACCTTTGTCTATCCGAGCGTCCAGCATACTGTTATGCGGGCCTCTGATGGGAAGTTGTACAGAACCACTCGAGTCCAGCCCCCGGCGGCAGACGGACAGAGAGGTTCCCAAAAGGCTCCCAAAATCCAGGGAGCAAATATGGTCGATCCGGACCCATCTGACTTGCGTGAGGCCATCCTCCACAAACGTAAGGAAAGAGAAGGTGCCTCGGGGTGCAAAGAGTCCTCCCACGGACGTCACTGCACCCAAATCATCGTCAACTGCTGTTGCAATAACGCGACGGTACGAACAGACCGGTAGTCCGTCTTCCAAAGACTGCAACAAACATGTTCAGAAGATGAGGCACTTCCCGTCGTCTCCTGCAACTCTGCTCATAAAATCTCCGTCGATGGGAGAGGGAAGAAGACCAGTGCTCCTAGCCCGAAGATTTCAACCACTATGACTAAAAGACTATCGTCTAAATGGGGGCCCACCACCGGAGTTTTCCAAGGTACCCGTTCAAAGACGAAATCTGCTACAGTGGAAGATTCAACATCCACACCACTGGGGCTGCTGGGACTGGGGGTAGCACTCCTCAGAACATCCACGATAATCCGTTGTTCCAAGGAGATGAGCCCGAGGAAACAACTCTCCCATCAGATACAGCAAGGGTCGATGTCCCCGATGACGTCCACAACTCCCAAGATGAAGCAAACTCTGAAGCTGGGGGTACTATACCTTCCGAGTCCGAACCAGAGGAGAACATTCCTAAATACCCCGATGACTTCTCGCTACAGGGGTATGATTCGGAGGGCACGTCCTCCTCCGTTCCTTCTATCTCTTCTCATGTAAAGACGGTGTTCATAACGGACAGCAAACAAGGTAGTTCCAGTGATCGCCAACGTATCGACACTCTGGAGGCCATACTGCATGCCATGGTCAAGTCTGTGGACAAGATCAAAATGGCCCTTCCAACTCTCCAAGGAGGGACGCCCGGCCAAATAAGCGCGGGTCCCGCAGTCAATGCGGAATCGAACTTAGGGGCACCGAACCCGGGCAATAATCCTCCTGAAATAACGGCCCCCACCGCTGTGGATGAGGCCAGGGAAACAAAAAGAGAGGTCCAGGAGCTCCGAGCCATGTTTCACGCTTGAGAAACCTCTCAAGACCTCAGAATACGTGTAGCACCCAGTTTCCCAAATAAGGATAATTTTGAAATTTCGTGTTTATAATTATTTTAATAATGATATTTAATTCATGATATGATTTTTGGTGATTTTAAATCATTTTAAAATTATTTAAATCAATGACTTGTGGTTTTGACGTTTTGCTAGTGAAACCCTAGAGACTGTTTGACCTAGAGCCTAACCATGTGATTATGATATTTTAATGTCATTTTTGGCCTAAGGATATTTTTGCATTTGACCTCTTTGAATTATTTTGATGTTATTTTATTATTTATGATATTGTTTTGGGGTTATTTGAGTCGGGTTCGAATTTTAACTCATTTCGACTTGTATCGGGGACCCGGGGTAGTTTTGACTCTAGCGGGCCCACACACTAGTTAGGCATGGCCCACTTAATATTAATTTTAGTCCACATGATATTAATTTTAGTTAGTGACTAGACTAATTATTTTGGTTAGTATTAATATGGATTAGTGTTTTAGGATTGACCAAACTACCCCCGACTTAACCCCTTACCAATGTATTAGTAAATAGACTAGAAAAGGGGCTTTTGGACTTTTCCTAATAGGATAAAACCACCTTTATGGCCTGCCACAATAAGGATAGGGTTGAGCCTCCCATTTGTCATTATCCATCTATTTTTCTCTCTCTTGTTCTTTCCCAAATTCCTAGAGAGCAATCCCTAGCAATTTCTCTACCAAATCATTCCATTTCACCACCAAATCTTCTTCTTTCCTTCTCTATTCTAGCCAAGGAGGAAGCTACCCAAGTTTGGGAGGATTCGGAGCTCGTTCGTATCCTTTTGGAATCTCTACGTGTCGGTGTCGCTCCGGAAAGGCTTTTCTTCGATTCGATCTACCGGATGGTATAAATCCCTTCTCCTTTTCATTTCCTCATGCATATAGGTCTATTTTGAACCCATAGGAATGACCCCCATGATTGTATCTCCATTTGTGTCCATTTCGTGTCCATTTGGAGGTCATAGGAGTGTCCTTTGTGTTGTGGTTGTGTCCATGTGGGAAAATCCCAAATTTGGACACACTATGTGTTGTTGTTATGTATGAATGAATTATTACGTGTTTAATCTCATATTTTTGTATTGGAGATGTGTTCTATAGTGTCTCATATATATATATTAGTGTAGAGAGTGAGTTCTTGATATATTATGTTATATATTTGTGTTCTTTTGTCTCAAACTACCCAAATCCGTCATGATTTTTATCCACGTTATTAATTTCAGCCCTAACTTAGAAATGTTATAACTTCTAGTCAAAGCTCGGTTTAATCTCCCGTTTTTTTAAAAGATGCGTATTGAACTTAGATTTCCAAAAACATGTATTAATAGGCCTAATTCTTTCTGTAACTTTCTAGAGAATTATTTGAGTGTCAGCTGTACGAAAGACAAGCGCGTTCTCGGTATTTTTGCGATTTCGGGAGTTTCCAAAAACGAAAACGCGATCCGTTTGAAGTTTCGAAAAGCTAACACATAGATCTATAACATACTTTAATCCTAGATTTTAATTCATGCTAAGATGGTATAGTATTGATTATTAGCAGGAGTTACTATTCGGTATATGCATTTTGTGCACCCTTGTGTGTAATATAATGTTCTATTTGATTTTAACCCATGTTAATGTATATACATTATGTAATTATATAGAGAATGCAAGCATGAGTAAATGGTTAAATAAATGATGTATGAGGTGTAAGTATCCTATCTAATATAAGCATGTATAAGTATGGCTTGTAATGAATATGTAGGTTCTATAGTATGTAATGTATGGTGCATATAGTAGTGCAAGAGAATAAATGAATGATAAATGAATGCAAGCATGAATGTAATGTAATAATAGATGTAATCTATGCAATATACAAGTTAATGAGATGTAATATTATATGTTAACACAAATCCTATATTACCTCATGTACCCCCTTACACTATGTTGACACTATCACACTTGACACATTGTTCACTTACACTTTGACACTCTTTGATATGTATACACTATGTATGCCCATTTAACCCTCACTTATCCCTTTGCCATGTTCACATACACACACATAGCCTCTTAAATAAGTATTTATGAATACAGTTAACTTAGCTATGTATGTATATTATATATATGTTAGCATATTGGGTTGTAATATATATGTTTATATAACCATTTGAAATGCCATGATTATAGACCTAATGTTGAATACCAATATATGCATGTGTATATATGTGTAGACATATATAGCTTAAAGTAATAGATTACCTAGTGTATATCCAATGTGAATTCTTGCCTATTTGAGTATTGAATAATTACATGCTATATAGAGTTGGGTGTATATTGGCTTGTATAGCCTTGTATTGATGTGTGCTTGCTAGGATAGTCTTGGTTAGGCCTAGTAAGACTTGCTGGGTTAGGACATGACCTAGTTTGACCTAGTTTGACTAGTGCAGTTGACCAGAGTTGACCAAGGGTTGACTTTGGCCTAGTTTGACCTAGATTCATGTAGAATATATTATAGTGCTTTATATTACCCTTCTGGACATGTTGTGACCTGTGCTGTTCTAATTAGGAGCCAGACACCTCTCCTCAGACAGTATCTTTACCTTGGACATTCAGATATCAGGCGAGTACATTCTCTGATCATTTCATAACTTGTTTAGAATTATATTCCTGCTCTAGTTTACCTTATTTGATGCTGTCATGATATTATCACGGATTGGTACTATATGGATCCCTACATTGAGATGTTATCCCCCTCGGGAGCATCGAATATATTATGTCATGTGTTTCATGTACATCATGTATTCCTCGCTCTCATGTTATTCATGTTTCTCATGTACTTCATGCTCGTTCATGCATGCTCGTGTACTCTCATGTGCTCTCATGAATCGGTCATGTTTCCCATGTATCTCATGTATAACCTATATTGCATGTGCACTCATTTATGAGCCTTCATGTGAATTTCATGTGCACCCATTTTTGGGCCCCCCATGTGAACTTCATGTGCACTCATGTATGAGCTCTCATGTATACTTCATGTGCACCCATTTATGGGCTTCATGTGAAAACCATGTACGTAACATAACTTGTCTGGATCCTTGTGTATTGATTGGGGTATGGGGGAGTATAAATAGCCATGTGAACAACTCTAAAGTAGTATAGCCATGTGCGCCTCTTTAGTATAGTCATGTGCAAATTCAGTCGTTCATATGTCAACTTTGTACTCTAAATCACTAGTCACTGGTAGCTCTCTACTTATAGTAGATATTTCTATTACCGTTCTCTCTCTGTTTACATCATGTACTTTCTTCAGTTTCATGTATCGTACTCTCTTGCATGTTTATATTTTCTAACCTGTTATGATCTGCTTGAGATGTATTGTGCTCGCTCCTGTCCTGACTGGACCTGTTGATAAATTTTACAGATGGCCTGGGATTGCCTGCTAGCCTAGAGGAGACACAGTAGGGGTTGTTTAGGTAGTTATTTCATTTTTCTGGAGTTGTATTTACTTTGTGGATTACTGTATCTGTATTTGAGTTTTGAGATATATTTCTGGGTTTATGTATCTTAGACACTTAGACTTCTATCTCCTGTATCTCTTTTGGATTTCATGTTTTATCTATCCTTATCATGCTCTACCTTAGATGTGATTGAGGCTGTATCTGCTATGTCACCCATATTCGGAGAGTATAAACTGTTTAGTCTTATACTGTTAGATGCATTGAGACCTAGGACAGTGTTCTACCGCCGACACTGCGACGTAGGCTGGGCGTTGTTACGTTCTCGTGCCCTAACTCTAGGGTGCGGGTCGTGACAAATTTTTAGTGGTGGCCCATACAGGTCGAGTTTATGTAGTGGTATTCGAACTTGAGTACCACTACAGCCTGCAGTAGGATTATGATATATTTTGAAGGTACTCAATCACAGTTAGGAACCCTTGAGAGATTCCTGGGACGATCCTTGAGAATCTTATTTTAACTTCGATTTGAAAACTCTCTTTTTCCTTGATTGTTTTATCTTTATTTTATGTTGTTGAATTTGATGGATTATTGTTGAATTTGGGTTTGTATTTATTGATTTTGATGGAAGATTGTTGAATTTTGAATCTTGACGATTAGCTGTAGCATCCGAATTTGTATTTATATGATTGAAGGATTTTGTTCATTTTTGAGTTTGATGTTCGTTGATAAATTTGATTTGATTTTTGGGTATTCATTGTTGATTTAATTTAATTTTTGGCAAGATGAAATTATATGGGCTAGGTCATCTATGTTATGGAATCTAGTCTTCTATAGTCATATTAGCCAGCATGGTGAGGACATATAGTCTGACTCTGGATTTATTTCTCGGGTGTGGGAATTTAAGATTTTTGCAGCCAAGCTAGCGGCACCGCGAAAATGTTAAATACCATGATTCTAGAGATATGTGCATAAGTCAAGGGCTCTGTGATTATCGTAGCCTTGTTTACTATTATGACGAGGATTTAGAGTACCATGATTGTGGATAGACGCATATGATTATCAGATTGTACTTTAAATATTTTCGAACATATTTTCTCTACTTTGTTTCAGTCCTTCAAAAAAAAAGGGAATTATTAATTGTTTTGTTTTGTTTTGCTTCTCATTATTTAGCTTAGGAGTAACTTTAGCTATTTTATAAACCTTTGTGTAACTTCTTCTATGAATTTCTTCTTAATATAATGAATCGATGATTTTGCTAGACTTTACCTTGGATTTGATATTTTAACTCTAGATTTCAAAATAGTTCCTTCTTTTAAACAATTAAGCAAAATAGATTTTATCGTTATTCCCTTCTTGCTATTATTTTTGTATTAAATAATAATAAATTGTCATGATTACACCAATCACCTGTTTTGTAATATTGGTAGGAATCTAATGTTGGTCTTGGTATAGAATCTAATTTTTATATTGGGACATGAGAATATATATATGAATATATATAGTGGATACTTTCCTGACACTTATGCATGCTACACTTGATTTCTACCTATCTAAATAAATATTAATATGTCGTTGATGTTAAATTTTCAAAACTCCAATATTTCTGGTTTTTTGCTTTTACAGTTTAAATTCGTAAGTTAAATATAAATTTTATGTTATTAGTTATGTTTACATCACTGCACATGTATGTCATACCTAGAGTTTCATTTTAAAAAAAAAATTGTTGAGTTTTGTGTTTAAATTTGTCAAATCTGAGACTGTGTGCATATTAACCCTTAATACTGGATTTTAAATGTTAGTTCAAATTGTCGTTTTAAATGTAATATTTAGAGCTGTGTACATTGTTGTTGTAGGGATATAATATTAGGTTTCATATTCTTACATGATAGGTTGTGATAAATATTGAGTTGGTTTTGATGTTCAAATTTCTCCAAAATCCTGAAAACTGAATATGTGTTAACATTTTCACATTGATTTCAAATGTTCAATTTTAGATTTAACATGTAATATTGAACTGTATGCGTAGATAAATGTATGGATAGTATGTTAGGGTTTCATTTCTATCATGTTAGGATGTATTGGGACCATTGAGATTGGTTGCGATGTTCAAAACCCTAAAATCTGAAACTGTGTTATGTTAATATTGCACTGGTTTAAATGTTAGCATCTTTTCAGATTTTGTATGTAAATGCTGAACTAAAACTGGGTTTAACCTTTCAATACTAAGCTATAACCCTGTACAAGGACACACACACCCTAACTTAGTATACACTGTCATGTAACCTAACCCCTTTTTCCTCTATGTTATGATTATATATCTAGATAGATGTATATAGAGCTTAGGGATACATGTTATAATATATAAATACATAACTAAGTCTCTACCTTTATACATAACTAAGTCTCTACCTTTATATATATGGTTAGCTATGCAAGTTGTGATTAAATAGATTGTATATTGTAGATTGTTAACCCATATGCCATGATTAGTGTAACTTGATAGTTATTGTTTGAAATCCAAATCCTTATATACACTTTCATGTATATTCACGTACACACACGCCTACTATCTAACCTTATGAACACGTCCCCATATACACAATGCTAGCTTTTTCCTCTCTAATGCTCTCTCTCTATATATATTGTGATTGGATTTCAATGCAAGTGATTTTCAATTACTTAATTTTCAAATTTGATTTTTTGTACCTTTTTTTAAATAATTGGTAGTTTCCTTTATTTTTTTTTGATAATGACCAATTTTTATATAGGATGGTAGACAGCCCTACAACCTTGATGATTGTTGTTCCCTTACCTTCCCAATTAAGACACCCTAGATTGTTTGTGTGTTGATACAATAGTACTGTTTTGACCTAGAATGACTAGTGCACCTAGGTGAGACTTCCAACTGCTACGGTATGTCCTGACCTTGTATACTATTCCTTCAAATTGCATGATTTAGAAAAAAAAATTTAGACCTTGATTATTGGGAAATAGGGACGTCATCCCATTAGTATCAGTTGTAGATATATAGGTTAGTCCTGGATGTGGGGATGTGTGTCTATAAACATATAGCTTATGAGATTTATGAAAGATTATAGTATCAGCCTTGATAGGATGTACTAGTCTTTTGGTGAGTATAAATGTGTTATGAGAGATAGGGGCCTATATGTCTTAGTAATGCATCGTTCCTATGGTAATAGAATGTATTAATAGATGGTTAATAGGAAGATAATAGTTTGAGCATACCTATAGCCTATGATCAGTTCGTTTTCATCCTTAGTTAAGACCACTTTAAAATAGGTCCAATCCCTTGGATATAGGTTCCAGTCCATATTTTATTGAAGTTCCATTACCGCCGTACAGCAGAGCAGTATTGGAGGTATTCCTAGATTGACACTTTTTAGATGTCCGTTTATTATTCCAGTGTTAGGAAGTGTTACCTTAGATATTGGGTAGGTTAGAGGCTCTAGAAGGAGTACTATCGATCTTAAATTTCGAGGACGAAATTTTTCTAAGGTGGGTAGAGTTGTAGCACCCAGTTTCCCAAATGAGGATAATTTTGAAATTTCGTGTTTATAATTATTTTAATAATGATATTTAATTCATGATATAATTTTTGGTGATTTTAAATCATTTTAAAATTATTTAAATCAATGACTTGTGGTTTTGACGTTTTGCTAGTGAAACCCTAGAGACTGTTTGACCTAGAGCCTAACCATGTGATTATGATATTTTAATGTCATTTTTGGCCTAAGTATATTTTTGCATTTGACCTCTTTGAATTATTTTGATGTTATTTTATTATTTATGATATTATTTTGGGGTTATTTGAGTCGGGTTCGAATTTCAACTCATTCCGACTTGTATCGGGGATCCGGGGTAGTTTTGACTCTAGCGGGCCCACACACTAGTTAGGCATGGCCCACATAATATTAATTTTAGTCCACTTGAAATTAATTTTAGTTAGTGACTAGACTAATTATTTTGGTTAGTATTAATATGGATTAGTGTTTTAGGATTGACAAACTACCCCCGACTTAACCCCTTACCAATGTATTAGTAAATAGACTAGAAAAGGGGCTTTTAGACTTTTCCTAATAGGACAAAACCACCTTTATGGCCAGCCACAATAAGGATAGGGTTGAGCCTCCCATTTGTCATTATCCATCTATTTTTCTCTCTCTTGTTCTTTCCCAAATTCCTAGAGAGCAATCCCTAGCAATTTCTCCACCAAATCATTCTATTTCACCACCAAATCTTCTTCTTTCCTTCTCCATTCTAGCCAAGGAGGAAGCTACCCAAGTTTGGGAGGATTCGGAGCTCGTTCGTGTCCTTTTGGAATCTCTACGTGTCGGTGTCGCTCCGGGAAGGCTTTTCTTCGATTCGATCTACCGGAAGGTATAAATCCCTTCTCCTTTTCATTTTCTCATGCATATAGGTCTATTTTGAACCCATAGAAATGACCCCCATGATTGTATCTCCATTTGTGTCTATTTTGTGTCCATTTGGAGGTCATAGGAGTGTCCTTTGTGTTGTGGTTGTGTCCATGTGAAAAAATCCCAAATTTGGACACACTATGTGTTGTTGTTATGTATGAATGAATTATTACATGTTTAATCTCATATTTTTGTATTTGAGATGTGTTCTATAGTGTCTCATATATATATATATATTAGTGTAGAGAGTGAGTTCTTGATATATTATGTTATATATTTGTGTTCTTTTGTCTCAAACTACCCAAATCCGTCATGATTTTTATCCACGTTTTTAATTTCAGCCCTAACTTAGAAATGTCATAACTTCTAGCTCAAAGCTCGGTTTAATCTTCCATTTTTTTTAAAAGAAGCGTATTGAAGTTAGATTTCCAAAAACATGTATTTATAGGCCTAATTATTTCTGTAACTTTCTGGAGAATTATTTGAGTGTCAGCTATACGAAAGACAAGCGCGTTCTCGGTGTTTTTGCGATTCCGGGAGTTTCCGGAAACGAAAACGCGATCCGTTTGAAGTTTCGGAAAGCTAACACATAGATCTATAACATACTTTAATCCTAGATTTTAATTCATGCTAAGATGGTAAAGTATTGATTATTAGTTGGAGTTACTATTCGGTATATGCATTTTGTGCACCCTTGTGTGTAATATAATGTTCTATTTGATTTTAACCCATGTTAATGTATATACATTATGTAATTAAATAGAGAATGCAAGCATGAGTAAATGGTTAAATAAATAATGTATGAGGTGTAAGTGTCCTATCTAATATAAGCATGTATAAGTATGGCTTGTAATGAATATGTAGGTTCTATAGTATGTAATGTATGGTGCATATAGTAGTGCAAGAGAATAAATGAATGATGAATGAATGCAAGCATGAATGTAATGTAATAATAGATGTAATCTATGCAATATACAAGTTAATGAGATGTAATATTCTATGTTAACACAAATCCTATATTACCTCATGTACCCCCTTACACTATGTTGACACTATCACACTTGACACATTGTTCACTTACACTTTGACACTCTTTGATATATATACACTATGTATGCCAATTTAACCCTCACTTGTCCCTTTGCCATGTTCACATATACACACATAGCCTCTTAAATAAGTATTTATGAATACAGTTAACTTAGCTATGTATGTATATTATATATATGTTAGCATATTGTGTTTTAATATATATGTTTATATAACCATTTGAAATGCCATGATTATAGACCTAATGTTGAATACCAATATATGCATGTGTATATATGTGTAGACATATATAGCTTAAAGTAATAGATTACCTAGTGTATATCCAATGTGAATTCTTGCCTATTTGAGTATTGAATAATTACATGCTATATAGAGTTGGGTGTATATTGGCTTGTATAGCCTTGTATTGATGTGTGCTTGCTAGGATAGTCTTAGTTAGGCCTAGTAAGACTTGCTGGGTTAGGACATGACCTAGTTTGACTAGTGCAGTTGACCAGAGTTGACCAAGGGTTGACTTTAGCCTAGTTTGACCTAGATTCATGTAGAATGCATTATAGTACTTTATATTACCGTTTTGGACATGTTGTGACCTGTGCTGTTCTAATTAGGAGCCAGACACCTCTCCTCGGACAGTATCTTTACCTTGGACATTCAGATATCAGGCGAGTACATTCTCTGATCATTTTATAACTTGTTTAGAATTATATTCCTGCTCTAGTTTACCTTATTTGATGCTGTCACGATATTATCACGGATTGGTACTATATGGATCCCTACATTGAGATGTTACCCCCCTCGGGAGCATCGGATATATTATGTCATGTGTTTCGTGTACATCATGTATTCCTCACTCTCATGTTATTCATGTTTCTCATGTGCTTCATGCTCGTTCATGCATGCTCGTGTACTCTCTTGAATCGGTCATGTTTTCCATGTATCTCATGTATAACCTATATTGCATGTGCACTCATTTATGAGCCTTCATGTGAATTTCATGTGCACCCATTTTTGGGCCCTCCCATGTGAACTTCATGTGCACTCATGTATGAGCTCTCATGTATACTTCATGTGTACCCATTTATGGGCTTCATGTGAAAACCATGTACGTAACATAACTTGTTTGGATCCTTGTGTATTGATTGGGGTATGGGGGCGTATAAATAGCCATGTGAACAATTCCAAAGTAGTATAGCCATGTGCGCCTCTTTAGTATAGTTATGTGCAAATCCAGCCGTTCATATGTCGACTTTGTACTCTAAATCACTAGTCACTGGTAGCTCTCTACTTATAGTAGATATTTCTATTACAGTTCTCTCTCTGTTTATATCATGTACTTTCTTCAGTTTCATGTATCGTACTCTCTTGTATGTTTATATTTTCTAACCTGTTATGATCTGTGTGAGATGTATTGTGCTCGCTCCTGTCCTGACTAGACCTGTTGATAAATTTTACAGATGGCCTGGGATTGCCTGCTAGCCTAGAGAAGACACAGTAGGGGTTGTTTAGGTAGTTATTTCATTTTGTCTGGAGTTGTATTTACTTTGTGGATTACTGTATCTGTATTTGAGTTTTGAGATATATTTCTGGGTTTATCTATCTTAGACACTTAGACTTCTATCTCCTGTATCTCTTTTGGATTTCATGTTTTATCTATCCTTATCATGCTCTACCTTAGATGTGATTGAGGCTGTATCTGCTATGTCACCCCTATTCGGGGAGTATAAACTGTTTAGTCTTATACTGTTAGATGCATTGAGACCTAGGACAGTGTTCTACCACCGACACTGTGGCGTAGGCTGGGCGTTGTTACGTTCTCGTGCCCTAACTCTAGGGTGCGGGTCATGACAATACGACAACCATACCCTGCAGCATGGAGGGATGTCCCCTTCCCACCAAGATATAAGCTATTTAATATCAATCCTTATGATGGCAAGACCTCCGCAAGTTAGTATATCACTTACTTCGAGGTCAGCACCGGCCATTTGCCCCATGACGATGCCATCCTTACACGATTATTCTTCGGGGCATTGGAAGGAGTCGCCTACGACTGGTATCGCAACCTGCCGGACAACTACATCCACTCCTTCGCCATCTTCAAGCGCATATTCTTGGAGAGATTTTACGAAGTAGGACAGGATATCATGATGTCCATCCTCATGGACGTCGTCCAAAGGGAGATGTAGCCCCCAGTTTCCCAAATGAGGATAATTTTAAAATTTCGTATTTATAATTATTTTAATAATGATATTTAATTCATGATATGATTTTTGCTGATTTTAAATCATTTTAAAATTATTTAAATCAATGAGTTGTGGTTTTGACGTTTTGCTAGTGAAACCCTAGAGACTGTTTGACCTAGAGCCTAACCATGTGATTATGATATTTTAATATCATTTTTGGCCTAAGAATATTTTTGCATTTGACCTCATTGAATTATTTTGATATTATTTTAATATTTATGATATTGTTTTGGGGTTACTTGAGTCGGGTTCGAATTTCAACTCAATCCGACTTGAAACGGGGACCCGGGGGTAGTTTGACTCTAGTGGGACCCACACACTAGTTAGGCATGGCCCACATGATATTAATTTTAGTCCACATGATAGAAATATATTAGTTAGAGGTTAGACTAATTATTATGGATAAGGTTAGTGTGATTAGAGACTTTAGAATGACTAATTTAGCCCCAACCAATTAGCCCTTTCCTAATACTCATAGAATAGGTTAGTAGGGGCTTTTGGACTTTTCCTAATAGGACAAAATCACCTTTATGGCCAGCCACAATAAGGATAGGGTTGAGCCTCCAATTTGTCATTATCCATCTATTTTTCTCTCTCTTGTTCTTCCCCAAATTCCTAGAGAGTAATCCCTAGCAATTTCTCCACCAAATCCTTCCATTTCACCACCAAATCTTCTTCTTTTCTTCTCCATTCTAGCCAAGGAGGAAGCTACCCAAGTTTGGGAGGATTCGGAGCTCGTTCGTGTCCTTTTGGAATCTCTACGTGTCGGTGTCGCTTAGGAAAGGTTTTTCTTCGATTCGATCTACCGGGAGGTTTTAATCCCTTCTCCTTTTCATTTTCTCATGCTTATAGGTCTATTTTAAACCCATAGAAATGACCGCCATGGTTGTATCTCCATTTGTGTCCATTTTGTGTCCATTTGGAGGTCATAGGAGTGTCCTTTGTGTTGTGGATGTGTTCATGTTACATATATAGATTTATATATATATATATATATATATATATATATATATATATATATATATATATATTGTAATGAGAGTGTATCTATATTTATATATGTAATAAATGGTTCATGATGATTATATAATCAAGTTTGTGAGTGTGGTTCCTCATATTATTATTGCTATTATTGTTGTGGATAATTAGGATATATATTGTGTACTCTTTTGGCTCAAACTATCTAAATCTGTCATGATTGTTATCCACGTTTTTAATTTCAGTACTAAATTAGAAATGTCATAACTTCTAGCTTAAAGCTCGGTTTAATCTCCCATTTTTTTTAAAAAAAAGCGTATTGAAGTTAGATTTCCAAAAACATGTATTAATAGGCCTAATTCTTTCTGTAACTTTCTGGAGAATTATTTGAGTGTCAGATGTACGAAAGACAAACGCGTTTTCGGTGTTTTCGCGATTTCGGGAGTTTTCGGAAACGAAAATACGGTCCGTTTGAAGTTTCGGAAAGCTAACACATAGATCTATAACATACTTTAATCCTAAATTTTAATTCATGCTGAGATGGTGCAGTATTGATTATTAGTAGGAGTTACTATTTGACATATGCATTTTGTGCACCATTGTGTGTAATATAATGTTCTATTTGATTTTAACCCATGTTAATGTATATACATTATATAACTAAATAGAGAATACAAGCATGAATAAATGGTTAAATAAATGATGTACGAGGTGTAAGTATTCTATCTAATGTAAGCATGTATAAGTATGGCTTGTAATGAATATGTAGGTTCCATAGTATGTAATGTATGGTACATATAGTAGTGCAAGAGAATAAATGAATGATGAATGAATGAAAGCATGAATGTAATGTAATAATAGATGTAATGTATGAAATATACAAGTTAATGAGATGTAATGTTCTATGTTAACACAAATCCTATATTACCTCATGTACCAACTTACACTTTGTTGACACTATCACACTTGACACATTGTTCACTTACACTTTGACACTCTTTGATATGTATACACTATGTATGCCCATTTAACCCTCACTTGCCCCTTTGCCATGTTCACATACACACACATAGCCTCTTAAATAAGTATTTATGAATATAGTTAACTTAGCTATGTATGTATATTATATATATGTTAGCATATTGTGTTGTAATATATAAGTTTATATAACCATTTGAAATGTCATGATTATAGACCTAATGTTGAATACTAATATATGCATGTGTATATATGTGTAGACATATATAGTTTAAAGTAATAGATTACCTAGTGTATATCCAATGTAAATTCTTGCCTATTTGAGTATTGAATAATTGCATGCTATATAGAGTTGGGTGTATGCTGGCTTGTATAGCCTTGTATTGATGTGTGCTTGCTAGGATAAGTCTTGGTTAGGCCTTGTAAGACTTGCTGGGTTAGGACACGACCTAGTTTGACCTAGTTTGACTAGTGCAGTTGACCAGAGTTGACCAAGAGTTGACTTTGGCCTAGTTTGACCTAGATTCATGTAGAATGCATTGTAGTGCTTTATATTACCCTTCTGGATATGTTGTGACTTGTGCTGTTCTAATTAGGAGCCAGACACCTCTCCTCGGACAGTATCTTTACCTTGGACATTCAGATATCAAGCGAGTACATTCTCTGATCATTTCATATCCTGCTTAGAATTATTTCCTGCAGTAGATTACTTTACTTGTACTGTCACGTTGGTCACACGAATTGGTACTATATGGATCCTTTCTTGAGATGTTATCCTTAGGGAGCATCGGGTACTACATGTTCTGTACGTTTTACTTACATGGCGTTTCACTATGCTTCATTGGTTCTTTGATCACTTACGACATATACTCTTATGATCGTAGAGTCTTCCTAGAATCCTTATCCCATTTATGGGACTACTATGTATCACCTTCGAGGACTATCACCTTCGGGGTCTATCACCTTCGGGGTCTATCACCTTCGGGGGCTGTTACATAGCATCATATAACATAACCTGGCTGGATCCTTGTGTATTAATTGGGGGTACGGGGGAGTACAAATGGACATGTGAATAATATCCAAGTAGTGTAGCATCAGAATCTCTTCCATAGTGTAGCATCAGAATCTCCTATGCCATTTACATGTCTATATTGTACTCTGACTCACTAGCCACATGTTAGTTCTTTATTTATAGTAGATATTTCTATTACAGCTCTCTCTCTGTTTACATACAACATTTTTTTCAGTACCTGTATCTTATTTTACTGTATGATTATATTTTCTAACCTGCTATGAACTGTTGAGATGTAATGTGCTCGCTCCTATTCTGACTGGACCTGTTGATAAATTTTACAGATAGCCTAGGATTGCCTGCTAGCCTAGAGGAGACACAATAGAGGTTGTTTAGATAGTTATTTCATTTTGTCTGGAGTTGTATTTACTTGTGGATTACTGTATTTGAGTTTTGAGATGTATTTCTGGGATTATGTATCTTAGACACTTAGACTTCTATCTCCTGTATCTTTTTTGGATTTTATGTTTATCTATCTTTATCATTCTACCTTAGATTGTGATTGAGTTGTACCTCTGTGTTGGCCTCCTTATGGAGAGTATTCATATTATGCTAGTTATAGTTCATGACCTAGAACATCGTTCTACCGCCGATACTGCGGCGTAGGCTGGGCGTTATTACGTACTCGTACCCTCACGGTGGGTGCGGGTCGTGACACGTTTTTAGTGGTAGCCCATGCAGGTCGAGTTTATGTAGTGGTATTCGAACTAGAGTACCACTACAGCCTGCAGTAGGATTAGGATATATTTTGAAGGTACTCAATCACAAATAGGAACCCTTGAGAGATTCCTGGGACGACCCTTGAGAATCTTGTTTAACTTAGATTTGAAAACTTTTTTCTTTTTTCCTTGATTTGATTTATCTTTACTTTCTACTATTGAATTTGATTTTGATGGATTATTATTGAATTTGAGTTTGTATTTATTGATTTTGATGAAGATTGTTAAAATTTGAATCTTGATGTTAGCTATAGCATCCGAGTTTGTAGTTATATGATTTGAAGGATTTTGTTCATTTCTGAATTTTGATGTTCGTTGACAAATTTAATTTTTTTTGTGTATTCATTGTTGATTTAATTTAATTTTTGGCAAGATGAAATTATATGGGCTAGGTCATCTAAGTTATGGAAATCTTGTCTTATATAGTCACATTAGCCAGCATGGTGAGGACATATAGTCTGATTTTGGATATATTCGCAGCCAAGCTAGCGGCATCGTAAAAATGTTAAATACCATGATTCTAGAGGTATGTGCATAAGTCAAGGACTCTGTGATTATCGTAGCCTTGCTCACTAGTATGACGAGGATTTAGAGTACCATGATTTTGGATAGACGCATATGATTATCAGATTGTACCTTATATGTTTTTGAACATGTTTTTGCTACTTTTGTTTCAGTCATTCAAAAAAAAAGAGAAGGAATTATTGTTGTTTTGTTTGTTTTGTTTCTCATTGTTTACTTAGGATGTAGCTTTAGCTATTTTTATAAACCTTGTGTAACTTCTTACAAAAATTTATTTCTTCTTAATACAATAAACAAATGATTTTGCTAGGCCTTATTTTGGATTTGGTATTATAATTCTTGTTTCAAAAAAAAAGTGGGTCCCTCTTTTAAATAGATAAGCAGAACAGATTCTATTATCATTCTTTTCCTGCCAATATTTTACTACCATCATTCCCTGTCTTATATACCTGTCCTGATTATATCAATTCCCTATCTCGTATATAATTCTGTCAGCTATACCTTGACAACTCTTGAATCTTCATATCTTTTTGCCTGAGAAATGTTAAGGAAGTGACGTAAATTATGTAGCTCAGAGAAGACGTAACTGGTTATTTTATGATGATCTAAAGGAAATCAAATGTGGAGTGTTCCATATGGAAACTTGAGATAGAAATGTGGTAAAGGTCTCGAATAGAATAAAGAGATGTATACTGCCAATCTGGAAACAATTACATTTAGAGAAATTTTGGGGTTATGAGATAGTTTATAGGTGTATTCAAAACTAATGAGGATATCAGAGGTCAACCTAGTTTTGAGAACTTAGAAAATCTTGGTTATTGATTCTGGGGAAAACTTTTACTCTGAGGCTATGTAGAAGGTTAGTAATGAAAAAAAGAAGTTAATTGTGTTTAATAAGGATATTAAACAAGATGTTACGAGGAAATGACTAGGGATAGAGAGAGCACAAAGTTATGGAAGTTTAGAGATTGTTGTGAAATATTTTTAGGAGAATAATATTCAAGGGTGTATGTCGAAGAAAATACGGAAGTTGATTCTATGATGAAAGATAAATTTTGTATGGCCTAGAGATTTAAATTAAATAATACGAGGAGAACAATTTGAACAAGTTCAAGGAATTCGTAAACGGAATTTAGAGGTTTTGGGTCAAATTTAAGACAAGGTGAAAGAACTTAAAAATTTAAATAAATGGTTAATGTTGATTCCTAAATGTGAGGGTTGTGCTTTAAGAGTGATGTTTGAAAATTGGGAATTGCCTACTGTAGTCATGGTAAGGGTTCAAGTAAAGGTTAAATTTTCATATGGAGACTGGTGAGGTAAAGATATGATTGGCAAGTTATGACCAGATGAACTTAAGAGTATCAGAAACAGATGACTAACTCGATCTTCATTATTTTTGTGCATTAATTACCACCTCTTGAACTTCCACTTTCTAATTGAGATCCTTGACGTTCCTTATCGTGACTTTGATATTCGGAATGTAATACTAGCTGTTACCCTCCAACAAATCTTATATGCAAGACCTAGACGAGCTCACCTTCGTGTAGGTATATCATGTCCTACTAAAACCCGTCTTCTTGTACTCTATTTTCTTGATATGATTTTCTGGTCAACTGGCTAAACTATAACCTCTACCATTATACTAAATTTCTTCTTACTTCAATTAGAAATCCAGCCTTGACTCAATTCTTTCGACCCAACATGTGATGGTGTTCTGCTTGTTTCCTTAGATGCTTAACCTTGTACCTTATCTGATTACTTGACCCGTTGGTTAAGAAACTTGGACTATGTAATTCCTTTCATCATTACCACCCTTATATCTTGTGCTGCTAAATTAGCCTTAGTTTTGCAAGCTTATCTATCTTCGAGCTTGGTCATGACATATTTTATTGGGTGGCCACCCACTAACATATTGTCTAATCAGAACCGGTACATGATGGTCTGATCAACCTATTGCACTTTGGTTCGCTTTTTTCATGTATCAATCTACGAGAATGGAGACATAGTTAAACTTGACCCTAGAGTCTCATTCGCGACAGCCTTGACAATTCTCCTTGAAATCTTTTCATCGCCTATGAACCTCGTATTCGTACTCAGTCGAACTAAATTTAATCATGACCTGAACCTCCATCATTGGATGCTCGTGCTCATACATTGATTTCATTGATTTCCCTTCTTGTCCAAATCTCGTTTTATCCCGAAATTGATCAACTTAGATCGTGTCAAGACAAAAATCTATTTGTGATTTGTTGTGCCTAAATTTTCAATTTTTGCTATTTTATGGAATAGTAACCTTTTAATAATTTCTTAGTTGCTTGTTAATGACCAATTTTCATATAGGATGGTAGACAGCCCTACAACCTTGATGATTGTTGTTCCCTTACCTTCCCAATTAGGACACCCTAGATTGTTGTGTGTTGATACCATAGTACTGTTTTGACCTAGAATAATTAGTGTACCTAGGTGAGACTTCCAACTGCTACGGTATGCCCTGACCTTGTATACTATTCCTTCAAATTGCATGATTTAGATAAAAAAATTTAGACCTTGATTGTGTGGAGATAGGAACGTCACCCCATTAGTATCAGTTGTAGATATATATAGGTTAGTCCTTGATGTGGGGATGTGTGTCTATAAACATATAGCTTATGAGATTTATGAGAGATTGTAGTATCAGCCTTGATGGGATGTACTAGTCTTTTGGTGAGCATAAATGTGTTATGAGAGATAGGGGCCTATATGTCTTAGTAATGTATCGTTCCTTTGGTAATAGAATGTATTAATAAATGGTTAATAGGAAGATAATAGTTTGAGCATACCTATAGCCTATGATCAGTTCTTTTTCATCCTTATTTAAGACCACTTTAAAATAGGTCCAGTACCTTGGATATAGGTTCCAGTCCATATTCTATTGAAGTTCCATTACCGCCGTACAGCAAAGCAGTATTGGAGGTATTCCTAGATTGACACTTTTTAGATGTCCGTTTATTATTCCAGTGTTAGGAAGTGTTACCTTAGATATTGGGTAGGTTAGAGGCTCTAGAAGGAGTACTATCGATCTTAAATTTCGAGGACGAAATTTTTCTAAGGTGGGTAGAGTTGTAGCACCCAGTTTCCCAAATAAGGGTAATTTTAAAATTTCGTGTTTATAATTATTTTAATAATGATATTTAATTCATGATATAATTTTTGCTAATTTTAAATCATTTTAAAATTATTTAAATCAATGACTTGTGGTTTTGACGTTTTGCTAGTGAAACCCTAGAGACTGTTTGACCTAGAGCCTAACCATGTGATTATGATATTTTAATGTCATTATTGGCCTAAAGATATTTTTGCATTTGACCTCTTTGAATTATTTTGATATTATTTTATTATTTATGATATTGTTTTGGGGTTATTTGAGTCGGGTTCGAATTTCAACTCAATCCGACTTGAAACGGGGACCCGGGGGTAGTTTGACTCCAGTGGGACCCACACACTTGTTAGGCATGGGCCACATGATATTAATTTTAGTCCACATGATAGAAATATTTTAGTTAGAGGTTAGACTAATTATTATGGATAAGGTTAGTGTGATTAGAGACTTTAGAATGACTAATTTAGCCCCAACCAATTAGCCCTTTCCTAATACTCATAGAATAGGTTAGTAGGGGCTTTTGGACTTTTCCTAATAGGACAAAACCACCTTTATGGCCAGCCACAATAAGGATAGGGTTGAGCCTCCCATTTGTCATTATCCATCTATTTTTCTCTCTCTTGTTCTTCCCCAAATTCCTAGAGATCAATCCCTGGCAATTTCTCCACCAAATCCTTCCATTTTACCACCATATCTTCTTCTTTCCTTCTCCATTCTTGCCATGGAGGAAGCTACCCAAGTTTGGGAGGATTCAGAGCTCGTTCGTGTCCTTTTGGAATCGATACGTGTCGGTGTCGCTCCGGGAAGGTTTTTCTTCGATTCGATCTACCGGGAGGTATTAATCCCTTCTCCTTTTCATTTTCTCATGCATATAGGTCTATTTTGAACCCATAGGAATGACCCCCATGGTTGTATCTCCATTTGTGTCTATTTTGTGTCCATTTGGAGGTCATAGGAGTGTCCTTTGTGTTGTGGATGTGTTCATGTTACATATATAGATTTATATATATATATATATATATATATATATATTGTAATGAGAGTGTATCTATATTTATATATGTAATAAATGGTTCATGATGATTATATAATCAAGTTTGTGAGTGTGGTTCCTCATATTGTTATTTCTATTATTGTTGTGGATAATTAGGATATATATTGTGTATTCTTTTGGCTCAAACTATCTAAATTCGTCATGATTTTTATCCACGTTTTTAATTTCAGCCCTAAATTAGAAATGTCATAACTTCTAGCTCAAAGCTCGGTTTAATCTCCCATTTTTTTTAAAGAAGCGTATTAAAGTTAGATTTCAAAAACATGTATTAATAGGCCTAATTCTTTCTGTAACTTTCTGGAGAATTATTTGAGTGTCAGCTGTACGAAAGATAAACGCGTTCTCGGTGTTTTTGCGATTCCGGGAGTTTCCGGAAACGAAAATGCGATCCGTTTGAAGTTTCGGAAAGCTAACACATAGATCTATAACATACTTTAATCCTAAATTTTAATTCATGCTGAGATGGTACAGTATTGATTATTAGTAGGAGTTACTATTCGGCATATGCATTTTGTGCACCATTGTGTGTAATATAATGTTCTATTTGATTTTAACCCATGTTAATGTATATACATTATGTAACTAAATAGAGAATACAGGCATGAGTAAATGGTTAAATAAATGATGTACGAGGTGTAAGTATTCTATCTAATGTAAGCATGTATAAGTATGGCTTGTAATAAATATGTAGGTTCCAGAGTATGTAATGTATGGTACATATAGTAGTGCAAGAGAATAAATGAATGATGAATGATGAATGAATGAAAGCATGAATGTAATGTAATAATAGATGTAATATATGAAATATACAAGTTAATGAGATGTAATGTTCTATGTTAACACAAATCCTATATTATCTCATGTACCCCCTTACACTTTGTTGACACTATCACACTTGACACATTGTTCACTTACACTTTGACACTCTTTGATATGTATACACTATGTATGCCCATTTAACCCTCACTTGCCCCTTTGCCATGTTCACATACACACACATAGCCTCTTAAATAAGTATTTATGAATATAGTTAACTTAGCTATGTATGTTTATTATATATATGTTAGCATATTGTGTTGTAATATATAAGTTTATATAACCATTTGAAATGCCATGATTATAGACCTAATGTTGAATACCAATATATGCATGTGTATATATGTGTAGACATATATAGTTTAAAGTAATAGATTACCTAGTGTATATCCAATGTGAATTCTTGCCTATTTGAGTATTGAATAATTGCATGCTATATAGAGTTGGGTGTATGTTGGCTTGTATAGCCTTGTATTGATGTGTGCTTGCTAGGATAAGTCTTGGTTAGGCCTAGTAAGACTTGTTGGGTTAGGACATGACCTAGTTTGACCTAGTTTGACTAGTGCAGTTGACCAGAGTTGACCAAGAGTTGACTTTGGCCTAGTTTGACCTAGATTCATATAAAATGCATTGTAGTGATTTATATAACCCTTCTGGACATGTTGTGACTTGTGTTGTTCTAATTAGGAGCCAGACACCTCTCCTCGGACAGTATCTTTACCTTGGACATTCAGATATCAGGCGTGTACATTCTCTGATCATTTCATATCTTGCTTAGAATTATTTCCTGCAGTAGATTACTTTACTTGTACTGTCACGTTGGTCACACGGATTGGTACTATCTGGATCCTTTCTTGAGATGTTATCCTTAGGGAGCATCGGGTACTACATGTTCTGTGTATTTCACTTACATGGCGTATCACTATGCTTCATTGGTTCTTTGATCACTTACGACATATACTCTTATGATAGTATAGTCTTCCTAGAATCCTTATCCCATTTATGGGACTACTATGTATCACCTTCGGGGACTATCACCTTCGGGGTCTATCACCTTCGGGGGCTGTTACATAGCATCATATAACATAACCTAGCTGGATCCTTGTGTATTGATTGGGGGTACGGGGGAGTAGAAATGGACATGTGAATAATATCCAAGTAGTGTAGCATCAGAATCTCTTCCATAATGTAGCATCAGAATCTCCTATGCCATTTACATGTCTATATTGTACTCTGACTCACTAGCCATATGTTAGTTCTTTATTTATAATAGATATTTCTATTACAGCTCTCTCTCTGTTTACATACAACATTTCTTTCAGTACCTGTATCTTACTTTACTGCATGATTATATTTTCTAACCTGCTATGAACTATTGAGATGTAATGTGCTCGCTCCTGTCCTGACTGGACCTGTTGATAAATTTTACAGATAGCCTGGGATTGCCTGCTAGCCTAGAGGAGACACAATAGAGGTTGTTTAGATAGTTATTTCATTTTGTCTGGAGTTGTATTTACTTGTGGATTACTGTATTTGAGTTTTGAGATGTATTTCTGGGATTATGTATCTTAGACACTTAGACTTCTATCTCCTGTATCTCTTTTGGATTTCATGTTTATCTATCTTTATCATTCTACCTTAGATTGTGATTGAGTTGTACCTCTGTGTTGGCCTCCTTATGGAGAGTATTCATATTATGCTAGTTATAGTTCATGACCTAGAACAGCGTTCTACCGCCGACACCGCGGCGTAGGCTGGGCGTTATTACGTACTCGTACCCTCACGGTGGGTGCGGGTCGTGACAGGAGAAAGAGCTGACAAGGAACTATATTGAGCGGTTTCGCCAAACTGCCATGAAGCTGCCGTCTGGTAAGCCGGATTCCTCCTTAATTGAAATTTGCCAAAAGAGACTGCTTCCAACAATCAGCCTCTGGATGGGCGAAAGTTAATTCAAGGACTGGAAGACGTTTATCATCAGTGCCACAAGCGCCGAAGAACGATTGAAGAAGGCTCGCAAACTGGGATTGTACATCTCAGAGGGAGAAGACAAGGGCAGGCGTCCCAACGCCAACACCAACAATGGGGGTAGCTCCACCAACAATCGTGACAACAAGGGCAAGCAGGCTATGGTGGCCGACACAGCACAGAAACCTGAGCCAAAACCGACAGACAAGCAATGGCCACAAATGACCTACTCCTTGGAAGACGGCCACGTCAAGCTCATCTTAGACATGCTCATACCAGGAGACAGAATTCAGCTCCCTTCACCAAGACGAGAACCTCGGCCGGCAGAAATGGAGAACCCAAAGTACTGCCATTACCGTCGCTACGTCCACCATGCTACATACGACTGCTACCAACTAAAACGGTACATCCAAAATCTTATCAATTCGAACGCTCTGGCCATCGATTTCGAAGAGGTAACCGTGGCAGCCAATATGGTATCAGTATAATTTGGCAGCTTTCCTCCAACATAAACTTAAAACGGTGTGGTCTCCATTCCTCTGGCGACAATGGAGATTGCTAATCTTCCACCTCCTCGGGATCAGGCTGCTGGTCTAGTGCCCCTCACCACATCACGAGGAGAGGTCATGTGGGTCCGTCCAGACTTGGTATTCGAGTGACTCAGTCCGTACCATCTTCCATTCGCAAGAAGAAGAGTAGAAAAGTTAGATCCTGCCGCACAATCATGGCAGATATCGAAGAAGTCACAGCCGTCGTCACTCGGTCTGGGGCACAATCCCAACCTATGGCTGACAACTCGGCTGATGATCATCAGCCCGCTACAACTGACGCTCCGGGACCTTTTCAGCCTCCGACGACCGACAAGCCTAGGCCGAAGAAGACTCGCTTTGACAAATCCCTCCAAAAAGAGGCACCGCAGGGGCTGGAGAGACCGCACAACATCGATATCTTGGCACAATTGGCCAATACACTGGCCAAGTTATCATTATACGAGCTTTTGAGACTCTCAAAAGATGTTCGTACGATTTTGAGCGATGCACACCAAAATGCCGATGCGTACCTTGCTCAGGTCAATCTCACGGGAGAGAACCCGCCTGCAGATCTCCAAGACAGCACTTGTACGGGAGCGATGCCTAACATTGTCTTCACTCCGCAGGATATGCTCATCAAAACCAACCTGCACGATCGCCCGTTATATTGCACTGGATACATCGGCGACGTAAAGGTGGATTGGATGCACATTGATCCTGGTTCTTCCATAAGCATCATCCCGAAGGGGCTGTTACATCATCTCCGTATTCCTATACATCGCCTGACGTCGACAAGCACCGCCATCAGCGGTTTATTTTCGGGCAGGAGCTACCCGATTGGGAAGATTCGCTTGAAGTGCCAAATCAGGGATCTCTAGTCAGAAGTCACCTGTTATGTTATAGATGCAGACACTTCTTACAAAATTCTCTTGGGACGTCCTTGGATATACGATTATATGATCGTGCCTTCCATGCTGTACCAATACTTCAAGTACGTCGACAAACACGGCTTCGTAAGGACAAAATTTGCCGACATCGATCCCTTCAAAGGGGTCGAATCCTACTACTCAGACTCCTGCCTGTACGAAAAGTCAAAGAGGCACCTTGGTGAAGGAGATGTGCAAGCTCGTATCGAGACAGCCACAGGATCAGAAGAACCCCTGACGATTTACCTCCAAGCTCGTAAACCTGGCAAGTCCGCACCCCTTACAGCCACCCTGTGTAAGGACGCAATCAGCCTCTCGACACAATAAGAGCAAATGATAATCCGGCTGCCAAGGTCTGGCCAAGTGCCAAAACCCACAACAGAGCCACTGACAATCAGACTGCCGAGAGTCGGCCAGCCGCAAACGGAGAAACTCAATCCCTCCGACAAGCCAATGACGATACGCCTTCCCAAGAAGAATTGTCACCTCGGTGCAAGGTCTGGGGAACCAAGCACTCCCCGCCCAGCATCAGGTACCAAACTGGGGGTCGCTAGTTTGCCAACAACTCCACGCTCGGCTCCACCAACTGAACCTCTGACGATCAAGCTGCCCAGGTCGTCTTCTCAGTCTTCATTTATACATGGGGTAGCCGAAGAAGAACCGGAGCTAGCCAAGTATGTGGCTGCCCACACTGATGTTCCCTCCGCAGATGATGTAATCCTGCTAGAAAAGATACCTTACTTCATCAATTAAGGGCTATCTTTGAACTACCTTGAGCTTAATAAGCTTTGTACAATGTATGCTATGGAATACGGTATAGGCACTCACCTACACACACAGGTGACAAATGTTTACACCGCAAACCAGCTTACCCTAGTAGAAGACGCCTACCGCATAATCGAGGGAGGGGACCATTCAATCATCTTCGGCCGGAAGGACGACCCGCAGCCCTTCACCATAGAAGAAGTCGACCTTGAATTAGATGCCGGAAGACAGCCTCTTTACCTGTATAGCCCCCAATCTAAATATTTCATGCAAAAATAGGGATATGATCTGAAAATTATGCCAGGTTTTAACTACGGCACTGGTCGACGATTACCTTTGAAGCTACCGGTCTTGGCTGGCAAACCACGGGACTACTATAGCAAGACTCGATGTGGATTAGGGTATGTTACACCCACAACGATCCCTGAAAGTTTAGATAAAGAATGTGACTGGCATTCATATTCAACCGGGTCACCAACTTCTGATTCGGATACCAGCATCGGAGACGTATTCAGACAAGTCCTGTCAGTCAACATGGCATTCGCCGACGCTTATGAAGAAGATGAAGACATTCCAGAAATCCTCGAGTTAGAGCCGTAGGACTAATAGTTGGATGCACAATGGGAAAAGCGGTTCGAACAGAGAGAACCTCCTACTGAAGATGAGGTCATACAAGTGGATCTCGGCAGCGAATCTTCTCCAAAACCAATCTTCGTCAGTAAAAGCCTAACAGACGAAGAGCGAGAATCGCTATTGGAACTTGTCAAAGAATATATTGATATGTTCGCCTGGAGCTATGAAGACAAGCCGGGGTTAAATCCCGATATTGCTCTTCATAAACTCAACATTCGGGCAGATGCAAAGCCAGTCAAGCAACAACAGCGATGCTTTCTCCCGGGCATCATGGATGCGATCGAAGCCGAAGTCAACAAACTAATAGCCAGCGGCTTCATTCATGAGGAACAACATCCGGATTGGGTCGCCAACATAGTACCAGTCCTCAAGAAGAATCGAAAGTTTCGAATCTGCATCGTCTTCCGCAATCTAAACGAGACATGTCCCAAAGATAAATTTTCCCTCCCTATCACAGACATCATGATTGACAACACCTGCATCTTCGAACGTATGTCATTCATGGATGGCTTCTCGGGGTACAACCAAATCAAGATGTCTCCTGACGACAAAAAGCATACATCATTCCGAACACCGATTGGCACATACTTCTACATAGTCATGCCTTTCGGTTTGAAGAATGCTGGCACCACATATCAAAGAGCCATGAGTATCATCTTCAGAGACCACTTACCCAAGACGGTGGAGTGCTATATTGATGACATCGACGTCAAGAATCGCTGTAAGGGAGACCATCTGCAGGATCTGAGGACGGTATTCGACCTGATGCGAGCGCACAATTTGAAAATGAACCTTACGATGTCCTTTCTGGGCTTATCCAACGAGAAGTTCTTAGGTTTCATCATCACCGCCTAGGGTATCCATGTAGACCCTGAGAAGACGAAGGCAATTATGGAGATGGGTCCCCCGAGAAATCTCCGCAAACTCAGAGGCCTTCAAGGGAGGCTAGCTTACATCAGGAGGTTCATTTCTAACCTCTCCGGGCGTTGTCAGCCATTCACCCATCTCAAGAAGAAGGGCATCTCATTCGTATGGGACGAAGAATGTCAGCATGCCTTCGACAGAATTAAAGAATATTTATTGAACCCTCCAGTCCTGGTGGCCCCGGTTGCTGGAAAACCATTCCTGCTCTATGTACGCGCAATGGAGCATTCCTTTGGCGCCCTGCTAGCACAAAACAACGATGCAGGCCATGAACAAGCCATATATTACCTCAGTCGAATGATGATTGGGCCAGAGCACCGATACACCGCCGTAGAAAAGGAATACCTCGCCCTGGTGTTCGCCATTCAAAAGACGCGGCACTATGTCACGGGACAAACCATACATGTGATCTCACGAGTCAACCCTCTCAGGGTCCTCATGACTAAACCAGGGGCACTCAGCTCTCGCCTCGCTATATGGGCAATATTATTGTCCCCCTATCATATGATCTTCGTCCCGCAAAAGGCTGTTAAAGGTCAAGCTCTGGCAGACTTTTTAGCAGCCCACCCAGGCTCGAAGTCGTCCAGAATATATGAAGAAATCCCAGATGAAGTCGCCGACTCGCTTGCAACCTCTCACGATGATATATGGCGAATGTTCTTCGACGGCGCCTCAAGGACCGGATCTAAAGGCAACATCGTCATCGGAGTCGGGGTGGTGCTGGTTTCTCCTTCCGGATTGGTGATCAATCGCGCTTACTCCCTCACGGAACCCTGCTCTAACAATATGGCCGAATACAACGCTTTTGTTATTGGCCTCCAACTTGCAAGAGAGCTAGGGGTAGAATATCTTGAAGTATACGACGATTCGCAGTTAATCGTTAATCAGATCCGGGGCTCATACGAAGTCCGTCATGAAGACATGATCCCCTATCACCAAATAGAAATCAACATCATCTCGTCGTTCGAGGGGATCTTCATCGAACACGTTCCCAGACTCTGAAATATCGAAGCTGATGCCTTAGCAGGCCTTGCCGCTTCCCTAGCAGTGCCAAATCATACTCATCAATCGGTGGACGTGATAGGCCACGAACTGGTCTTCCCCAAGAACAACGTTCGATTCGTGGCGAGTTATTCCGCTCAGACGATCGACGAAGTCCTAGACTGGAGACAACTATTCATTGACTTCGTAGTCTACGACATCCTGACCGAGAACCCAAAAGGGGCCACCTCTATCCGAAGGCATTCTCTCAGATTTTTCTACGATACAGAGACGAAAATGCTGTATTACCGATCCTACGATGGATTATTGCTTCGATGTCTGTCAAACGCAGAAGCCAAAGAAGCTGTACTCGAAGCTCATGACGGTGTCTGCAGGGCCCATCAGCCTGGCCCTAAATTGCAAGACCGTCTTTGCTGAATGGGCTACTACTGGCCCACGATGGTAGCAGATGCTATAGACTATACTAGAAAGTGCAAAGCCGGCCAAGTCCACGTGGACTTTATTCACCACCCATCCGAATTTCTACATCCGACAGTGGCGTCCTGGCCGTTCGAAGCATGGGGAATGGATATCATCGGTCCGATTACTCCACCTTCCTTCCCAGGACATAGCTTCATACTCACAATTACAGATTACTTCTCCAAATGGGCGGAAGCTGTCCCGCTTGCAGAAGTAAAGACTTCAAACGAGATCAGCTTCCTCAAATATCACGTCATCTATCGTTTTGGACTGCCCCGAAGGATCATCCACGATAATGGTCCGCAGTTTGCAAGCCACGCCTTCTATCGGTTCTGGGATAAGCACTGCATCCAGAATATTGCTTCAACGCCATACAATCCAGCAGCGAATGGGTTGGCAGAAGCATTCAACAAAACAATCATCAAACTTCTCAAGAAGTTCGTATCGTCTAACAAACACGACTGAAACGAGAAGCTTGGTGAATGCTTATGGGCATACCTTACCACAGTCCGAACAGCCACAGGGAACACACCATTCTCCCTGGTGTATGGGAGTGAGGCAGTTCTTCCATTGGAGACTCAAATACCCTCGCTTCGTGTCGCCCTTACTTACCACTTGACGACGGATGATAACTACCGTCGCCGACTACAAGAGTTGGAGGCCTTAGATGAAAAGTGCCTCCTGGCACAGCAACATATCGAGCTATACCAAGCACGCATCTCCGGAGCCTTCAACAAAAAGGTTAAAATCAGAACATTCCAAGTGGGTGATCTCGTTCTGGCAGTCCGGAGGCCGATGGTCATGACTCACAAGACCGCTGGCAAGTTCCAGCCAAAATGGAAAGGTCCATTTATCATTGAGGCTGTATTCTCCAATGGTGCTTACCACCTTACAAAACAAAATGGAGACTTGCTCATGTTGCCCGTCAATGGCAAGTTCCTGAAGAAATATTATGTCTAAACGACATTTTCCAGACCATCGAGTAATGTACCTGTCGGTACAGCTGAACTCGTATAACACATGCCAAATCATTGAGTTATGTACCCGCTAGTGCCTCTGAACTCACATCTACAACACCCCAGATTATTGAGTGATATACCCGCCGGTGCCGCTGAACTCACATTTCCAAATTCTAGATTATTGAGTCATGTACCCTCCCGTACCGCTGAACTTACAATCTCCCAGATTACTGAGTTATGTACCCGCAGGTGCCTCTGAACTCACATTCCGGTCACTCTTTCAGATAGTAAGTCATGTACGACCATACCTCTGAACTTTCTTCCTGAAAGAGGTCCTCCCTCGTGATCCACTACCCGTACTCCCAGTGCACAAAAGGGTTACAGATCTACAAATTTCCAAAATGGCCATGTCTTCATTACCTCTGAGTCGTTTCACTTCCGCCAAAAACAAATCACCCCTTTACATAGAACTTCCATGTCTTCATTACCTCTGAGTCGTTCTATGTACCCTCCTTCATTGAGCCCACTCCTTCCATGTCCTCATTACCTCTGAGTGGGAGGGCTCCGTCGAAGAAACCTTCCTGCTTGCCATGTCCTCATTACCTCTGAGTAAGTATGATGATTCCCTTTCGACTTATTATCCATACCCACAACCGGAGTACGCTAAGGATATTAGGTCCACAAATATTCTTCGCTGAGTCCACTCCTGCCATGTCCTCATTACCTCTGAGTAGGAAGACCCACGGTAAAACCTTCGTACTTGCCATATCCTCATTACCTCTGAGTAAGTATGTTGGTTCTCTCTCGTCTTATTATCCGTATCCTGAACCAGGGTACGCCAAGGATAATAGGCCCACAAATGTCCTCTGTTGACCACAAATATCCCCCATTGAGTCCACTCTTGCCATGTCCTCATTATCTCTGAGTAGGAAGTCTCCACGGTAAAACCCTCATACTTGCCATGTTCTCATTACCTCTGAGTAAGTATGTTGGTTCCCTTTCATCCTGTTATCCATATCCTAAGATGGGGTATGCCAAGGATAATAGGCACAGAAATGTCCTTTGCTAAGTCTCTTAGTACAGGCCCACCATTCCTTATCATGCCCCGGCAGCCCAGCTGCTCCATGGCATTCTCTCTCCCGATACCCGGAACGCCCATGAGCACCGTGCCATGGAATTGTTCTAGGTATCCTCATCAAACTTGTTATCCGTACCTAAAACCAAGGTATGCCAAGGGTAATAGGTCCACAAATAAGTCCCCCATTCGGGGCAAACGATACCATAACACCACAAGCACAACAAGTAGTACAGATAAAGGGTAAAATAAAATATACTCTTTTATTTGGAAGCCAAAAAGCATTACATGTTGTGGGACCACGTCCCTCTCAAAAAGAAAAGAAAAAAGAGAAAAGAAACAAAAGGAGAAAAAGGCCAACTATAGTTCGGCATTACACAATTCCAGGAGGCAGTTTCTCACCAAGGTGGTCCCCTGCTCAAGCCGCTGTCTAGCTCGGCGGTCAGCCTCTTGGGACAACCGCTCCCCATTATCAAAGTCCATGATTGCCCGCCAGTCGTCTTCCAACTTCTTCAGGGCAATTTCCAGGTCACCCGAAGCTTGATTAACTCTGTCAGCCTCCAGGATAATTAGCCCTATGTCGATACGGACAGCCTCGAGCTAAGACTCAAAGAAAGCTAACTTCCTCTGAAGCTCAAAGATCTACTCCCGCGTGTCAGTGATCCCGCAGGCGGTAGTCCTTTCCCGAGCTGTAACATCTTCACTCTCGTGGCTCAATTGATCATATCGATCAGACAGATCGCGGAGGTCCTTCAGTATGGCCGACCTTGTTTTATCCCGAGAGGCCCTTGCCTTCTCTACAGCAGCTGTGAGGGAACCGCGCTCCTGATCTATAGCAGTAGGTAGATCAGCCTGCCGTAATGCCTGAAGCTGGGCCACCAGCTGATCAGTCTCCAGTAATTTTGCTTCCAGAAGTGCAGCTACCCCAGCCCCACCTGGAAGGGCCTTAAGGATATCAATTTGACCCTGGGCGTATTGCCGGGCCAAGACGAAAGAGGTCCCTCTTTCCACAGCAGCCTCTATCCCCCTTTTCAAGTAACGATAAAAGCTGTCGACCACGTCCTGTAACGCTTCGTCCAGGACCTCTGTAGAGGACGACGTCAGAGGAAGCGTGGCCGGCAACATCGAAGGAGTTGTGCTAGAACTTGCCACCAAGGGGACAAATTCCAAGGAGAACGATACGCGGATAGCGGCGAACTCTTCCTCTGCCACCCGAAGAGCCTGGACACTTGACAGGGCGGAGAGATCGACTCTCGGAACCGCCCGAGCAGAGGAAGACGCAAGGACCATCGTCCTCTGCCCCGCCCGTCCCATTATCTGACTTGTCGAACTCGAGCCCGCGGGAGGCACATCAAGACGAGCCGGAAGGGGAGAGGGTACGCTACTCTCCGCCAGTGCCCCTTCGGCAGAGTCTGTCTCAACATTGGCCATCATCGGCACTGAAAAGGTAGGACCTGCATGTCCATGACAACTGTCAATCGACGTGACCCGAAGGATGTGATGATAGAGTAGATAGGCCTTCTCGCAAGTTAAGATTCGGCTTATCTTACCAAGGGAGGAGCATGGAGGTTGCAGCTCGCTCGTAGCTGGCTTGGTCTCCTCACCCACGATCTCCAAGTTAAATTCGGCTGCTCCTCTGTCGCAGCCACCTCGAAGAGAGAGGCGCCTCGATCCACGAACAGTGACCGACCCTTCAGTTCTCAAGACGAGCCGACTGACATAAAGGCCAAACTCTTGGGATCCTTCCCCAAAAAGCGGTCTTAAAACTGACGCCGAATCAACATCAACTAATGCAAAAAGATTTGCACACGTGACAGGATGACGTGGCAAGGAGCTTCATGCGGCCAGATAGCCCTTTACGGCCAAAGGAACCATGCGGCTGATTGACCAATGCGGCTGAGAAGGCTATGTGGTTGGGACATCCATGCGGCAAGGACATCATATGTGGCCAGAAGAGTTTATACATAGCCATGCTTCTTATTCAAAGTATTTCAATTTTGCAAATTGAAAACTTTGAAGGGGTTATTGTAGAAGCATGAAAAAAAAAATAAAGAAAGAACCATGCGGCCAAAGATCCCCATGCGGCTCAGAGAGCTCATGCGGCTCAGGCATCCATGCGGCTCAGGCGTCTACTGTATTTAATGCCTTGACGGCTGACAGCTCTAACCAATGACAGAAAGATGCAATAATGACTGTCATAATCGCAGACCCTTGGGGAAACGAAGGATATCTCTGACACAATCTACCAAACCCCAAAGACTTTTATGCGGCCTTGACACGTGGACAGTCGCATGCGGCTCAGACAGAGGCCACCCATGTGGCTCAGACAGAGGTCACCCATGCGGCTCAGGCAGAACTACCCTATGCGGCTCAGACAGAGGTAACCCATACGGCTCAAGCAGAGGCTACCCTATGCGACTCACGAGGACTACCTCCATGCGGCTCACAAGGACTATCTCCATGCGGCTCACGAAGAAAGCACCCATCATGCGGTCGCCTACGCTCATGCGGCTCAGATCACCCCCATGCGGTTCAAATGTTCAGGGGCCACTCCCACACAGCCTTGACACGTGGCCAGCCTTATGCGGCTCAATGGGGAGCACTCCTCATGTGGCTCAGATTTTCTAAGTGGCTCGCGGTTAAGACACGTGGCATGATAAAGGGACACGTGGCATCAAATTGACCGAAATCCATTAGCAAATCCCAATAAAATATTGGGATCAAATCAGATCATTTGCAATCAAGCAAATCAATGACACGTGGCTGGAAATACGAGATTGGCATAACAAATCATGGGGATTTATGTCAATCATCATTAATTACCCACAAAGATTTGATGCAATCACACTAATTGTCCAGATCCATTATATTCAAGATGAGCGGTCCAGATTCATTGATTCTGATCCGCGGGCTTTTGAGAATGGGCAATCATTGCAAACCCTAATGATGCCCCCCCCCACTCTTATAAATAGCAAAGTGCCATTCCCTTGTAAAAGACACAGAGGGATACATACGGAGAGACAAACAGAGACGAGCAGAAAGAGAGAGAGCACACCCCCCTCGGATCCAGAGAGAATAAAGAGATAATTTCTTCATCAACGCCAAGTACTTCTTCTACAGAGCCAAGGTTGCACCCGATCGTCCAAAGAGTAAGGCAGAGCTGCCGTCGCTTTCCCGAGCCTCTACCGTCACCCCCTAGAATCTAAAATAAACAATTGTACTTAGATTGCTGTACCTAGGTTTTCGTCCCTAGGCTTTCTTTGTACAAGCGAGTTTGTATTGTGAGTCTATGTTCAGTCCTCCGATAATTGTTCTGTTCTTTTACAATCAATGGCAGACAACCCATTCGCATATACAGTCGACAATCGGTCTATCTCATAAAAAAGATAGGCTATAACTTTCAAAAAGCGAAAGGCTTGAACGATGGTAAAGGTATGTGAGTTCCTTTGCAAATTCAAGGTCAAAAATCCTCCTTCGGATTGGGATTTGAGGTCCCTCATAAAAATCCCCGAAAGACGAAGACTAAGGAAAAAAAGATTAAATCCTGTAATATGGTACTTCATTCTCCTGAGTCTGAGGAAGAGGCTTTTGCTGGTACAAGATCTGGAAAGGACTACCATAAAGATTACGAGGAAACTACTAAAGAGGTGGATGATGCCGCTGAAACTCTAAATCTACCGACTCAGTCATCTTCTATTCCTGCTGAGGCAAGGCCTTCTAAAGCACCAGTGGTTGAAAAAGGGAAACAGAAGGCAGTGCGTTTTGACGTCCCGCTGAAGTCTAATTCAAATTAAGGGTTGATGAAACCCTATAAGTTTAATATTCTAGCCCAATTAGCCAATACTCTGGCAAGGCTTTCCATCTTTAAGTTACTCCGTCTCTCTAAAGAATGTCGAGAAACTTTGAGTGAAGCTTTGTTACAGTCAGATTCATGCTTAGCCCAGCTCAAAAGTCCTGTCAATACACCGGTGTCGTGTCCCCAATGCCACAGTATGATGGAGTAAATTTATAATATTACTTTCACACAAGAGGATATGTTGTTGAAGCATAATCGACATGACAGGCCTCTATGTTACACAGGGTATATTGACTCGACCGAGGTTGACAGGATTTATATCAACCTTGGGTCTTCTATTAGTATTATTCTTCAGAGTATGTTACGACCATTGAGGATTACTACAAGTGAGTTGACTTACACTAGTACGATAATTGTTGGTTTCAATTTTGTTACAGATCTCAATCCTTTTAAAGGTGTTGAAGCCTATTTCTCTGATTCAATACTTTATACACATAAGCATGTATAGGAAATATCCGATATAGCTGAAGATTGATCGCCTTCAGAAGACCAATCGCCTTCAGAAGACCAATCACCCTCAGAGGATCAACCTTTGAAGATTAAGGTTAAGGGTCGGATTCAACCCCAACCTGTCGATGATGAGCCTTTGATGATTAAAGTTAAAGGAAGAACTCAAGCTACGTCTAATGAATCTGTGAGAATTCTAGTCAAAAGCCAAGTTCAACCTCTCATGATCAAGGTTAAAGGACGTACTTCTTGTCAAAATAATTCAGAACCACTAGTTATCAACCTCGACAAGTCTACGCCTAAGACGGATGATGGTCCATTAATGATTAATCCAAGGCGTAGTAACCAGTCTATCAATAACGTAAATATTGATCAATCTCTGTTTTCCTATTTTAATGAAGATTTCCTTTTAGAGTATATGACTGTCAAATATATTGAAAGAATGACTTTATCTGTTGACAATTAAAGTCATCGACATAAAACTGACATAAATATAGAGAAAACCTTATATATTAATCACAAAGAGAATTCTTTTCCTCCTCATGTCAATGTTGGACCCTATGCTAAGATGTTCCTAACATCTACTCCTTACTTTCTACCTGTTGGCTCATCATCACAAGCTTGTGTGACTTATAGACGTCATGAAGAATCTTATATTGTGATCCCGTCTACTAAGAAAAACAAGCGTCAAATTGTGTTTGGTTTGGCTAGGAATATTCCTGTTATACAGACAAATAATCTCCAAGAGAAGGATAAAGAAAAAATCAAAATTGACAGATATAGTCAACAATCCCGTAAGATTATTCAGAGTATGGGATATGATTTGAAAACCATGTCAGGTCTCAATCAAGGCAAAGGTAGACGATTACCATTATGTGGTGATCCGTTTTATCAACAAACCCATCATACGATACATCCCATATGCTTAAGGAAGATATGAAAGAAGAGTTTTGTTCCAGTTCTTCACAATCCTCAGATTCAGAAAGAGTCTATTATGTTGAATCTGAGCACGTCTTTTCCGTTAATATGGTTCAAACCGATGATGACTATGAACTATTTGAAAATGAACCTTGGACACAACAAATGGATACTCAGTGGGAGCTTCGGTTTGAGCAGCGACACGCACCCACAGAAGATAAAATCATCCAGATTGATGTTAGAGACGAAACTACGTCAAAGCCAATTTTTATCAACAAAAACCTTTCCGAAGATGAAAAAGAAAAGTTGATAAAGCTGATAAAAGAATATATTGATATCTTTGCACGGAGCTATAAGGATATGCCAGGTCTGGATCCTAAAGTAGCTATCCATAAACTCAATATTCTTTCTAATGCCAAACCTGTAAAACAACAACAGCGGCATTTTCGATCAGACATGATGGATGCAATTGAAGCAGAAGTTAAAAAGCTGATCACATATGGCTTTGTCCGTGAAGAACAACACCCATGTAGAAGCATAGAAAAGAATAGGAAAATCCATACGGCTCAAAATAGAGTGAGCTTCATGCCGCTCAGAAGTCCATTAGAGCCTTATGCGGCTCAAAAGACCCTTAGAGCTTCATGCGGCTCGAAGGACCCCGATAGCTCCATGCGGCTCGAGAAAATCCATGTGGCCCTATGCGGTTCAAAATATGACTCTACAGCTGGCCATCATTTCTCTGTGCAGCTGGCTCATTAAATGCTCCGACACAGTACGGCATCTCTGACACAAAGAATTGACAGCTCTGACATAAAGGTAAAATGATGATCCTGATATAATGACGTGCTCGTCGAGAGACAAGAAAAATCTTTACAGTTGGCACGATCCACCAATTCCAAAGCTCTTTATGCGGATCATTTAAAGGAGCTCGTGCGGCTCTGATTTGATGGAGCTTTATGCGGCTCAGTTTTAACGGAGTTCATGTGGCTCTGTTCTCATGGGTTCTCATGCGGCTCTGTCCCAATGGGACTTCATGCAGCCCAGTTTACAATGGGCTTATGCGGTTCTGTTCAATGGGACTTCATGCGGTCCAGTTTACAAAGAAGCTTATGCGGTTCTGTTCGATAGGACTTCATGCGGCTCAGTTCATCAGGAGCTCATGCGGTTCTGTTCAGTGGAACTTTATGCGGTCCAGTTTACAGGGGGCTTATGCGGTCATGTTCAATGGGACTTCATACGGACCAGTTCACCAGGAGCTCATGCGGCTCAGTCATGCGGCTTGTCACAAACATGGCAATTGGGACACGTGGCAGGAGTTGATCAAATCTCAACAATTCAGATTTATTGCAATCAACGTAACAGTCCAGATTTATTGCAATCATAATAATGCAAATTTATTGCAATAAGCATAACTGCACAGATTGATTTCCAACAAACAATGCAGATTTGTTCCAATCAACATAAATAGCCCAAATTGATATCCAATAAACAAGATCAAGGCTAATGTTAACCAATCCCTAATCGCCCATTTCTCAAGGAGCAATTACTGCACACCCTACTTATTACAAAGTCCTATAAATAGTAAGGTGCCATTCCCTTGCAAAACCCTGAACAGAGAGAGGCGGAGACACAGAGTTATACGCGCAAAGCCCGAGCAGAGAGACTAGCAACTCTCGCACACACAAAGAGCATTTCTTCGCTAGAGCAGAAGCTACGTCCGATCGTCCAAGGAGTAAGGCAGAGTTGATATAACTTTTTCGAGCCTCTACCGTCACCCCCCAGAAAAACTAAACAATTGTACTTAGATTGTTTTTCCTAGGTTTTATTCCAAGGCTCTTTTTGTACGAGCGAGTTTGTATTGTGAAGTAAAAGTCCATTCCTCCCATAAAATTGTTCTGTTATTTTATAATCAATGGCAAACACGATGGCGACTCTGCTGGGGAATAACTTCTCCACTACTGAGAAGTTTGTGATACAATCAGACGCAGCCAAGCTTGGCTCCATGCAACAGATATTGGTCGTCCGCTTCGACCAGCAGGCGTTTGAAAAATGCTCTCCGATGGGAGCGCTGGCCCGGTCCATAAGCGAGCCCGCATGAAGAAGGCCCGCAAGGAGTGGAGGCCCAAGACTTTCGCTCCTCCCCAAGCTCTGGAAGAGGCATTCTCTACTGCCCAAGACGACGGAGAAGACTCCCATGCGGCCCCAGTTCAGGCCACAGAGACCCCTGCTGTTCTCAAGTCCGACAGAGGAAAGCACTACGATGCTGGACTTGAGGAAGCAACTGGAGACTCTGTGGGGTCCAGGAAGAAGTCGCATAATTGTGCCAGCCGTATGAAGAAGGCTCATGCGGCCAACAATTCCAGCCGCATGAAGGCTCATACGGCCACTAAATATAGCCGCATGAATGCTGATGCGGCCACAAAATCCAGCCGCATGAATGCTGATGCGGCCACAAAAGCCAGCAGCATGAATTCTTATGCAGCCATAAATGCTAGCCATATGAATGCTGATGCAAACACCAGCCGCATGAATGCCTATGCGGCCACCAATCCCAGTGTAAAAGCATGGAAAAGAATAAAGAAAGATCCATGCGGCCAGGGACCCCATACGGCTCAGAGAATTTATGCGGCTCAAGGATCCATGCGGCTCAAGCGTCTATGTGGCTCTAACAAGTTCTATACGGCTCAGAGAGGAGCCATGTGGCCTGCAAACAGCTCTTCCGTTTGTCCTTTACTGTATTAAATGCCTTGACGGCTGACGGCTCTGACACATGGCAGCCCTGACACAAAAATTCAATTATGACTCCGTCATAATGGCAGGCCCCTAGGGAAACGAAGAAAATCTCTGACACAATCCGCCGAGATCCAAAAAATGACATACGGCCCTGACACGTGGACAGTCACATACGGCTCAAGTAGAGACCACCCCATGCGGCTCAGGCCGAAGCTGCCCCATGCGGCTCACGAAGACCAGCCCCATGCAGCTCATGAAGACTAGCCCCATGCGGCTCACGAAGACTATACCCTTGCGGCTCACGAAGACTATCTTCATGCGGTTCACGAAGAAGACACCCATCATGCGGTCACCTACACTCATGCGGCTCAGATCGTTACCATACGGTCCAAATATTCAGGTGGCCACTCTCAAGCAGCCTTGACACGCAGCCAGCCTTATGCGGCTCAATGAGGAACAAGTTTTCTGCGGCTCAGATTTCTGCAGTGGCTTGCGGTTAAGACACGTGAGATGATAGCGGGGCACATGGCATCAAATTGATCGAAATCCCTCAACAAATCCTAATAAAATATTGGGATCAAATCAAATCATTTTCAATCAAGCAAATTAATGACACGTGTCAAGAAATCCGGGGTTGACATGACAAATCAGGAGGATTTATGTCAATCATCATTAATTACCCACAAAAGATTTGATGCAATCATATTTATTGCTCAAATCTCGTATATTCAAGATGAACGGCCCAGATATAGTGATCCTTAGCCGCTGACTTTTAAGAATGGGCAATCATTGCAAACCCTAATAAGGCCCCCACTCTTATAAATATCAAGGTGTCATTCCCTTACGAAGATACACAGAGACACACAGAGAGAGATACATACGGAGAGAGGAGATTCTCAAAAAAAATAGGAATAGAGAGCCAGAGAGAGAATATACAGAGCCTAAAAGGAGAGCATTTCTTCATCAACGCCAAACAGTTCTTCTACAGAGCAAAGGCTGCGCCCGATCGTCCAAGGAGTAAGGCAGAGCTGTCGTCGCTTTCCCGAGCCTCTACCGTCACCCCCAGAATCTAAAATAAACAATTGTACTAAGATTGTTGTACCTAGATTTTCGTCCCTAGGCTTTCTTTGTACAAGTGAGTTTGTATTGTGAAGTAAAAGTCCAGTCCTCCGATAATTGTTCTATTCTTTTATATTTCATGGCAAACACGATGGCGACTCTACTGGGGACAAACTTCTCTACGGCTGAGGAGTTGGTGACACAATCGGATACAGCCAAACTTGGCTCCACGCAACAGAAGATGGTCGTCCGCTTCGACCAACAGGCGTTTGAAGAAATGCTCTCTGAGGAAAGTGCTGGCCCGGTCCAGAAGCGAACCCGCACAAAGAAAGCTCGCAGCGAGTGGAGGCCAAAATCATTTGCTCCTCCCCAAGCTCTGGACGGAGTACTCCCTGCTGCCCAAGATGGTTAAAGCGACTCTCATATGGCTCCACTTCAAGCCATAGAGGACTCTGCTGTCTGCAAGTTCCGCAGAGGAAATCACTACGATGCTGGACCTGCAGGGACAAAGAGTGATTCTATGTGCCCCAAGAAGAAGCCGAACCCTCATATGGCCAAGTCTGCCAACCTCATGCAGGATGCTCATGCAGCTGAAACTGCCATCCGCATGAAGGAGGTCTATACGGCTAGATCATCCAGCAGCATGAAGAAAACTCATGTGGCCGAGACTCCCAGCCGCATGAAGAAAGCCTATACGGCCGCAACTGCAAGCCGTATTGATGCCAGCCGTATGACGCCTAATCCACGTGGCTCCGTCTTCGACCGTCTCTCCTCTGGTCCTGATCTCTTGTACTCCCAAGAAGACATGTCTGATTCTCTCCAACACCACTTCGTCTCTTCCTACTTTGTGCCCTCACGCACTAGAGTGAAGAAGTCTAGGACAGCACGAGCTTGGCAAGCTCGGTCCGCTGATCCGACCTCTGACCATTCGAGCGTCCCGTATACCATTATGTAGGCCTCTGATGGGAAGTTGTACAGAACCATGCACAGCCTCCGGCGACAAACGGATAGAGAGGTTCGCAAAAGTCTTCCAAAATCTAGGGAGCAAATATGGTCGATCCAAACCCATCTGACTTGCGTGAGGCCATCCTCCACAAATGCAAGGAAGGAAAAGGCGCATCGGGGTGCAAAAAGTTCTCACACGGACTCACTGTACCCAAGTCATCGTCAACTGCTGTTGCAATAATGCGACGATACGAGAAGACCGGCAGTCCGTCTTCCAAAGACTGCGACAACCATGTTCAGAAGATGAGGCATTTCCCATCGTCTCCTATAACTCTGCTCAGAAAATCCTCCCCGATGGGAGAGGGAAGAAGACGAATATTCCTAGCCCGAAGATTTTAACCACCATGACTAAGAAATTATCGTCTAAATGGGTGCCCACCACCGGAGTTTTCTAAGGTACCCGTTCAAAGACGAAATCTGCTACAGTGGGAGATTCGTCGTCCACACCACTGGGGGTTGCTGGGACTGGGGGTAGCACCCCTCCTAACCTCCACGATAATCCGATGTTCCAAGAAGACGAGCCGGGGGAAACAACTCTTCCATCAGATGCAGCAAACCCCGACGTCCCCGAGGACGTCCACAACTCCCAAGACGAGGCAAACTCGGAAACTGGGGGTACCGTTCCTTCTGAGTCTGAACCAGAGGAAGACATTCCTACATACCCCGATGATTTCTCATTACAGGTGTATGACTCGGAAGACACGTCTTCCACTGTGCCATCCATCTCTCCTCACCTAAGGACGGTATTCATGACGGACAGCAGCCATGGTGGTTTCAGTGATCGCCAATGCATCGACACTCTGGAGGCCATACTGCATGCCTTGGTCAAGTCTGTGGACGAGATCAAAGCGGCCCTTCCAACTCTGCAAGGAGGGATGCCTGGCCAAACAAGCGTGCGTCCCACGGTCAATGCGGACTCAAATTCAGCGGCACCGAATCCGGGCAACAATCCTTCTGAAGTAACGGCCCCCACCGCTGTGGATGAGGCTCGAGAAGCGAGAAGAGAGGTATAGGAGCTCCGAGCCATGTTTTACGCTCGAGAAAATTCTCGAGACCTCAGAATACGGCAACCGTACCATGCTGTATGGAGGGATGTCCCCTTTCCGTCCAGATATAAGCCATTCAACATCAACCCATATGACGGCAAGACCTCCGCAAGTCGATACATCACCTACTTCGAGGTCACCACAGACCATCTGCCCCATGACGATGCCATCCTCACACGATTATTCATTGGGGCGTTGGAATGAGTCGCCTTCGACTGGTATCGCAACATGCTAGACAACTGCATCCACTCCTTCGCCGACTTTAAACGCATGTTCTTGGAGAGATTCTACGAAGTAGGACAGGACATCACAATGTCTACCCTCATGGACGTCGTCCAAGGAGAGAAAGAGCTAACAAGGAACTATATCGAGCAATTTCGCCAAACCGCAATAAAGTTGCCGTTTGGAAATCCGGATTCCTCCTTGATTGAAATTTGCCAAAAGAGATTGCTCCCAACAATCAGTCTCTGGATAGACGAAAGTCAATTCAAGGACTGGAAGACGTTTATCATCAGTGCCACAAGTACCGAAGAATGGTTGAAGAAGGCTCGCCAATTGGGATTGCACATCTCGGACGCAGAGAACAAGGGAAAGCGTCCTAATACCAAGAACCATAATGGGGGTAGTCCCTCCAACAATCGGGATAGCAGAGATAAGCAGGCTATGGTAGCCGATACAGCCCAGAAACCTGAGTCAAAATCGACAGACAAACAATGGCCACAAATCACCTACTCCTTCGAAGACGGCCACGTCAAGCCCATCTTGGACATGCTCATACAAGGAGACAAAATTCAGCTTCCTCCACCAAGACGGGAACCTCGGCCGGCATAAATGGAGAATCCAAAGTACTGCCATTACCACCGCTATGTCCACCATGCTACATACGACTGCTACCAGCTAAAATGGTACATCCAAAATCTCATCGATTCGAACGCTCTGGCCTTCGATTTCGAAGAGGTAACCGTGGCAGCCAATATGGTATCGGTACAATTGGACAGCTTTCCTTCGACGGAAACTCAAGACGGTATGGTCCCCATCCCTCTGGCGATAATGGAGATTGCTAATCTTCTACCTCCCTGAGATCAGGCTGCTGGTCTAGTGCCCCTCACCACATCACGAGGAGAGGTCATGTGGGTCCATCCAGACTTGGTATCTGAAGTGACTTAGCCCACACCATCTTCCATTTGCAAGAAGAAGAGTAGAAAAGCAAGGTCCTGCCGTACAATCTCGGCAGATATCGAAGAAGCTACAGCCGTCGTCATTCGGTCTGGGGCACAATCCCAACCCGTGGCTGATAACTCGGCTGAAGATCATCAGCCCGCTACAACTGATGCTCCGGGACTTGCTCAGCCTCCGACGACCGACAAGCCTAGGCCGAAGGAGACTCGTTTTGACAAATCTCTCCGAAAAGAGACACCACAGGGGCTAGAGAGGTCCTACAACTTCGACATCTTGGCGCAATTGGCCAATACACCGGCCAAGTTGTCATTATACGAGCTTCTGAGACTCTCAAAGTATGTTCGAGCGGCTTTGAACGATGTACTACAAAATGCCGACGCGTACCTGGCTCAGGTCAACCTCACGGGAAAGAACCCGCCTGCAGATCTCCAAGACAGCGGTTGCACGAGAGCAATGCCCAACATTCTCTTTACTCCACAGGATATGCTCATCAAAACCAACCTGAACAATCGCCAATTATACTACACTGGATACATCGATGACGTAAAAGTGGATCGGATGCACATTGATCCTAGCTCTTCCATAAGCATTATCCCGAAGGGTCTGTTACATCATCTACACATCCTTATGCATCGCCTGACGACTACAAGCACCGTCATCAGCAGTTTCAATTCGGGCATAAGCTAACCCATTGGAAAGATTCATCTGAAGTACCAAATTGGCGATCTGCAGTTGGAAGTCACCTGTTACGTCATAGATGCAGACACTTCTTACAACATCCTTTGGGGGTGCCCTTAGATACACGACTATATGATCGTACCTTCCATGCTGCACCAATGCTTTAAGTATGTCGACAAATACGGCTTCATGAGGATAGAATTTGCCGACATTGATCCCTTCAAAGGGGTCAAATCCTACTACTCAGACTCCTGCCTGTACGAAAAGTCAAAAAGGCACCTTAGTGAAGGAGATGGGCAAGCTCGTACCGAGATGCCCACAGGATCAGAAGAACCTCTAACGATCCACCTCCAAGCTCACAAACCTGGCAAGTCCGTACCCCTTACAGCCACTCTGCGTAAGGACGCAATCAGCTTCTCGGCATAAGAAGAGCAAATGATAATCCGGCTGCCAAGGTCTGGCCAAGTGCCAAGACCCACAATAGAGCTATTGACAATCAGGCTGCCAAGAGTCGGCCAGCCGCAAACGGAGAAGCTCAATCCCTCCGACAAGCCAATGACGATACGCCTTCCCAAGAAGAGTCGTCACCCTGAAGCAAGGACTGGGACTTCTAGCGAAACCAACTACTCCCCGCCCTGCATCAGGTACCAAACTGGGGGTCGTTAGTCTGCCAAGGACCCCACACTCTGCTCCACCAGCTGAACCTCTAACGATCAAGCTGTCTAGGTCGTCCTCTCAGTCTTTGTTTATATAGGTGGTAGCCGAAGAGGAATCGGAGCTAGCCAAGTATGTGGCTGCCCACACTGATATTCCCACCGCATATGATGTAATCTCCCTATAAAAGATACCTTACTTCATCAATAAAGGGCTATCTTTGAACTACCTCGAACTCAATAAGCTTTGTACAATGTATGCTATGGAACACGGTATAGGCACTCACCTACACACAGAGGTGACAAGTGTGTACACCGCAATCCAGCTTACTCCAGTAGAAGACGCTTACCGCATAACCGAGGGAGAGGACCATCCAATCATCTTCGGCCTGAAGGACGATCTGCAGCCTTTCACCATAGAAAAAGTCGATCTTGAATCAGATATCAGGAGACTGCCCCTGTATCTTTACAGCCCCCAATCCAAATATCTCATGCAAAAACAGGGGTATGATCTGGAGACTACGCCTGGCTTAAACTACGACACTAGACGACGATTACCTTTGAAGCAACCGGTCCCGGCTGGCAAACCACGGGACTACTATAGCAAGACTCGAAGTGGATTAGGGTATATTACACCCACGATGACGCCTGAAAGTTCAGATGAAGAATGTGACTGGCATTTATATTCAACCGGGTCACCAACTTCTGACTCAGATACCAGCATCAAAGACGTATTCAGACAAGTCATGTCAGTCAACATGGCATTCGCCGACGTTTATGAAGAAGATGAAGACATTCCTGAAATCCTCGAGCTAGAGCCGTGGGCCCTATAGTTTGATGCACAATGGAAAAAGTGGTTCGAACAGAGAGAACCCACTACTGAAGATGAAGTTATACAAGTGGATCTCGGTAGCGAACCTTCTCCAAAACCAATCTTCGTCAGTAAAAGCCTAACAGACGAAGAGCGAGAATTGCTACTGGAACTTGTCAAAGAATATATTGATGTGTTCACCTGGAGCTATAAAGACATGCCAGGACTAAACCCCGAGGTTGCCCTTCACAAGCTCAACATTCGGCCATATGCCAAGCCAGTCAAGCAACAACAACGACGCTTCCGCCCGGGCATCATGGATGCGATCGAAGCCGAAGTCAACAAACTGATAGCCAGCGGCTTCATACGTGAAGAGCAATATCCAGACTGGGTCACCAACATAGTATCCATCCTCAAAAAGAATGGAAAGATTCGAATCTGTATCGACTTCCGCAATCTGAACGAGGCATGTCCCAAAGATGAATTCCCCCTCCCTATCACAAATATCATGATTGACAACACCAGCGACTTCGAACATATGTCATTCATGGATGGCTTCTCGGGGTACAACCAAATCAAGATGTCTCCTGACGATGAAAAACAAATATCATTTCGAACACCAATTGGCACATACTGCTACACAGTCATACCTTTCGGTTTAAAGAATGCCGGCGTCACATATCAAAGAGCCATGAGTATAATTTTCAGAGACCACTTACGCAAGATGGTGGAGTACTATGTTGATGACATCGTCGTCAAGAGTCGCTGTAAGGGAGACCATCTGCAGGATCTGAGGACGATATTCAACCTGATGCGAGCGCACAATTTGAAAATGAATCCCACAAAATCCTTCTTGGGCGTATCTAGCGGAAAGTTCTTAGGTTTTATCATCACCGCCCAGGGTATTCATGTAGACCCTGAGAAGACGAAGGCAATTATGGAGATGGGTCCTCCGAGAAATCTCCGCGAACTCCGAGGCCTCCAAGGGAGGTTAGCTTACATCAGGAGGTTCATTTCTAACCTCTCCGGGCGATGTCGGCCATTCACCCATCTCATGAAGAAAGGCATCTCATTCGTATGGGACGAAGAATGTCAGCGGTCCTTCGACATCATCAAAGAATATTTGTCGAACCCTCCAGTCTTGGTGGCCCCGTTTGCTGGAAAACTATTCCTGCTCTACGTACGCACAATGGAGCATTCCCTTGGCGCCCTGCTAGCACAAAACAACGATGCAGGCCATGAACAAGCCATATATTACCTCAGTCGAATGATGATTGGGACAGAGCACCGATACACCGTCGTAGAAAAGGAATGCCTTGCCCTGGTGTTCGCCATTGAGAAGATGCGACACTATTTCACGGGACAAACCATACATGTGATCTTACGAGTCAACCCTCTCAGGGTCCTCATGACTAAACCAGGGGCACTCAGCTCTCGCCTTGCTACATGGGCAATATTGCTGTTCCCTTATCATATGATCTTCGTCCCAAAAAAGGCTGTTAAAGGTCAAGCCCTGGCAGACTTTTTGGCAGCCCATCCGGGCTCGAAGTCGTCCAGAATATATGAAAAAATCCCAGATGAGGTCGCCAACTCGCATGCAAACTCTCACGATGATATATGACGAATGTTTTTCGACGGTGCTTTGAGAACTGGACCCAAGGGCAACATCATCGTCAGAGTCGGGGTGGTGCTGATCTCCCCTTCCGGATTGGTGATCAATCGTGCTTACTCTCTCACGGAACCCTGCTCTAACAAAGTGGCCGAGTACAACGCTTTGGTCATTGGCCTCCAACTTGTAAGAGAGCTGGGGGTAGAATACCTTAAAGCATACGGCGATTCTCAGTTAATCGTCAATCAGATCCGGGGCTCATACGAAGTCCGCCACGAAGACATGGTCCCCTATCACCAAATAGCGATCAACATCATCACGTCATTCGAGGGGTTCTTCATCGAACATGTTCCCAGACTCCGAAATATCAAAGTCGATGCCTTAGCAAGCCTGGCCGCTTCCCTAGCAGTGCCAAATCATACTCATCAATCTGTAGATGTGATAGGCCACGAACTGGTCTGCCCCAAGAACAACGTTCAATTCGTAGCAAGTTATTCCGCTCAGACGATCGACGAAGTCCCAGATTGGAGACAACCATCCATTGACTTCGTAGTCTATGACATCCTGCCCGAGAACCCAAAAGAGGCTACCTCTGTACGAAGGCGTTCTCTTAGATTCTTCTACGATACAGAGACGAAAATGCTGTATCACCGATCCTATGATGGATTATTGCTTCGATGTCTGTCAAATGCAGAAGCCAAAGAAGCCGTACGAGAAGCTCATGACGGTGTCTGCGGGGCCCATCAGCCTGGCCCTAAATTGTAAGACCGTCTTTGCCAAATGGGCTACTACTGGCCCACGATGGTAGCAGATGCGATAGACTATGCTAGAAAGTGTAAAGCTTGCCAAGTCTATGCGGACTTCATCCACCAACCATCCGAATTTCTACATCCGACAGTGGCATCCTGGCCGTTCGAAGCATGGGGAATGGATATCATCGGTCCGATTACTCCACCTTCCTCCCGAGGACATCGCTTCATACTCGCAATCACAGATTACTTCTCTAAATGGGCGGAAGTTGTCCCGCTTGCAGAAGTAAAGACTTCAAATGTGATCAGCTTCCTTAAGCATCACGTCATCTATCGCTTTGGACTACCCCGAAGGATCATCTACGATAATGGTCCGCAGTTTGCAAGCCACGCCTTCTATCGGTTCTGCGACAAGCATCGCATCTAGAATATTGCTTCAACACCATACAATCCAGCGGCAAATGGGTTGGCAGAAGCATTAAACAAAACCATCATCAAGTTACTCAAGAAGTTCGTATCGTCCAACAAACGCGACTGAAACGAGAAGCTTGGTGAATGCTTATGGGCGTACCGTACCACAGTCCGAACAACCACAGGAAATATACCATTCTCCCTGGTGTACGGAAGTGAGGCAGTTCTTCCATTGGAGACTCAAATACCCTCGCTCCGTGTCGCTCTCACTAATCAATTGACGACGGATGATAACTACCGTCGCTGGCTACAAGAGTTAGAGGCCTTATGTAAACCCCCAATATTTTCTAAATATTTTAGTGTTTTAAAAATAAATTTTTCGATATTATTCGGAATTAATGTGGTAATTGGTAAATTCGTGATTATAGATATATATTATAGGTATAATTGTGCTTGATATATTTTTATTGTTAATAAATATAGCTTTAAATTATTAAAAATATTTTATTACGTATTATAAATTTATAGGATTCTTTTTAATAATTTTATTCATATATATATATATATATATATATATATATATATATATAATAGTTTATTAGTTTATAAAAAAAATGTCATAGGTGGTCGGCCCCAAGGGACCGACCACAACAGCAGCTAGTGAAGGAAAAGAAGAGTAAAAGGAAAAAAAAAGAAAAAAGGAAAAAAAGTATTAACCCAACCACTTTAGTGGGCGGGCCCCACCATCATGCAAGCTGTTGTTGTACGCAGCAACTAAACAACACCAACCCGAGGGAAGGAAGTAGTGGGCTTTAAATGATAATCCTAGTAGTACTATGTTTTACCCGAACTTAGTATATATGTAACTTTTTCCACAAGCCTCAAAACCCTAATCTTCCAAAATGAAAGTTGAGGCTGATTATACCCTCTTCGTCCACGACTTCGTTTTACCAGCAACAGAGCTTTGTGCGCGACGAACAGAGCATCAGAAGTCAACCCCGCGTCACCCACGGAGCAGTTTTACCACTCAAGGTACCCTACTTCTCTACGATGTAACTTTTTACTCGTAGCACCAATATTCGATCCGTAAGATTTTATGGAAAGTAGACTTGACCCTCTTTAATATCCTCCAGATGGATTTTGGAACAACCCATCGACTTGCTCAAAAAACTGAGAAGAAGTTGAACAAAAATCTGTTTTATGTAATACTAAAAAATGTTTAAAACGACAACTTGTCGGCCAATTTACTTGCTGTGCAGTAAAGTACTATAGGAACTAAACCAAAACAGTAAAAACAGACATAACCTAGATCGCAACGCATCTTTTGGAACATCGTTTCGATTAGCATGTAAAAAGTAGATGGATGTGGAAGTTGAGGAAAAACCTATTTTTAATTATATTAATTTTTGAATTTTATCCGATACGACGTACGCCCCGACAAACTGGGCGACGCGGTCGTGCACTACGCCTATCAAAAGGCACGTATGGACGTTACGTATGTGTAGGAACTGACGGAATTCATTTTCGTTGCGTGTGCGCGACGAAATCAACGTGTATCCGTCGAGATACCACCGTATCGACGTTTTGCAAACTTGCCCATAACATCGTGTACATTCGTCGGATCGAGACGAAACTTGCGCCAACAGGTCCGGATCAAAATTCTGGTCCTGCAGGCCATGTTTGGTTTGATTCTGAAAAGGTCGAATCGGAACCCAATTTTGGCGGGCCCGCGTCCCACTCAAACGGGCGATTTTGTACACGGCTCCTCGGAATCCAAAACTGGACATACCGTTGAGTTCCTCTCCTTAAACTAAAATTGTGGACATATAGTTTGACAACTTTAGAGACCATAGACTTTGGCACGCATTTTGGTGCAAAGCGGGTCCAACGACGGATATCGTTTTGATCCGAAATTACGGTTTTGCCCCTGTTCCAGAATTTGACTTTTCGACAGGCATTTCCTAGGTATATCTTCTTCACCGAGAATATTTTTGATGTTTGTTTCAGCATTTGGAGTCATCTGTGACTTGTGAGTTTTGGTGCTGACACTTGCTACTCTTGGATTTGCCCTTCTCGCGCTGCAAGCAAGATACCTTGCCACCTTACTCTGTGATTATTATATTTTTATTTTTAGTTGTTATTTTCATCATTTTGTTTCATGATATTTAAACTGTGCATCCAAGTCACACTTGGGTGCAAGCGACTCTATCGGTCGTTTTCTTGTCATTTATTCTCTTGCATTGACTTAGCTTATTGACCATCCATTGATGTTGAGGTATTGGTGTATCTCATATGGCCTTGACACTTGTTGTATCACGTGATGTGAGTCACATGTAGGACACATTTTTGTGTAGTTGGCTGGCCACCGATACGTATGGAGCGTGCGACGGATAGGAGTAACTGCCAATAGTATTGCATGTTAGAAGACTTGGCGGTTACTAGAGGTTCATATCAGTCATGGAGATGATGATACTAGGCATTAGGTGGGGAGAACAATACCTGACGTATGGGCATCTTTACACTTCCATGATTACCTGTGCGCTCCTCCGGAGACGCAGGCTCCAGGCGCCCTCTGACGTTTCCTAGAGCGTTATGGACGTAGCCCCTTGCACATGGTGCCCTCTGACGCTTCCTGAGCATTATGGACGTAGGCCTCTGGTACCCTTTATGGGAACTATGTCGATCCCATTTACAGCCAGGGCTCATACGTCGAAGGATTGTATCTCAACCGTATATTCACAGTAGAATGGTCAGGAACCCGGTTGCATGCATACCTTTTCTCTTATTATATTATCACAGTTTATATGGCATGGTGATTTCTTGTATCTTGCTATGTCCCCTGAGGACCTGGTTATCTCTCCAGGTTTAGACAATTTTCCATAGGAGTACGGAGCGGCATTGGAGCTATCTTACATTGATGACGAGGCAACCACTACTGATTTCTAGTTTATTCTATATTTGAGGCAGTTGTAGACATTTTTTTACATCACTTTTCTTTCTATTTTGTGGAGGTCGGACTCCGATCTTGTGAGACTATTTTTCATAGCTGTTTGGAGTGAGTATGTTCACCCGGCTATCTTTTGATACTCTGCTTTATTCATTGGACTTTATTACCTTCTGTGTTGAGCTGTGATGAGATGCTTTATTCATTGGACTTTATTACCTTCTGTATTGTGCTGTGATGAGATTAGATATGTTATTCTGGCCTGTGATTATTTATTTACAGCTTATGTGCATATATGAGGGTTCCATATATTGGAGTATTCATTGTATATGTGCAGCTGGCATGTTCACGTACTCGGTCCTACGTATTTTGGGACTGGGGCATCACATGTTTTTGTGGTAGCCCATGCAGGTTAGATTTAATATTGTTGGGTTACATGACTGTGCCCAATAAGCCTGCATATAGGAATAGGAATATCTCATCCAGAACTACTACTATCCCTTGGCTTCCAATCTTTTCGAAACATCCTTGATTATTCGATTTACTTCATATCTAATCTTTCCTAATATCAACTTATCTTCCTCGTGCCAACAGTATGAATCTACGTAGCGGACACACTTCTGCCTTGGCCCTCACATCTAGCGAGGAGACTACTCTGGAAGGACAGAATCCTTCCATGACTCCAGCGACACCCTACCTGCCAGAACTGTCGCAGCCTACTACGATACCGACGATAGAGTACCCAAATATCGTAGCACCCCCAGGCAGCCAGGCTGGACAGACTACTACCATGCCACCGGGAGGGAATGTACCACTCCCTCCTCCACCACCATCCCCTTAGCAGTTTCCCCCACAGTCGGGACCTCAGATGCCTCCACCACCGACTGATGGGAGCCCTACTACTCAGTTTATGTATACCATGATGCAGGCTCAGTGGCAACAGACTGAGCTGATGAGACAGACGATGATGGCAGCTATGGCTAGACCCCCACACCCCCTCCAGCACCAGTACCAGTACCGGCTCTGCATCCCTATGAAGGCTCTATCAAGAATTTCACAGATATGAACCCCAGGGCCTTTAGAGGGACGGAGAAGCCATTAGAGGTGTCATAGTAGCTTATTAGTACCGAAAAGCTACTGAAGGCATCCCAGTTGCCAGCTCGAGATTGGATGACAGCAGTGGACCTACTATTAGAAGACAATGCTCACCACTAGTGGAAGGCGGAAGAGAGACGATTAGGCACTGGGATCACCTGGAAGCAGTTCTATGATGCATTGTATGAGAGATTCTTCCCTATTCACGTTGGAGATGGTCTCTATGACCGGTTCCTCCATCTGAAGCAGGGGAATATGACAGTTGATGAGTATGACTCGGAGTTCAATCGCTTGAGTCGATTTGGTGCGGGATTAATTCCGACAGAGTTAGAGAAGGCGAGGAGATTTTACCAGGGGCTTGCACCATAGCTCAAGTCTTATATGACTACCCAGTCTTGAGTCTCCCATTCAGCTATCTTGGAAGAATCTCGTGCTCAGGAGATTCTTCGCAAGAAACAGCAGCAGACCTCGAGACGCCATACCCCAACAGTTACTCCAGCCCGATCACTCAGAGTGGACCTATTAGGAGGGCCACATGACAGTTCCAGCAGAGGCCCTCACCTTATCAGAAGCCTGTTTGTTATTACTGCGAAAACAAGGACATCTCCAGAACGACTGTAGGACTCGCCTTGGATTATGCTTGAGGTGTGGATCCAATAAGCACATGCTCAAGGATTGTCCAGAGCAACATGCAATAGTACAAGCTCGGCAGAACCCGAGACCCACATCCCCAGCTCTCCCAGTACCACGGCCTATAGCAGGAGCACCTCGTCCACCATTGCCTCCCCAAGGCACACAGTACATCAAGGCCAGAGCTCATGTCCCGGGACAAAATTATGGACAGGCATTCTCACTTGCTGTTGAGGATATAGAGACAGAGGCAGAGGTTATAGCAAGTATGGTTCTAGTTGTATCTTTTCCTGCTATTACATTATTTGATACTGGAGCCACACATTCATTTATAGCCACTAGTTTTGCCACTAGACACAACATTCCCATCATACCCTTAGCTAAGAATGTTAAAATCCTCACTGGAGGAGGAGTTGTACCTGTTAGTGGTGTTTGTAGACTTTGTCCTGTAGTGATAAATGGTAGAGAGATGGTGGCACGACTTCTTGTATTCCCTATGTCGACATTTGATATGGTTCTTAGAATGGACTGGTTGAGCCAGCATTTCGCTTTCATCGACTGCCATAAGAGCAGTATTATCTTTAGACCATCGAATGCGATAGAGTTTGAGTTCACCAAAGAAGACAGAGATAGTTGTGATACACCCACATTGGAAACTTACATGATGATGCATGACATCCCCCAGCACCCTATTATTACCGAGTTCGAGGATGTATTCCCCAAGGAATTGCCAGGACTACAACCTGACCGAGATATCGAGTTTTCTATTGAGCTTATTCCCGGAGCTGAGCCTATTTTATCCCGAGTATATCGTCTGGCACCCAAGGAGTTGGTAGAGATGAAGACGCAGATTGATGACTTATTAGAGAAGGAATTTATTCGTGCCAGTACGTCACCATGGGGAGCACCCATTCTTTTTGTGCCTAAGAAAGACGAGACAGTACGCATGTGCATTGACTACAGAGCATTGAATGCGGTGACGGTGAAGAACAAGTATCCCTTGTCGCGTATAGACGATTTATTCGATCAACTGGATGGAGCAAAAGTATTCTCCAAGATTGACTTACGATCGGGCTATCACCAATTAAAGGTTCGGAAGGAAGATATTGTCAAGACGGCTTTTCGATCGAGGTATGGACACTACGAGTTTTTGGTCATGTCTTTCGGTTTGACCAATGCTCCCACAGTTTTCATGAATTTGATGAACAAGATCTTTCACCAATACTTGGACAAATTTGTAGTAGTCTTTATAGACGATATCTTGATTTACTCCAAGAGTCAAGAGGAGCATGAGCAGCATCTACAGATAGTTTTGGGAACATTGAGGAACGAGAGACTCTTTGCGAAGCTTAGCAAGTGTGATTTCTTTCTCAAGGAGGTATCATTCCGTGGTCATATTGTTAAGGGCGATGGTATATCGGTAGACCCAGAGAAGATCACAGCAATCAAATCATGGCCCGCTCCCACATCAGCTTTTGAAGTGAGAAGTTTCCTCGGACTTGCAGGTTACTATCGACGGTTCGTAGAAGATTTCTCTCGAATAGCAGGGCCCATGACCCGATTGACTTGCAAGGATCAGGAGTTTGTATGGACAGACGAGTGTCAAGCCGCTTTTGACGAGTTGAAGAAGCGATTGACCACAACACCGATCTTGACACTACCATCGGGCCCAGGAGGATTTGTGATCTATAGCGACGCATCTGGGAAGGGATTAGGATGTGTATTGATGCAGCACGGTCGTGTAGTAGCTTATGCATCATGACAGTTGGGAGTGCACAAGAAGAATTATCCGACCCATGATCTAGAGCTCGTAGCGGTTATCTTTGCTTTGAAGCTATGGAGACACTACTTGTACGGCGAGAAGGTTGATATCTACACTGATCATAAGAGCCTCAAGTATGTGTTCACACAGAAAGAGTTGAATATGCGACAGCGACGTTGGTTGGAGTTGATGAAGGATTATGAGATCGAGCTACATTATCATCCGGGCAAGGCTAATGTCGTGGCAGACGCATTAAGCCGTAAGCCCATGGCACACTTCTTGACTACACAGTAGGAATTGATTAGAGACTTGGAGCAGCTTGGTATTGTGGTAGTATTACCTGGAGCAGACGGCGTATTAGCCAACCTTCAAGTGCAATCATCATTGGTAGAGCGCATCAAGGCAGCTTTGTCTAATGATGCTAGATTTCGATGGCTGAAAGAGAGGACTGAAGCAGGAGAGCAGACAGGATTGAGGATCCACACCGATGGGACATTGCAATGTGGTGATCGCATTTATGTTCCCAATAGAGATCTACGGCAGGAGCTGATGGCCGAGGCTCACAGTTTGGTATACTCCATTCATCCCGGAGGGACCAAGATGTATCGTGACTTACGACAGTATTATTGGTGGCACGGAATGAAGCGAGAGATAGCTCGTTTCATTTCCAAGTGCTTAGTATGTCAACAAGTTAAGGCGGAGCACCAGAGGACGGCCGGATTATTGCAGCCGCTATCCATTCCCGAGTGGAAGTGGGAGCACATTACTATGGATTTTGTCACGGGTTTTCCTTGGAGTCCTAGAGGACGTGACGCAGTGTGGGTGATTGTTGATAGACTTACGAAGTCGGCCCATTTCTTACCTTTTAGAGTGGGCCAGTCGACAGAGGTATTGGCAGAGATGTATATGGAGCAGATTGTGAGATTGCATGGTGTGCCTGTTAGTATTGTATCGGACCGTGACTCGAGATTTACTTCGCATTTTTGGAGGAGCATACAAGAGAGTTTGGGCACTCGATTGAAGTTTAGCACATCGTATCATCCGCAGACAGACGGCCAGTCGGAGCATACCATTCAGGCGCTAGAGGATATGTTGAGAGCGTGTATGCTTGATTTGGTGGTTCGTGGGAGGACCATCTTCATCTTGTTGAGTTTTCCTACAACAATAGCTATCAAACGAGCATTCAAATAGCTCCGTTTGAAGCATTGTATGGTAGGAAGTGTCGGTCTCCTGTTTGTTAGAGCGACATAGGCGAGCGACAGCTATTGGGTCCCGAATTGGTCTTGAGCACCGTGGAGACAGTAAAGACGATTCAGGACCACCTGCGAGCAGTACAGGATCGTCAGAAGCAGTGGACAGATAATCATCGTCGACCTTTGGAGTTCATAGAGGGCGACCATGTGTTCTTGAAGATATCCCCCACTAGAGGCACGATTCGATTCGGAGGACGTGGCAACTTGAGTCCAAGGTACATCGGGCCTTTCGATGTCTTGGAACGTGTTGGAGAGGATGCTTATAGATTGGCCTTGCCACCGTCGCTGGAGGGAGTGCATGACGTATTCCATGTATCTCAGCTGAGGAGGTACGTGGCGGACAGCAATCATGTGCTTGATCACTCCGAGATTACAGTTGGACCGAGCTTGTCGTACGAAGAGCAACCAGTAGGTATCCTCAATCGCCGAGTGAAGGTGTTGCGGAACCAATCTATTCCATTGGTTCGCGTAGCCTGGAAGCATCACTTGCTAGGGGAGTCTACTTGGGAGCGCGAGGACGACATCCGAAATCGCTACCCGCAGTTGTTCGAAGGCGAAGGTATGTCTTGCATTTATATTTTCATGCATTGCATTTGATCCCCCGACCTTAGTTTAATTTCGAGGACAAAATTTTCTTTAAGTTTGGTAGGATGTAATCCCCCAATATTTTCTAAATATTTTAGTGTTTTAAAAATAAATTTTTGATATTATTCGGAATTAATGTGGTAATTGGTATATTCGTGATTATAGATATATATTATAGGTATAATTGTGCTTGATATATTTTTATTGTTAATAAATATAGCCTTAAATTATTAAAAATATTTTTTTTACGTATTATAAATTTATAGGATTCTTTTTAATAATTTTATTCATATTTATAGATATATACATATATATGTATATATATATATACATATAAATATATATATATATATATATATATATATATATATATATATATATATATATATATATATATATATATATATATTTTTATATATATATAATTAAAATATATATATATATATATATAGAGAGAGAGAGAAGATATGTATAATAGTTTATTAGTTTATAAAAAAAAAGTCACAGGTGGTCGACCCCAAGGGACCGACCACAACAGCAGCTAGTGAAGGAAAAGAAGAGTAAAAGGAAAAAAAAAGAAAAGAAAAGGAAGAAGGAAAAAAAGTATTAACCCACCCACTTTAGTGGGCGGGCCCCACCCCCATGCAAGTTGTTGTTGTAAGCAGCAACTAAACCACACCAACCCGAGGGAAGGAAGTAGTGGGCTTTAAATGATAATCCTGGTAGTACTAGGTTTTACCCGAACTTAGTATATATGTAACTTTTTCCACAAGCCTCAAAACCCTAATCTTCTAAAATGAAAGTTGAGGCTGATTATACCCTCTTCGTCCACGACTTCGTTTCACCAGTAACGGAGCTTTGTGCGCGACGAACGGAGCATCAGAAGTCAGTCTCGTGTCACCCACGGAGCAGTTTTTCCACTCAAGGTACCCTACTTCTCTACGATGTAACTTTTTACTCGTAGCACCGATTTTCGATCTGTAAGATTTTCTAGAAAGTAGACATGACCCTCTTCAATATCCTCCAGATGGATTTCGAAACAACCCATCGACTTGCTCAAAAAATTGAGACGAATTTGAAAAAAAATTTGTTTTCTGTAATACTAAAAACTGTTTTAAAACGACAACTTGTCGGCCAATTTACTTGCTTTGTAGTAAAGTACTATAGGAACTAATCTAAAACAGTAAAAGACAATATAACCGAGATCGCAATACATCTTTTGGAACGTCGTTTCGATTAGCGTGTAAAAAGTAGATGGATGTGGAAGTTGAGGAAAAACCTGTTTTTAATTATACATCTTTTTAGAATTTTGTCCGATACGACGTACGTCCCGACAAACCGGGCGACTTGGTCGCATGCTATACGCATCGAAAGGCACATATGGACGTTGCGGACGTGTGGGAACTGACGGATTTTATTTTTGTTGCGTGTGCGCGACGAAATCAACGTGTATCCGTCGAGATACCACCGTATCGACGTTTTGTAAACTTGCCCATAACTTCGTGTACATTCGTCGAATCGAGACAAAACTTGTGCCAACAGGTCCGGATCAAAATTTTGGTCCTGAATGACATGTTTGGTTCGATTCTGAGAAGGTCGAATCAGAACCCAATTTTGGCGGGCCCGCGACCAACTCAAACGGGCGATTTTGTACACGACTCCTCGGAATCCAAAACTGGACATACCATTGAGTTCCTCTCCTTAAACTGAAATCGTGGACATGTAGTTTGACTACTTTAGAGACCATAGACTTTGGCACGCGTTTCGGTACAAAGCGGGTCCAACGGCGGACATTGTTTTGACCCAAAATTACGGTTTTGCTCCTGTTCCAGAATTTGACTTTTGGACAGGCGTTTCCTAGGTATATCTTCTTCACCGAGAACATTTTTGATGTTTGTTTCAGCGTTTGGAGTCATCTGTGACTTGTGAGTTTTGGTGCTGACACTTGCTACTCTTAGATTTGCCCTTCTCGTACTGCAGGCAAGATACATTGCCACCTTACTCCGTGATTATTATATTCTTATTTTTAGTTGTTGTTTTCATCATTTTGTTTCGTGATATTTAAACTGTGCGTCCAAGTCACACTTGGGTGCAAGCGACTCTATTGGTCGTTTTTTTGTCATTTATTCTCTTGCATTGACTTAGCCTATTGACCACCCATTGATGTTGAGGTATTGGTATATCTCATATGGCCTTGACACTTATTGTTTCACGTGATGTGAGTCACATGTAGGACATGTTTCTGCATAGTTGGCTGACCACCGATACGTATGGAACGTGCGACGGATAGGAGTAACTGCCAATAGTATTGCACGTTAGAATAGTTGGCTGTTACTAGAGGTTCATATCAGTCATGGAGATGATGATACTAGGCATTGGATGGGGAGAACAATACCAGACGTATGGGCTTCTTTACACATCCATGATTACATGTGCGCTCCTCCGGAGACGCAGGCTCCAGGCGCCCTCTGACATTTCCCATAGCATTATGGACGTAGCCCCTTGCACATGGTGCCCTGTGACGCTTCGCGAGCGTTATGGATGTAGGCCCCTGGTACCCTTTATGGGAACTATGCCGATCCCATTTACAGCCAGGGCTCATGCGTCGAAGGATTGTATCTCAAGTGCATATTCACAGTAGAATGGTCAGGAACCCGGTTGCATGCATTCCTTTTCTCTTATTATATTATCATAGTTTATATGGCATGGTGTTTTCTTGTATGCTATGTCCCCTGAGGACCTGGTTATCTCTCCAGGTTTAGACAATTTTCCACAGGAGTACGGAGCGGCATTGGAACTATCTTACATTGATGACGAGGCAGTCACTACTGATTTCTAGTTTATTCTATATTTGTGGCAGTTGTAGACATTTTTTTACATCTCTTTTCTTTCTATTTTGCGAAGGTCGGACTCCGATCTTGTGAGACTATTTTTTATAGCTGTTTCGAGTGAGTATGTTCACCCGGCTATCTTTTGATACTCTGCTTTATTCATTTGGACTTTATTATCTTCTGTGTTGAGCTGTGATGAGATTAGATATGTTATTCTGGCCTGCGATTATTTATTTACAGCTTATGTGCATATATGAGTGTTCCATATATTGGAGTATTCATCGTATATATGTAGCTGGTATGTTCACGTACTAGGTCCTACGTATTTTGGGACAGTGGCGTTACACCTTTGATGAAAAGTGCCTCCTGGCTCAGCAACGAATCGAGCTATACCAAGCACGCATCTCCGGAGCCTTCAATAAGAAGGTTAAAATTAGAACATTCCAGGTGGGCGATCTCGTTCTAACAGTCCGAAGGCCGATGGTCATGACTCACAAGACTGCCGGCAAGTTCCAGCCAAAATGGGAAGGTCCATTTATCATCGAGGCTGTATTCTCCAACGGTGCTTACTGCCTCGTAAAACAAAATGGAGACTTGCTCATGTTGCCCGTCAATGGCAAGTTCCTGAAGAAATATTATGTCTAAATGACATTTTCCAGATCATTGAGTTATGTACCCGCGGGCGCAACTGAACTCACATCCACAATATTCTAGATCATTGAGTTATGTACCCGCGGGTGCCGCTGAACTCACATCTACAATATTCCAGATTATTGAGTTATGTACCCACGGGTGCCGCTGAACTCACATCCATAATATTCCAAATTATCGAGTCATGTACCCGCTGGTGCCGCTAAACTCACATCCATAATATTCTAGATTATCGAGTCATGTACCCGCTGGTGCCGCTGAACTCACATCCACAACATTCCAGATTATCGAGTCATATACCCGCTGGTGCCGCTGAACTCACTTTAACAATATTCCAGATTATCGAGTCATGTACTCGCTGGTGCCACTGAACTCACATTTCCAAATTCCAAATTATCGAGTTATATACCCGCGGGTGCCTCTGAACTCACATTCCGGTCACTCTTGCAGATAGTAAGTCATGTATGACCATACCACTAAACTTTCTTCCTGAAAGAGATCCTCCCTCATGATCCAATACTCGCACTCCCAGTACACAAAAAGGGTAACAGATCCACAAATTTCCAAAACGGCCATGTCCTCATTACCTCTGAGTCGTTTCACTTCTGCCAAAAACAAATCACCCCTTTACATAGAACTTCTATATCCTCATTACCTCTGAGTCTTTCTATGTACCCTCCTTTATTTAGCCCACTCCTGCCATGTCCTCATTACCACTGAGTAGGAAGGCTCCGTCGAAGAAACTTTCATGCTCGCCATGTCCTCATTACCTCTTTGTAAGTATGATGATTCTCTTTCGACTTATTATCCGTACCGACAACCGGAGTACGCTAAGTATAATAGGTCCACAAATATTCCCTGCTGAGTCCACTCTTGCCATGTCCTCATTACCTCTGAGTAGGAAGACTCTACGGTAAAACCCCCGTACTTACCATGTCCTCATTACCTCTGAGTAAGTATGTTGGTCCTCTCTCGTCTTATTACCCGTGCCCTGAACCAGGGTACGCCAAGGTTAATAGGCCCACAAATGTCCTCTGTTGACCACAAATATCCTTCGTTGAGTCCACTCCTGCCATGTCCTTATTACCTCTGAGTAGGAAGACTCCACGGTAAAACCTTCATACTTGCCATGTCCTCGTTACCTCTGAGTAAGTATGTCGTTTCCCCTTCATCCTATTATCCGTATCCTAAGTCGGGGTATGCCAAGGATAATAGGCCCACAAATATCCTCTACTAAATCTCTTAGTACTGGCCTATCATTCCTCATCATGCCCCGGGAGCCCAGCTGCTCCATAGCATTCCTTCTCCCGATACTCGGAACGTCCACGACAACATGACCATGGAACCGTTCTAGGTATCTCCAATCAAACTTGTTACCTGTACCTAAAACCAAGGTATGCCAAGGATAACAGGTCAACAGACAAAGTCCCCCATGCGGGGCACACATCACCATAATACCACAGGCACAACAAGCAATACAAATGAAGGGTAGAATGGAAAGTACTCTTTATTTGAAAGACAAAAAAGCATTACATGTTTTGGGACCACGTCCCTCTCAAAGAGAAAAGAAAAAGAAAATAGAAACGAAAGAAGAAAAGGCTGACTATAGTTCGATATTATACAACTCCAAGAGGCAGTTTCTCACCAAGGCAGTACCCCGCTCAAGCCTCTGTCTAGCCCTGCGCTCAGCCTCCTGAGACAACCGTGCCCCATTATCCAGGTCCATGAGTGCCCCCTGGATAATTAGCCCTCTGTCGATCCGGGCAGCCTCAGGCTCAGACTCAAAGAAAGTTAACTTCGTCTGGAGCTCAAGGATTTGCTCCCGCGTGTCAGTAATCCCGCGGGAGGAAATCGCTTCCCGAGCTGTAACATCTTCACTCTCATTGCTCAATTGATCATATCGATCAGACAGAGTGCAGAGATCCTCCAGTATGGCTGGCCTGGTTTTATCCTGAGCAGCCTTCGCCTTCTCTATAGCAGTTATGAGGGAGCCACGCTCCTGATCTATAGCAGCAGACAGATCAACCTGCCACATTCCGTACTGGGCCACCAGCTGATCAGCCTCCAGTAATTTTGCCTCCAGAAGTGCAGCCACTCCTGCCCCACCAGGAAGGGCCTTAAGGATATTAATTTGACCCTGGATGCATTGCCGGGCCAAGACGAAAGAGGTCCCTCTCTCCACAGCAGCTTCTATCCCCCTTTTCAAGTGACGATAAAAGCTGTCGGCCACGTCCTGTAACGCTTCGTCCAGGACCTCTGTAGAGGACGGCGTCAGAGGAAGCGTGGCCGGCAGCATCGAAGGAGTGGTACTAGAACTTGCCACCAGGAGGGCAACTTTCGAGCAGAACGATGCACGAATAGCGGCTAACTCTTCCTCTACCACCCGAAGGGCCTGGACGCTTGGCAGGTCGGAGAGGTCGACTCTCTGGGCCGCCCGGGCGGAGGAAGATACGAGAACCATCGTCCCTTGCTCCCGGTTGTCCTATTACCAGACTTGCCGAACTTGAGCCCGCGGGAGGATCATCAAGACAAGCCGGAAGGGGAGGAGGTACGCTCCTCTTCGCCAGTGCCCCTTCGGCAGAGTCTGTCTCAACAATGTCCATCCTCGGAACTGGATGTGACCCGAAGGATGTGACCCGAAGGATGTGATGATAGAGCAGATAGGCCTCCTCGAAAGTTAAGGTTCGGCTTATCTTACCAGGAGAGGAGCATGGAGGCTGCAGCTCGTTCGCAGATGGTAGGGTCTCATCACCCGCGATCTCCAAATTAAATTTGGCCGGCTCCTCTGACCTAGCCACCTCGGAGGGAGAGGCAACTCGATCAGCATCATCTTGACGGAATTCAGCAATTTTTGGGGCAGGCTCATCGGAGCCCCCGTTATCCCGAGTCACGACCTCATCAACTCGAGAGTCCTCTTCTTCTGACGCCTACAAGAGGGAAGGAAGATGATTAAAATCAAAGCTAGAAGAAAGAAAGGACAGGTAATAACTTATTTACCTCTGATGCGGGGTCAACTTCTTCGCCTCTTTCCTTTATAGTTAGCCCGCGGTGTCTGGTCACAGCCAGTTTTCGAGAGCGAGGAATTCCCTCGACAGAAGAAAGTTGCCTGCTACGCTTTCGTGTAGGGCCGGGTGCAACGGATAGCTGATCTACCACCATCTTATCTGGCAAAACATGTGGCTGATCCGTCCCTACATCTGCCACTGGAAGGAAAGAGTCATCTCCATCATGCTCGTCGCATTCGTCATCTGCAGCAGTGGAGTCCGAATCCGGCACTTCGACTCTGTTCTTCCTCTTCCTTGTCTTGGCCCCCTGGGAACCCTCATCCAGGCCGGTACCAACGATGAAACTGGTACCCGGGTTAAAACCGACAGGGGTCTTGTTCGCCATGACGTGGTACAGAGCCGCCATATACAAGATCTCTACCGACGCCTTGATAGTAGGAACTGAGAAAACGGTAGGGATATGGAATGTGTCATAGTAATACCAGGCTCTGATGCCGTCAAGAAGGCTACCTTCAAAACCCAGACAAGAGCTGGGGCTGTCTAGAAAAAGCTGACTATATCCAAATTGTCGGGCGAACCTGCTAGGCAGATAAGGATCCAGAAAGACAATGTTGCGGTTGCGATACACCAGATGAGCGGGGCGGATGTTACGCAGCCACAGAAGCATCTGGCCGTCCAGAAGTTGAGAGGGCCCAATACCGTCGAGATGGACAGCCGCTATCTCCTCATCAGTAAAACGAGGGACAGATAGGAAAATATTGTACATGTCTGCCCTCGCCAGAGCCATCCGGCAAGCACGCATGGTCTAGAATTCCCAAGACTCATTACGATAGCGGAAGATAAAAGCGTCGTCATCAGTTACTCCCTCTTCAGAGCCCGGTCTCGTCAAAGACGGATAATACATCAACAACCACCCCATCAAATAATGATAGGGCCGTTCGGTTGTTCAAAATCTTTTGTCACATTACGGCAATGACCTTGGATATGAAAGTGCGAAGGCCATGGTGTATGCTGCACACCATACCCGGGAGGAGAGCTAGCCGGACTCGCAAAACTAACTTCACAGCCGGAAGGATGAACTTACGACTGATCCTCTTGATAGAACCTACTCCTTCCGAGACTACACAATTTCACAGCCATATCATCAAGAATCCCGCCAGGAGAGCCTTCTCAGACAACTCTTGGGTGTCCTAATAGAAATAACCGAAAGGGTCGTCCTGACTCCCGAATCTGTCATTGGTGGTGGCCACCCTCTTAGCTGACGACACTAAGGCTTTAACCGCCTCCCGGGATTGAGGACGTCGGGGAGCAACTTAACCTGAGGCATCCGTCGTGAAGAGATAGCACACCCAGTCCTTGGTATGAGGGGCATTCCCTTCCGAACTACTTTCCTTTTTGGCTATTTGATGACGTGTGCTGTAATGGCACAATATCTCTTGATAAAGAGCCACGAAGCCTGGGTACCATCTTTCCAACTCTTTGAACTCCTCATTCGTGGGAGTATACGCCTCAAAAGCTTCGTCCCCCAAAGGAAGCTTGGAGATCGCATGCATTTCGTGGAGCACAAGCCCTATTTCCCCTACGGGCGTATAGAAGGTTCCCGTATGGCGGTTATACATCTCCAGCAGAGATATAAATAATCTTTTGTTTATAGGCAAGCCATGACTGGTGTCCCGAATAGCATGGTAAAGACCAATCTCACACAGAAAGGCCTCATGCTTTCGTAAAATCCACATAGACAGATTGGTCCACGAGGGAATGGGATGTATCCAGCTAGGGAGCATTAACCGACCAACGGGATAGGAGCCCTTCCGAGCAAGTTGGTTCATAAAAGTGTCCGCTGTAGAAAACATAAAATTGGGACCCGGCACATTCAAGAAAGTACCTGGGGCCAATCCCATTACAGAACGGCTGGTGTGCACCTTGCCCGTACACACTGACTTCAGGCTGTTGTTATAACGGATGTCTTCCACAAACATCCTACTTCGGGTAGGAGTTAAAGATTCTTCCATCTTCCGGTCCAGTGGGAGCATATTGAACAAAGAGAAGTGACGCTCCATCTTGGTGATGCGGATCGCCATCCCGTTAGAAACAAAACTCCAGTTCTGTGACACCTCCAGAATCTGACTATTCTTCACAGTCAAGGCATCTCCAAAGAAGAATGCGGGCTTCAAGTATTCCCCTTCTAATTTCCCTGAGTTCATCATAGCGTTAAGAAAATAGAAAGGCTGGTTCTTGAGGGCATTCAATCTCGCCGGAGGCTCGTCACTCGGAAACTGGTCCGCCATATGCTGGACTATATGGTCGTACCTATAGCCCAGAGAAGCTTGGGCACTGCCTACCAGGAGCTCTCCAGCAGCATTAACCGACAAATTTACTGAGAAGAAGACAGAAAAAGATAAGTTAAAAAGATGGACAAAAATGAACTAATGGGTGCTTTCGAGCTTATGCGGCTCCAACTTTAACAAAGTCTCATGCGGCTCAAGAGAACACTTATGCGGCTCCAACTTACTGATGCCTCATGCGGCTCAGAAGAACACTTATGCGGCTCCAACTTACTGAAGCCTCATGCGGCTCAAGCTCAGAAGAACATTCATGCGGCTCCATTTAGTGAAGGGTCATGCAGCAGTGCTTACATAAGGCTCGCAGGGATCGGATAAGTTCGTACGGACAACGTGACAGACAAATGCGTGCGAATCTATGTGGCTTATTGTAGCTTATGCGGCTTCGTTGGCGAAGCGCGTAAGCGGCCACAGTGGCTATTCTTATGCAGCTCACGGCTCGGCCATAGGAAGAACATGCGGCTCATATAAAAATAAAGGCTCGTGCATAAAGCATGCGACGTAGCCATAGCAGTTAGGGTTCTTTAAACCCACACAAAGTCCTTACCAGCAATAGGGGATGAACTTCAGGGTGAGCTGCGGGCACGACGGCCGGCGGAGGAGCAGCCGCAGTCGAAGTAGAAACAGTTGCCTTGACTTTCGTCGTCGCAGACGACGAAGACGCCGCCTTCTTACCCTTCGCTATAACGGTCTTCTTAGGAGCCATTGGTGATTGAAGAAGAGAATGACAATGGGGTAGGCAAAGTTCGAAGCAAAAGAGAAAGTAAAGAAGTTTTCTCTCTTAAACTTCTCTTATTTATAAGAGGACAAGAGAGGGGGGAACACGTAGACTAATAACCGCCTCAGAAAAGACAAAACCGGCTCCTCGAATTTCGTCCCCTCTCTCATAAAGGAGATTCACCCAGGGCATAAAATACAAAGATTTAATGAGCCGACCATTGGAATTTCCCCAAAAGGCGGCACTAAAACGAATTTGAGGCAATTAATGACGCGCACACGAGGCAAGGAGCTATGCGGCCCAAAAAGTCCCTGCGGCTGGTTGACTTAATACAGCTGAGACATCCATGCGGCCGAGACATCCATACGGCCGAGACATCATATGCGGCCAGAAGAATTTATACATGGCCATGCTTCTTATTCAAAGTATTTCAATTTTGTAAATTGAAAACTTTGAAGGGGGTCTTGTGGAAGCATGAAAAAGAATAAAGAAAGATCCATGCGGCCAGGGAGCCCCATGCGGCTCAGAGAGTTCATGCGGCTCAAGGATCTATGTGGCTGAAGCATCTATGTGGCTCTAACAAGTTCTATACGGCTCAGAGAGGAGCCACGTGGCCTGCAAATAGCTCTTCCGTTTGTCCTTTACTGCATTAAACGCCTTGACTGCTGACAGCTCTGACACATGGCAGCCCTGACACAAAAATATAATTATGACTCCGCCATAATGGCAGGCCCCTAGGGAAACGAAGAAAATCTCTAACATGATCCGCCGAGATCCAAAAACTGACATGCGGCCCCGATACGTGGACAGTCGCATGCGGCTCAAGTAGAGACCACCCCATTCAGCTCAAGCTGAAGCTTGCCCCATGCGTCTCACGAAGACTAGCCCCATTCGGCTCACGAAGACTATCCCCATGCGGCTCACGAAGACTATCTTCATGCGGTTCATGAAGAAGACACCCATCATACAGTCACCTACACTCATGCGGCTCAGATCGTTACCATCGGTCCAAATATTTTGAAGGCCACTCTCAAGCAGCCTTGACACACGGCCAGCCTTATGCGGCTCAATGAGGAGCAACTTTCCTGCGGCTCAGATTTTTGCAGTGGCTTGCGGTTAAGACATGTGGCATGATAGCGGGGCACATGGCATCAAATTGATCGAAATCCCTCAACAAATCCCAATAAAATATTGGGATCAAATCAGATCATTTGCAATCAAACAAATTAATGACACGTGTCGAGAAATCCGAGGTTGACATGACAAATTAGGAGGATTTACGTCAATCATCATTAATTATCCACAAAAGATTTGATGCAATCACATTTATTGCTCAAATCTCGTATATTCAAGATGAATAACCCAGATCTAGTGATCCTTAGCGGCCGACTTTTAAGAATGGACAATTATTGCAAACCCTAATGAGGCCCCCCACTCTTATAAATCGTAAGGTGCCGTTCCCTTGCGAAGATACACAGAGACACACAGAGAGAGATACATACGGAAAGAGGAGATTCTCAGATAAAAAAAAAGAGACAGAGAGAGCTAGAGAGAGAATATACAGAGCCTGAAAGGAGAGCATTTCTTCATCAACGCCAAGCAGTTCTTCTACAGAGCCAAGGCTGCGCCCGATCGTCCAAGGAGTAAGGCAGAGCTGCCGTCGCTTTCCCGAGCCTCTACCGTCACCCCCCAGAATCTAAAATAAACAATTGTACTTAGATTGTTGTACGTAGGTTTTTGTCCCTAGGCTTTCTTTGTACAAGCGAGTTTGTATTGTGAAGTAAAAGTCCAGTCCTCCGATAATTGTTCTGTTCTTTTATATTTTATGGCAAACACCCAGCCGTAGACTATCTGCTCCATGTAGCTCGGGTTCTGTCTTCGATCGCCTCTCATGCGGTCTTGATCTCGAATGCTCTAATGAGAATGTGTCAGACTCTGTGTGACATAATTTGGACTCTTTCTACTATGCGTCCTTGGGTGCTAGAGGGAAGAAGTCTAGTGCAGCACGGTCTCGTCGAGCTCAGTCAGCTGTCCCAGCCTCTGACCATCAGAGAGCTCCGCTTACTGTTAGGCGGGCCTCTGATGGAAAGTTGTACAGAACCGACCGTATCCAGCCCCGACGGCAAACGGACAGAGTGGTTTCCAAAAGTCTCCCAATCAGGAAGCAAACATAGTGCCAACCCACTAGTGTGCTCGAGACTCCCGGGCCCACAAAATGAGTGACTTACGTGATGTGATTCTTCATAAAAGCAAAAAAAAAGAAGAGAGCTTGGTGTGCAGAGAGTCCTTTTATGGACATCACTGCACTCAAGTCATCGTCAACTGCTACTGCAGTAAGACGACAGTACAAGAAAATCGGAAGTCCATCTTCCAACGACTACAACAGCCAGGACCGGTCCTGCAATAAAGCTCAGGAGACGAAGCGCTGCATGTCGCCTCCTGCAATTCTGCTCGGAAGATCCCTACTGGCAAGGCGGGAAAGAAGACAAATGTTTCCAGCCCGACGATCTCTACTAGCGCGGCTAGGAAACTCACGTCCAAGCGGCTGTCCACAACAACTACTGGAGGAGTTTTTCAAGGCATCCGCTCTAAGACGAAATCTTCAACACTTGGAGATTCGTCATCTACATCTCTGGGGGTGTAACACCCAATTTCTGAAATGAGAGTATTTTCAAAATTTTCTATTTATAAATATTATTTAATTGTATTTGTTTCACATTATGATTTTTGGTAATTTTTAATTATTTTTAAACTATTAAAAAACTATTTTAAGTCATGACTTGTGATTTTGACGTACTGCTAGGGAAACCCTAGAGACTGCATGACCTAGAGCCTAACCATGTTACTAGGATTATTTAATTATCATTTTTAGCCTAGGGATAATTTGGTCATTTTGGCTTATTTGAATTATTTAATGATTTAATAAATTGGTGAATTCTAGTTTGACTTTGACTTGTTGAGACCTAGTGGACTAGCCTAGAACCTAACCCTAGCTATGGTAACCCTAGTCTAACTTAGGTTAACCTACTTTTAGTCATTAGAAACTAATTTTGGAATAGGAGGATTAGTTTGAGTGAAATCATTTCATGATTTATGGTTTAATGAAATGACTTATGATTTCATGACTTAATGACTTATGACTTGGCCTATGGCCCATAACTAGAACCCCTAACCCTAATTCCTCCCTTTATGACCAGCCATAAGGATCTCCACCCTATATAAACACTTATTCTCTAGGGCTTGCCTCTTTCTTTATTCATTTCAGCATTGGAAAAGAAAGGTATTTGTCCCCCTTCCAAAAATCCCCATAAATCCATTTTTACTCTTTTTTAATCCTAGTTTCTTGCATTATAACCTAATACTCTCCTATTTTCTGATTTTGGGGTTTTATCCCCGCTTTGGGTCAATTTGGAGCTTTTGCCATCAAGAGGAGGAATCCCCCATTTGAAGATTTTCCAAGCTTTTTGCACATATAGGTAAAACCCTTCAAATTAATTAAATTTCAGTTTTCTTTGCATGTAGGGCTAGATCTAGGAGTCCCCTAGGTGTCCCTAAAATTTGGGTGAATTTTGTGTCCGTTTGGTGTCCGTATCGGACACGTGTCGTAGTGTTGTGTTGGTGTTTGTTGAAATGCCTCAATGGATTGAATGTTAATATTTTTCGAAACAAATTATATATTTGGATAGCTCTTAATATGTAGATTATATATGTAGAAGTCTGAGCACGTATTGGGTTGGTTTTTGTGTCCAAACGGACACGAACACGCTGCACGACACAGTATGCACAGCCAAGTTTTGGCTACTGACACGGCCTTCGTGTCATGTCTAAACGCGACGTGGACACGAAGTGTCATGCCAAAACCCTAGCCCTAGACCTAGGCTACACCCTGACACAAGCACGACACGTATCCATGCGTGTGTCGTATCCACGAGGCTCTTTCCTCGCTGCACGAGATCGCACCATGCTCGCATTCTGTCCCCTGCTACTCGGGGCTCACGTAGGACACGACACGACACGTGGAGGGGTAACACTTGGTGGACACGAGGTGGCAATGTCTGCGAACATACTCCTAAGTTTTATGG
>JANAVB010003198.1:7546900-7734434 GCA_029216955.1 Iris pallida
CGGCCAATGTATATACTGGTATTGAGGAAAGAACAGATTTAATAAGCACAAGCTTACCTCCAGGGGAGAGAGTTTTATTATGCCATCCCTCTACCCGCGTTCGAATCTTCTGGATCAACTCCTCGTACATGCTAGCATTACGATACCCAGCCGCCATAGGACAACCTAAGTAAGTAAATGGAGGAGTCCCGATCGAAAAACCAGTCCTTGCAGCCAATTCCTCCACCCGATTAGCAGGAGCCTTTGTTGACACATATAAGGAAGACTTAGCCACATTCATCTTATGCCCCGAAGCTGCCTCATAGCGTCGCAGTAGATTCTGAATCAATATGATCGACCGAATGTCTCCAGCCGAGAATAATAAAATATCATCTGCATACGATAAATGTGTTATCGGATTACAAACTCTTGGCGTTATGAATGGAGTAAAGCCTTCTACTTCATGGAGCATCTTCAGATTTCGAGATAAAGCCTCCGCAGCTATAATGAACAAAGAAGGTGATATAGGATCCCCTTGCCGAACACCTCTGAAAGATTGAAAATAACCCGAAGATTCACCATTAATCAGTGGAGAGAACCACACTTTATTCTGTAGACGAAGCATCATATCAACCCATTTGTTATGAAATTCGAACTTGCGCAACACCTTCATCATAAATCTTCAATCTACCCGATCATACGCTTTCATCATATCTAGCTTAATAGCAATATTACCACCCCAGTGCTTCTTGTTCATCTTAGCTACTAATTCCTGCGCAAGCACAATGTTGTCTACTATTTCTCGACCATTAACAAAGCCACTCTGTTCCGGAGAGATCAACTTAGGCAATAGCGGCGCTAAACGAAGAGCAAGGGTCTTCGAGGTGACTTTATTCAACACAGAGCATAAGCTGATAGGCCTGTAGTCCGAGAAGTACTTGGGATGCTTAACTTTAGGAATAAGGACTATGGATGTGTTTGTGATGGAGCGAGGCAAAAAGAATCCATCAAAGAACATGCCCACCGCTTCAGTGATATCCTTACTGTTGATGTCCCATGAGGAGATGAAGAACTTCGGGGTGAACCCATCAGGGCCAGAGGCACTATTCTTATCCAGCGACTTTATAGTGTGTAAAAGCTCATTGGTCGACGGAAGAGCAATTAAGCTATCATTTTCATCCTCGTCCACCAGGCAAGGAATGGCTGCAAGAAAATCATCATCCTTCGTAATATCACCACGTTCATATAGAGCCCCATAGTACTCTAATGCATAAGCCTTAATGCTCGCATTATCATTAAGCACAAACTCATCCGCAGTAGAAATTGAATGGATACGTAAAGCTTTCTTCTTGTAATTAGCACAATCATGAAAGTACGCAGAGTTTTTATCTCCCTGTAGATCCCATTTGATCCGTGACTTCTGCTTCCAGAAAGCCTCCTCAATACGGACTCGCTGTTTCAATAATACTGTGGCCAAAGCGAGCTTTTCCTGGTTCTGTGCTGTATAAGCCTCCTCTAGCCGCAGTTCAGCAGCTAATACTTCATCCTCCGCCTTCCAAACCTCCTGAAATATATTACCATATGTAGCTTTACTCCAGGACGAGAGTCATTTACGGCAAGCATCAAGTCGCAAAACTACTCTCGTAATCCTATGTCTATGATCGACAGAGTTCCAAGCTTCACGCACCACAGCTAGAAAATCATCATGTGCAGTCCAGAGGTCGAGAAATCTAAATTGCTTCACCCCGCCTATGTTATTCGCAAGCAATCGAACAAGGATAGGTGTGTGATCAGATTCGGTTCTATTGAGATGTTCCTCCACAGAACAAGGAGCCATGGAGAGCCATGCATTATCTACAAAGACTGGATCAAGGCGAGACGCACGTCGATCCTCTTTACCAGACTTGACCCATATAAAACCACTCCCCGTATATGGCAATTCTGATACACCTGCAGCCAGCTGGAAATTAGCAAACTCCTGCATAGATAGGGCTTCAGTAGGCCAACCACCAATCTTTTCATCTGATCGAAGAACAACATTGAAGTCTCCTCCAACAAGCCAAGGCAAGCGATGATTGTCCTGCATCTGTAACAACCGTTCCCAGAGAAGCCGTCTATCTTCCTTCTTACCATCCCCGTGCACAATTGTGAAGAGAGATGTCATAGGCAACATAGGGTCAGAAACCCTAACAAATAGAGCCTGATCAAAAGAGTCCACCACATCTATAATGCACCCAGACCTCGATAGAATCCAAATATTACTTCTTTCATTTGAGACAGCTAGAGAAAAACCCAGCTTAACTTTATAATGTTACAGTTGAGAGTGATCAACTTTGGGTTCTATAATGGCAAAAAAATTAAGCTTGTTCACCAGAAGTAATGCCTTCAATCTTCTAAGAGTCATAGAGCTGGCAATACCACGAATATTCCAGATAAGGAAATTAAACATTAAGATTGGGGGGTTACCAGTGATCGCCTTGCGTGCTGTCGACCGAGTAGTCCGATCGGATAGCACCACATTTTTTTTTCCTTTCTTTGCACGCTTTTGAACAGCGTATAAGATTTCCCTAGTTTCTTGCTCACACGTGGAGTCGTGTTCCCCTCTTGAAGCTTCGTCACACTCTTCATGGTCGGAACAGGAGGCCGAAGCAAGACGTGGGTCCCCAGTGTCTATGTGGCAATTTTCCTCCTCCTCCACCATATCAGCCCACCTGGTAGGCATACCTCTCCACCATCCTTCTTCCAAGTCGTCTAGAGGCAAGGAGTCACCCGTCAGAGAGTTGACAACCGCCGTCTTCTCAGTTGAAGGTGCCAAAACAGTCCCCTCAGCCATTTGCTTGTTCGCCACTTGTCCATCATCAGCTGGTTGAGGGCTTATATCTGGAATATCCTCTCTCGAAATTGGAGCTAGATTGGCAGGTATTAATATAGGGTTTGTATTCCCATCAACGGTATCCGTGCATCCTTCTCCCACAGTAGTAATGACGGCGGTTGAGGCCGGTTGGTTTGCATCCAACCTTGGAAGAGTATGAATAGCCTCTGGAGCGATGGATGCCTGACGCGTGTCCGGCTGTTCATTAATGATAACTTTAGATCGGTCCTCTTGCTGATGAATCTTTTCCTTGTTTTTCAATTTACATGAGTCCACCATGTGGCCTTGATGAAAGCAATGAGAACAGTATAAAGGGACGTTTTCATATTCAACATACTGCCAAAAGCTCCTGCACCTGAATAGGTTGATCTGCACTCGTCGTTGGATAGGTTTGCTTGCATCAATCTCGACGAAAACACGTGCCATACTTGGATGCATTAATTCCTCGGTTGCCCGATCAATCTTCAGTGGAGTCCCTATCGCGGAGACAATAGCGAACAAGGCCTCTCTAGCGTATAGGTGATGAGGGAGATCGGGTAGATTGACCCACGCCGTCATCAAAGCAGACTCTATGGCAGGTGGGAAATCAGCCTCCCATTTAAAAACCCGCATAGAAGCACGAGCAATGAACCATATATCTTTGGAGCGCAGACGTAAATTGTCTTCCACCATTGTTGGCCGGATCAGAACGTGTTTACGATCAATAACCCCCGCTTTAATGGATCCTTTGAACTCAAACCCTTGCAGAACTTTTCGAATCACCTCGATAGGCGGTTTGGAGTGGGAGAATTTCCCAATGAGTGCGTATTTAAGTGGAACTGTTAGTGTATCTTCTTCATCCTCAGAGAAAGTGATTGCGGGCGAACCTTTAAAAGAAGAAACTATTCTAGCGGCGAGGCGAGGGGGAGCCTCCACCCTACCAGCGACCGCCTCCGCAAAGGATTTGGTCGTGGACATGGTGTCGGCCTGGCCAAAGCCAAGCCGGAGGCGCCGAAGAGGATCTCGCAGGAGTCTTCAAAGCGGCGCTCTAGGGCAGAGCTTCGCGTCCATATATATATATATATATATATATATATATATATGTATAGATGATTAGGTTAACCATATGGATTATGAGGGTAGTCCTATGTAGATTAAGAAATGTATAGGGTTAAGTGGAATACTTAGAGGTTGTGTCATGGTTTGAGTTAGTCTTATGGAGTATTGACTTAGATAGTTGACCATTGACCTAATTACCTTGTTGACTAGTCTTTGTTTAACCAAAACCTTAGTTGGTCTAGACTTTGACCTAGTTTGACCATATTGACTAGTAATTGACTATTCTGACCATTGTTGACTAAATCCTAGATAACTTGACTAGTTGGCTAGAAAGTTGACCAAGAGTTGACTTTAACCTAGATTAGACTAGTTTAACCTTGTTTGACCTTATTTGACTTAGTTTGGTTTCCTGTGACCTAGTATGACTTCCAGTGACCTAGTTTGACTGTTAGAGTTGACCGAGTTTGACTTTGACATAGATTAGCCTTGAAGTCTTGTAGATTGCATTGTAAATTTTATTTACCTTATTTTAAACATATTATAACCTGTATTACTCTGTTTAGGATATTGTGACTCCGGTGCAGATATCTGATATTACACTACTCTTTTCAGAGTATCAGGTGAGTACATTCTCTGATAGTTCTCTCATTTACTTGTCAATTACTGTACTTCAGTTCTAGTTAGTTGTATGCGATTCTCGGTTACAACACGTATAGATATTCTAGATTCATGTATACGACACACATTTATTTTCTGGCCTCTATTACTGGTATCATCATTTCTGGCTTCTATTACTGGAATCACCTATTGGAATCATTTACTAGAATTATTTACTGGTGTCATTATATTTTGGCTGGACTCTTCTTGAATCATTGTATCGGATTTCTAGATTCACTTGCTGGAAGGGAAAATACTTGAGTAAGACATGTAGACATACCCCAATCTGGAATCTACTGGAATCTACTGGAATGATAGCCATCCCACACCCGGCCAGGTGTGTGATGTGCCGTATTACCTGCAGCCGTTTACATGTCGATCTCGATATTTTAAAACACACTGTTAGAGTATAGGCTGGACTCACCCTGGAATCATTGATCACTATAACTGGAATCGTCCCTTACTGGATTCATCTTGTATTAGATTCATCTTGTACTGGACTTATATTGGTGTTACACTTGTCTACATTGCTGTCTGGACTTTATATCATATTACCCTGGTTCAGCTAGTTCTATTTTACAGTCTTCATTGCTATGATTCTTCTCTTGTTTAGTTATTTTCTTTCCTTGCACTTTATCTGTCTTTCTTCCATCACCTGAACATAAACTGCCATATTCATCAACACAACTGCTTATAACTGCTTTATAGTTCTCTGTCATTTAATTGGGATTTTTTGATGAGTTGTACTCATTCCTGTCCTGACTGGACCTATTGTAAATTTTACAGATGATTGCCCTGAGGACACATGCCCTATATGTTACACACCAGGAGATGGCTTAGATACCTATGGCCCCGACACTCAGGAGTGATCGAGAGTTTAGCTAGTTCGTCTTGTTTTAGTTTTCATGTTTAGAACTGGAGTTGTATATATATAATTGAGACTTGAGATGTATTTGAGATTTGTTTGAGATTTGTTATTATTTAGTAGTTGTCTTTCTATTCTTAGTTAATTCTTCTGTGTTTATCTTATCGTGCTTAGACTGTGATTGAGTTACAATATTTTTATACTTGTCCTCCGTTCGGAGTTGATCATGATGAGTACATTATAATTACGTGAGTTGCTGGTTAGATAGTAACCTAGGACAGCGCTCTACCGCCGACACTGCGGCGTAGGCTGGGCGTCATTTTGTATTCGTACCCTCACAGTGGGTGCGGGTCTTGACACGTTTTTAGTGGTGGCCTATACAGGTCGAGAGTCGCATTAGTGCGATATCGTGGTAGTACGGCGACTTAGTTGTACTGCTGCGAGCCTGCGATAGGATTGAGCGATAGGGTTTAATGGAAAGGTACTCAATCACAGTTAGGACTACTTGAGAGATTCCTGGACGACCCTTGAGAATCTCATTATGAACTTCAAATTGAAAATTATTTTCCTCTTGATTTGATTCACCCTCACTCCTTGATGTTTAAAGAATCTTAGACTATTAACTTCCTTCATCGTATCCTTACTTATATTTTGTCTATCTTGTATTGCTAATTTAGTACCATTTTGCGAGCTATCTTATTCGAGCTTGATCATGACATATTTTATTGGGGGCTGGCACCCACTTACATATTGTCTAATCAGAACCGGTGCATGATGGTCTGATGAACCTATTGCACTTTGGTTCGCTTTTCATATGTTATTTTATGTGGAGGGAGACATAGTTAAATTTGCCTTAGAGTCTCATCCACGACAGCTTTGGCAATTCTGTTTTGAATTATTTCCATCGCCTATGAACTACGTATTGTACTTAATAACATCGCCTTTGAACTCTTTATTGTTTTGCCTTTCACATATTTCAGATAGAAAAGGGTACTGTACTTGATAGGTCAACCCAAGGTATCATGTTTAGTTTCCCTATCCAAAGGAAGAAATTGCCTTATTTCTATATCCTTGCATCATCCTTTGAATTCTAATTCTTTGATCGTGACCAGTTGACCAGGTCTTCCTCCTTATCATCCAGTGTTTGGGGTCTTATTTATTTGAATAAATTCAATTGTGACATGGATATCAAATCTTGGATACTCGTGCTCAGACTTCAATGGCCCCGTTCTCCATCTTGTCCAAACTTCATCATATCCTGAAGTTGATCAACTTAGATCGTGCCGGGACTAAATCTTTTTTTATATATTATATTATTGGATTTTAATGCTATTGACACTCGTGCCTTAAACCTTCGATTTTGATCATCTTTGGAAGGGTAATCCTTCATAATAAATTCCTAGTTATCTTTACCAGTTTCATATAGGATGGTAGACAGTCCCTTTGACCCACCTTTTAAGGGAGCTAGGCCACCTGTAGCTCAGCACCAGAGGGGTAGAGCTTTTGCGATGGCAGCCGAGGAGACTGACGTTGCAGGTGATGGATTAGCAGGTTTGACCTTCTTGTTCTTCTTTCCCACTTCCATGTGTGATTTCCTTTAGTATCTGCCAGGATATTGCTTGTGATTGCTAGATAGTGTAGCTACCCTGTTTGAGACTGTGGAATCACAACCAGTAGGATTGTGTTGCTTCGACTTTGATTGATTGGGGGTTTAACCTAGGAAGGGTGCGATCATCTTAATTTTGAGGACAAAATTTCTCTAAGGAGGGTAGACTTGTAACACCCAGTTTCTGAAATAAGGGTATTTTTGAAATTTTGTATTTATAAATATTATTTAATTGTATTTATTTCATATTATGATTTTTGGTGATTTTTAATTATTTTTAAACTATTTAAAAACTGTTTTAAGTCATGACTTGTGATTTTGACGTACTGCTAGTGAAACCCTAGAGACTGCATGACCTAGAACCTAACCATGTCATTAGGATGATTTAATTACCATTTTTAGCCTAGGGATAATTTGATCATTTTGGCTTATTTGAATTATTTAATGATTTAATAAATTGGTGAATTCTAGTTTGACTTTGACTTGTTGAGACCTAGTGGACTAGCCTAGAATCTAACCCTAGTTATGGTAAACCTAGTCTAACTTAGGTTAACCTACTTTTAGTCATTAGAAACTAATTTTGGAATAGGAGGATTAGTTTGAGAGAAATCATTTCATGATTTATGGTTTAATGAAATGACTTATGATTTCATGACTTAATGACTTATGACTTGGTCCATGGCCCATAACTAGAAGCCCTAACCCTAGTTCCTTCCTTTATGACAGCCATAGGGATCCCCACCCTATATAAACACTTATTCTCTAGGGCTTGCCTCTTTCTTTATTCATTTCCACATTGAAAAAGAAAGGTATTTGTCCCCCTTCCAAAAATCCCCATAAATCCATTTTTATTCCTTTTTAATCCTAGTTTCTTGCATTATAACCTAATACTCTCCTATTTTCTGATTTTGTTGTTTTATCCCAGCCTTGGGTCAATTTGGAGCTTTTGCCATCAAGAGGAGGAATCCTCCATTTGAAGCTTTTCCAAGCTTTTTGCACATATAGGTAAAACCCTTTAAATTGTTTTAAATTTCGATTTTCTTTGCATGTAGGGCTAGATCTAGGAGTCCCCTAGGTGTCCCTAAAATTTGGGTGAATTTTGTGTCCTTTTGGTGTCCGTATCGGACACGTGTCGTAGTGTTGTGTAGGTGTTTGTTGAAATGCCTCAATGGATTGAATGTTAATATTTTCCAAAACAAATTATATATTTGGATAGCTCTTAATATGTATATTACATATGTAGAAGTCTGAGCACATATTGGGTTGGTTTCTGTGTCCAAACGGACACGAGCACGCTGTACGACACAGTGTGCACAGCCAAGTTTTGGCTACTGATACGGCCTTCGTGTCATGTCTAGACGCGACGTGGACACGAAGTGCCATGCCAAAACCTTAGCCCTAGGCCAAGGCTACACCCTAACACAAGCATGACACGTATCCATGCGTGTGTCGTATCCACGAGGCTCTGTCCTCGCTGCACGAGACCGTATCATGCTCGCGTTCAGTCCCCTGCTGCTCGGGGCTCACGTAGGACACGACACAACACGTGGAGGGGTGACACTTGGTGGACATGAGGGGGCAATGTCTGCAAACATGCCCTCCAAGTTTAGTGGCTTCTAGTGTTGTGTCGGACACAAATTCGTATGTGAATCGATTTTACACTGACAGCGCACACGAAAAATTTGGGCTCTGATACGGGCTTGGACACGACACTGTACGACACCTGGACATGGGACAGGCTGCCTAACACATAGACCAACCGTAGGCGAACCTAGACATGTGACCACGAGACACGAGGACACGTGTGCCGTGTCCTAGACCTAAGTGAACACGTGCGCGACACTGTTACAGTCTGTGTTACCCGATTGGGTTTTTAGACACTTGGATACGTCATGTCGCATCGTGGTGGACACTTAAGACACGAGGGATACGAGTATACCTATGGGCACGATTACCAACTATATATAGATAACCAAATATATATATAGTACCCACATATATACATAATATATATATAGAATTGAGACTTGAGATGTATTTGAGATTTGTTTGAGAGTTGTTATTATTTAGTAGTTGTCTTTCTATTCTTAGTTAATTCTTCTGTGTTTATTTATCGTGCTTAGACTGTGATTGAGTTACAATATTTTTATACTTGTCCTCCGTTCGGAGTTGATTATGATGAGTACATTATAATTGCGTGAGTTGCTGGTTAGATAGTAACCTAGGACAGCGCTCTACCACCGACACTGTGGCGTAGGCTGGGCGTCGGTACGTATTCGTACCCTCACAGTGGGTGCAGGTCGTGACAGGGGGTAGCCGAAACTGGAGGTAGCACCCCTCCGAACGTTCACAACAATCCGGTGTTCCAAGAGGATACACCAGGGGAAGCAATTACCCCCACAGATGCAGTGGAACAGACGTCCACAGGTCCCAAGACGAGACAGCCTCCTCTGCAGGGGGTAACACTTCCTCTGAGTCCGAACCAGAGAAGAATATTCCTACATACTCTGACAATTTTTTGGTGCAAGGGTATGATTCAGAGGGCACGTCCTCCACAGTTCCTTCCATCTCTCCTCATGTAAGGACGGTGTTCATGACGAACAACGACCAAGACGGTCCCAGTGATCGCCAACGCATCGATACTCTGGAGGCCATACTTCATACCTTGGTCAAATCCGTGGACGAGATCAAAGTGGCTTTACCGGCTCTGCAAGGAAGGACGCCTGGCCAAAAAAGCTTGGGTCCCGCGGTCAATGCGGACTCAACCTCAACTGCGCCAAACCCGGGCAACAATCCTCCTACAATACCGGCTCCCACCACTGCAGACAAGGCCAGGGAGGCGAGATGAGAGGTCGAGGAGCTCCGGGCCATGTTTCACGCCCGAGAAACCTCCTAAGACCTCAGAATACGACAACCGTATCCTGCTGCATGGAGAGATGTCCCCTTCCCACCAAGATATAAGCCATTTAACATCAATCCATATGATGGGAAGACATCTGCGAGCCGGTACATCACTTACTTTGAAGTCACGACCGACAATCTGCCTCATGACGACGCTATCCTCACGCGGTTGTTCTTTGGGGCAATAGAGGGTGTAGCATTTGATTGGTACCGCAATCTGCCAGACAACTACATCCATTCCTTCGCCGACTTCAAAAACATGTTCCTTGAAAGATTCTACGAGGTAGGACAAGATGTGACAATGTCCACCCTCATGGATGTTGTTCAAGGTGAGAAGGAGCTGATAAGAAACTACATTGAGCGGTTTCGCCAAACAACGATGAAATTGCCCTCTGGCAATCCAGATTCCTCCTTGATTGAAATCTGCCAAAAGAGGATGCTTCCCACAATCAGCCTCTGGATGGGTGAAAGTCAGTTCAAGGACTGGAAGACTTTCATCATCAGCGCCACTAGCGAAGAAGACAAGTTGAAGAAAGCTCGCCAACTAGGGTTGCACATCTCGAAAGGAGAGGACAAGGGCAAACGCCCTAATGCCAACAACAACAACGGTGGTAATTCCTCTAACAACCGAGACAACAAGGGAAACAAGCTATGGTGGCCGACACAGCCCCGAAGCCCGAACCGAATCCGGCAGAGAAGTAGTGGCCGCAGATGACTTACTCCTTCGAAGACATCCATGTCAAGCCCATCCTTGACATGCTCATACAAGGAGACAAAATTCTGCTCCCTCCACCGAGATGTGAGCCTCGGTCCATAGAGATTGAAAGCCTAAAGTACTACCTCTACCACCGCTACGTCCATCATGCTACTTAAGACCGCTTCCAATTGAAGCGGTACATCCAGAACCTGATCGACTCTAAGGCTATGGCTATTGACTTTGAGGAGGTAACTGTGGCGGCCAACATGGTGTCTTTCCAATTCGACAGCTTCCCTCCGACGAAGACTCAAGATGGAGTAGTACCCGTTCCCCGAGAAAAAATGGAGGTCGCTAATCTTCTACCCCCCCCCCCCCGAGACCAGGCTGCTGGTCTACGACCCCTCACCACATCACGAGGGGAGGTCATGTGGGTCCACCAGGACTTAGTATCTGAAGTAACCCAACCAGCATCACCCTCTACTGGCAATAAGAAGGGTAGAAAAGTCAAGTCCTGTCGCACAATCTCGGCTGACATCGAAGAAGCGACAACTGTCGTTACCCGATCCGGTGCACAAAATCAACCCCCATCGGGTAACTCGACTGAAGATTATCAGCCGGCGGCTGCTGATGCTTCAGGACCTTCTCAGCTTTCGACGATCGACAATCATAGGCCGAAGGAGTCTCGCTTTGACAAGCCGCTCCGAAAAGAGGTGCCTCACGGGCTGGAGAGGCCCTACAACTTTGACATCTTCGCACAATTGGCCAACACACCGGCTAAGTTGTCATTATACGAGCTCTTGAGGCTCTCCGAGGATGTTCGCGTCGCCCTGAGTGACGCACTTCAAAATATTGATGCTTATCTGGCTCAAGTAAAGCTCACAGGAGAGAGCTCGCCAACAGATGCCCAAGACAGTGCTTGTACCGGTTCAATGCCCAATATTGTCTTCACCCTACAAGACATGATTATCAAGATCAACTTGCACGATCGCCCTCTATATTACACTGGATACGTCGATGACGTCAAGGTGGATCGGATGCATATTGATCTTGGTTCTTCGATAAGCATCATTCCGAAGAGCTTGCTCCACCATATGCGCATCCCTATGCATCGGCTGACTCCTACAAGCACCGCCATCAGCGGTTTCAATTTCGGTAGAAGCTATCCCATCGAGAAGACTCGCTTGAAGTGCCAAATCGGCGACCTTCAGTCAAAAGTAACCTGCGATGTCATTAACTCTGACACCTCCTATAATATTCTCCTGGGGCGTCCGTGGATACACGATTACATGATCGTGCCCTCCACATTGCACCAGTGGTTCAAGTACGTCGACAAACACGGCTTCGTCAGAACCGAATTTGCTGACATTGATCCCTTCAAAGAGGTCGAATCTTACTATTCGGATTCCTGCTTGTACGAGAATTCGAAGAGGCACCTGATCAAGGAGGATGCTCAAGAGCAGACAGAGGCCATTGCGGGGTCGGAAGAACCCTTGAGAATCCATCTCCAACCCCGTAAACTAGAAAAGACGGCACCTCTCACAACTACTCTGCGTAGAGCAACAACGAGTCTCCCGGTGCTCACTGCACAAAAGGAGCAGATGATAATCCGACTGCCCAGGTCTGGCCAAGCGCCGAGACCTACTGCGGAGCCACTGACAATCAGGCTACCGAGAGCTGGCCAGCAAGAAATAGAGGAGCTCAATCCCTCCGTCAAGCCAATGACGATTCGTCTTCCCAGAATGAGTCGACAGCCGAGCACGAAGCCGGGGAATGCTAGCGAGCCAACAACTCCCCACCCAGCACCGAACACTTAACTGGGGGTCGCTAGTGCAACAACGACTCCACGTTCTGCTCTACCAGTGGGGCCCCTGATGATTAAGCTGCCCTGGTCGTCCTTCCAGTCTTCATTGACGTAGGGGGTGGCCGAAGAAGAGTTAGAGCTGGCCAAGTATGTGGCTGCTTACACTGATGTTCCATCCACAGATGATGTAATTCTACCGAAAAAGATACCTTACTTCATCAGTAAAGGGCTATCTTTGAACTACATCGAGCTTAATAAGCATTGTACAATGTATGCTATGGAACACGGAATAGGCACCCACCAATACACACATGTGACAAATATCTACACCGCAAACCAACTTACTCCCGTGGAAGACGATTGTTTCATAGTCGAGAGAGAGGATCATCCACTCATCTTTGGCAGGAAGAATGATCCATAGCCCTTCAGGATTGAAGAAGTTGATATCGAACCCGACACTGGAAGACTGCCCCTTTATCTGTATAGCTTCCGATCCACATACCTCATGCAAAAATAGGGGTATGATCTGGAGACTACGCCAGGCTTAAACTACGGCACTGGTCGGCGGTTACCTTTGCAGTTGTCGGTCCCGGCTGAAAAACTACGAGATTATTACAAGAAGACCAGATGTGGGCTAGGTTATGTTACACCTGCAACAACTCCTGAAAGCTCAGATGAGGAATGTGACTGGCATTCACATTCAATCGGATCACCAACTTCTGATTCGGATGTCAGCATCGAGGACATATTCAGGCAAGCTCTATCTGTCAATATGGCATTTGCTGATGCCTACGAAGAAGATGAAGAAGTACCCAAACTTCTCGAGTTAGAACCTTGGGTCCAGCAACTAGATGCACAATGGGAGATCGAAACGCTTCAAACTTCGTGAACCTCCCACTGAAGATGAGGTTATGCAAGTTGACCTCGGTGATGAGTCCTCTCCAAAGCCAATCTTCGTCAGCAAAAGCCTGACAGACGAAGAGCGGGAGACGCTTTTGTAACTCGTCAGAGAGTACATTGACGTGTTCGCATGGAGCTATGAAGACATGCCAGGACTAAATCCCGAGGTTGTACTTCATAAACTCAACATTCATCCAGATGCAAAGCCGGTCAAGCAACAACAAAGACGTTTTCGCCCGGACATCATGAATTCTATCGAAGATGAGTTCAACAAACTGATAGCCAGCGGCTTCATCCGGGAGGAGCAACATCCAGACTGGGTCGCCAATATCTAAACGAAGCATGTCCTAAAGATGAGTTTCCACTTCCCATCACGGACATTATGATGGACAACACATATGGCTTTGAGCGCATACCATTCATGGATGGCTTCTCAGGATACAACCAAATCAAGATGTTTTCTGACAACAGAAAGCATACATCATTCCGAACATCAATTGGCGTGTACTGTTATACAGTCATGCCCTTCGGTTTAAAGAATGCCGGCGCCACATATCAAAGAGCCATGAGTGTCATCTTCAGAGATCACCTGCGTAAGACCGTAGAGTGTTATGCTGATGATATTGCTGTCAAAAGCCGCTCTAAGAAAGACTATTTACAGGATCTGAGGACGGTATTCGACATGACGCGAGCGCACAACTTGAAGATGAATCCTACTAAATCTTTCTTGGGCGTATCTAGCAGAAGATTCTTAGGTTTTATCATTACTGCCCAGGAAACTCATATAGATCGACAAAGGCAATCATGGTGATGGGTCCCCCGAGAAATCTTCGTGAACTTTGAGGCCTTCAAGGGAGGCTAGCTTACATCAGGAGGTTCATCTCTAACCTCTCCGGGTGATGTCAACCATTCACCCACCTCATGAAGAAGGGTGTCTCATTCGTATGGGCTGAAGAGTGCCAACGCGCATTCGACAACATCAAAGAATATCTGTCAAATCCTCTAGTTCTGTTGGCCCCGATTGCTGGAAAGCCGTTCTTGCTTGACGTGCGAGCGATGGAGCATTCCTTCGGTACTCTACTAGTACAAAATAATGACGTAGGGCATGAACAAGCTATCTATTATCTCAGCCGGATGATGATTGGGCCTGAGCATAGATACACCACCGTGGAGAAGGAATGTCTTTCTTTGGTGTTCGCTATCCAGAAGATGCGACACTATGTTACAGGACAAACCATCCATGCCATATCTCATGTTAACCCCCTCAGGGTTCTCATGACCAAGCCAGGCACGCTCAGCTCTCGTCTCGCTACCTGGGCGTTATTATTGTCTTCCTACGACATGATCTTCGTTCCGCAAAAGGCTGTTAAAGGTCAAGCTCTGGCGGACATTTTAGCAGCCCATCCAAGTTTGGAGTCAACCAGAATATATGAAGAGATTCCAGACGAGGTCGCCAATTCAAACATGGCTTCCGATGATTCTGTCTGGTGAATGTTCTTCGACGGTGCTTCAAGAATCGGGCCCAAGGGCAACATTGTCGTTGGGGTCGGAGTGGTACTAATTTCTCCCTCTAGCTTAGTGATCAACCTGGCATATTCCCTTACAGAACCTTGCTCGAACAACGTGGCCGAGTACAATATTTTGGTTATCGGCCTCCGACTTGCAAAAGAACTGGGGGTAGAGTCCCTAGAGGCATATGGCGATTCACAGTTAATCGTCAATCAGATCCGGGGTTCTTATAAAGTTCTTTATGAAGACATGATCCCCTATCATCAGGTAGCGATCGCTATCATTACGTCTCTAAAAGGATTCTTCATAGAATATGTTCCGAGACTCCGAAATATTGAAACCGACGCCTTAGCAGGACTGGCTGTTTCTCTAGTAGTCCCGAATTATACTCACTACTTGGTTGACGTAATAGGCCGTGAATTGGTCTGTCCCAAGAACAATGTTCAATGTGTTGAGAGTTACTCCGCTTTGACAGTCGACGAAACACCAGACTGGAGACAGCCATTTATTGACTTTGTAGTCTACGGCATCTTGCCGGAGAATCCAAAAGAAGCCACTTCCATCAGAAGGCGTTCCCTCATATTCTTCTATGATACGGAGACAAAAATGCTGTATCGACGATCATACGATGGATTACTGCTTCGATGTCTGTCAAATACAGAAGCCAAAGAAGTCGTGCAAGAAGGTCACGATGGCGTCTGTGGAGCCCATCAGCCTGGCCCAAAATTACAAGACAACCTTCGTCGAATGGGCTACTACTAGCCTACGATGGTAGCGGATGCGATAGACTATGCAAGAAAGTGCAAAGCCTGTCAAGTCCATGCAAATTTCATCCATCAACCATCCAAGTACTTACATCCAACGGTAGCATCCTGGCTGTTCGAAGCCTGGGGAATAGACATCATCGGTCCGATCACTCCGTCTTCGTCCCGAGGACACCGCTTCATACTGGCATTTACAGTTTACTTCTCCAAGTGGGCGAAAGCTGTCCCGCTTACAGAAGTAAAGACATTCGACGTTATCGGCTTCCTCAAGCATCATATCATCTATCGCTTCGGACTGCCTCGAAGGATCATCCACGACAATGGTTCGTAGTTGGCAAGCTACGTCTTATATCAGTTTTGCGACAAATATCGAATCCAGAATGTTGTCTCAACACCATACAATCCAGCGGCGAATGTTTTGGCGGAAGCATTCAATAAAACTATAATCAAGCTGCTCAAGAAGTTCGTGTCTTCCAACAAACTTGACTGGAATGAAAAGCTTGGCAAATGCTTATGGGCGTACCGTACTATAGTCCGGACGGCCTCCCGGAACACACCATTCTCTCTGGTGTATGGTAGTAAGGCAGTTCTCCCACTGGAGACTCAAATCCCCTCACTCCGCATCGTCCTCGCCTATCGATTGACGACGTATGATAATTACCGTCGTCGGCTACAAGAGTTAGAGGCCTTAGATGAGAAGCGCCTGTTAGCTCATCAACGAATTGAGCTGTATCAAGCACGCATCTCAGGTGCCTTCAACAAGAAAGTTAAACTCAGAACATTCCAAGTGGGCGATCTTGTTCTTGCAGTTCGGAGGCCGATGGTTATGACTCACAAAACTGTCGGCAAATTCCTGCCAAAGTAGGAAGGCCCATTTGTCATCGAGGCTGTATTCTACAATGGCGCTTACCACCTCATAAAACAAAATGAAGACTTGCTTATATTGCCCATCAACGGCAAGTTCTTGAAGAAATATTATGTCTAAACGACATCTTCCAAATCTACCGGACTGTTAAGTTATGTACCCTAAGGTACCACTGAACTTACACTCTGGTCATCCTAAATGAATCTATGTCGCATTTTCTGGGTAATAAGTCATGTATGATCATACCTCTGAACTTCCTTCCTAAAAGAGCATCTTTCTTATGATCTAGTCCCGCACTTTCAGTGCATAAACAGGATAACAGATCCATAAATTTTCCGAAACCACCACGTCGATGTCATCTCTGAGTTGTTTCACTTCCATCAAAAACAAACCACCCCTCACGTAGAACTTCCACGTCCATATTACTTCTGAGTTGTTCTATGTAACCTTCATGGTGTCCACTCCTGCCACATCCTTATTACCTCTGAGTAGGAAGACTCCATTGAAGAAACCCTTATATTTACCACGTCGTCATTACCTCTGAGTAAGTATGTTGGTTTTCTCTCGACTTATTATTCATACCCAAAACCAGGGTACGCCAAGGATAATAGGCCCACAAATGTCCACAGTTGACCACAAATGTCCACAGTTGACCACAAATGTCCGCAGTTGACCACAAATGTTGTGCTAAGTTTTCTAGTACACACGCCTCTTTTCTCACAATCTTATGTCTCTAGAACCTTGCTGTTCAGCGGTATTCTTTCGTTCGATACCAAGAACTTCCATATCTGCATTACCACGGAGTTGTTCTAGGTATCCCTATCAAACTTATTATCCGTACCTAAAACAAGGTATGCCAAGGGTAATAGGTCCACAGAAAAGCCCCCAGTGGGGCAATCACATAAATCCAGTACAAGTACGACAGATAAAGGATAAGGCAAGCAATGTCATTTATTCAAATCAAATCAAAAGTACTATATTTTTTGGGACCACGTCCCTGCTAAAGAAGATGAAGTAACAAAAAGAGAGAACGAAAAGAAAAAACCCGACTATGGTTCGGCGATACATAACTCTCTGAGATGGACCCTCAGTACGGCCGTCGACCGCTCAAACCGCCGTTTGGCTCGGCGCTCGGCCTTCTCAGTCAACAGCTCCGCATCCTCCAAATGTGCGTGAGCCTGCCAGCCATCTTCAACCTTCTTTAGAGCATGTTCCAAGTCAGCAGAAGCACGGGTGACTTTATTGGCCTCCTGAACAATTAGCTCCTTACCCGTGCGGGCGGCTTCGGGCTCAGATTCTAAGAAGGCCAATTTCCTCTGCAGCTCGAGGATCTGCTCCTTCATGTCGATTATCCCGCGAGAGGCTGCCATCTCCCGAGCAATGCAATCCTCTCCCCGGCGGCTCAGTTGATCATACTGTAAAGACAGATCGTGGAGGTCCTTCATTAGTAGGTTTGGACGCATCTCGTGCGGCCCTTACCTACTCCATAAAGGTTATGAGGAAGGCACGCTCCAGATCTACCGCCGAAGACAGGTCGACTTGCCGCAGTACTTGGTACTGGGCCACAAACTGATCCGTCTCTAGCAATTTGGGCTCCAGTAGCTCAACCATCCCTTCTCCACCGAGGAGGGTTCTTAGGATTTCAATCTGGCCCCGGGCGCATTGACGGGCCAAGGCAAAAGAGGTCCCCCTCTCCACCGCAGCCTCAACTCCTCGCCTAAGGTGACAATATAAACTGTCAACTATATCCTTTGACGATTCATCCAGAACTTTCAAAGAAGACGGCGTCAAAGGAAGGGTAGCCGACAGGGTCGAAGAAGATGCACCGGAACTTGCTATCTCTGCCACAAGGGAAACAAGCTCCGAGCGAAAGGACGCTTGAATTGCGGCCAATTCCTCCTCGGCATCCCGAAGGATTTGGAGACTCGGTAAGGCGAAAAGGTTGACCTCCGGAGCCACATGAACAGAGAAAGGTGCAGGGACCATTTCTCCCTGCCTCGGCCGTCCTGCCGCTTGCCCTCCAGAACTCGATCTTGCAGGAGGCCCCTCAATGTAAGCTAGAGGAGAAAGAGGCACACTCTCTTCCGCCAGATCCCCTCTGTCCAACTCTCCCCTGATAATATCCATCGTTGGTAGTGGAGGAGCAGGACCTGTATTTCCAGAGCGACCATCAATCAGCATAACCCGAAGGATGTGATGATGGAGCAGATAAACCTCCTCACTAGTCAAGACTTGGCTTATCTTACAGGGGAAGTTACTGAAGTTGAGGTTTGCTCATAGCAGCCGTAGCCTCTTCACCAGCGACATCCGAGCCGAATTCAGCTGGTTCCTCTGCCCCAGCTGCCCCGAAAGGAGATACAACTGGATCAGCATCACCCAGCTGAAGTTCAGCAGCCTTCGGAACAGGTTCAGCACAGCCCACATCGCCGTGGGTTGAGACCTCAACAACGGGAGGAACCTCAGCCGTCATCGGAAGAACCTCGGCAGAAACGATCTCGACACACATGTCATTAATCAAAGTAGTTAGAGTCGGTTCGATCACAGAGGCAGCAGCCGGCTCTGGAAAGTTCGATTCTTCTGACGTCTACAGAGAAAAGAAAAATGATGAGGTCATAGTTCAGGAAAAGGAAGGGCTAAAGAAGAAAATGGTTGTAGTTCAATTCACCTCCGAAACGGCATCATCCTCGCCTCTCTCCTTGATGAGCAACCCACGAGGCTTAGATGCAGCCCATTTCATGGAGTAAGTTCTGCCGCCAATGACGGGCTCAGGCCTACTTCGCTTGTGCGAAGGACCAGGTACGACAGGCGGCTAATCCGCCACCATATTTTTTGTGGAAGGAAGAGAGTTGTCGGGGTCATGCTCGTCATCCTCTTCGTCCGCGTCGACAGACTCCGAGTCCGACACAGCAACTGTGTTCTCCTTCTTTTTCCTCGCCTTGGACCCCTTGGGCTTCTCTTCCAACTAGTACCAACAATGAAGCTGGTACCTGGGTCAAAATCGATAGGAGGCTTGTTCGCCATAACATGGTATAGAGCCTCCAAATACAAGATTTTCCCTAACTCCCCAGCATCAGGAACTGAGAAGCTAGTACGGGTGTAAACTGTGTTATAATAGTGCCAGGCTCTGATATCGTCAAGGATGCTAGCTTCGAAACCCAAGCAAGAGCTGTGACTGTCCAAAAATAGCTGGTTATACCCAAACTGTCGGGCGAACCTACTGGCAAGTAAGGCTCCAAATAGAAAGTGTTGTGGTTGCGGTATACCAGGTGGGAAGGACGAATATTGTGCAGCCAAAGGAGCATCTTAAAAGATAAGAAGTTGGAAGGCCCAGTACCATCAAGATGTATGGTCCTCACTTCCTCAGCAGTAAATCGAGGAACAGCCACGAAAAAAGTGTATCTGTCAACTCTCGCCAGTGCCATCCGACAGGCACGCATAGTCTCGTAATCCCAAGGTAGGCGACGATACTGAAAGATGAAAGCATCCTCGGCAGATACACCATCTTCAGGGCCAGGCCTCATTAAAGACCAGTAATGTATTAGCAGCCACCCCATCAGATAATGATAGTATAGCTCAATGTGTTCAAAGTCCTTCGTCGGGTCACGGGCGATGACTTTAGACGAGAAAGAACGAAGGCCACGGTGTATGCTGTACACCATGGCCGCGAGAAGAGCCAGTCTAACCCCGAAGAATAGCTTCACAACAAGGAGGATGAAGTTGCGGCTGATCCTCTCAATAGAACCAGCCCCTCCTGACAATATGCAATTACGTAGCCACACCATCAGGAACCCTGCCAGGAGTGCCTCTCGGACAACGACTGAGTAGCTTGATATAAATAAGCAAAAGAGTCGGATTGACTCCCGAACCTGTCACTAGTTGTTTTTATCCTCTTGGCGATCGATATTTGGTCCTGCACCTCCTTCCGAGTGTAAGGACTTTGGGGAGCAACCCGGCCTGAGGCACCGAGTTTAAAAAGATAAGTGAGCCAGGCCTTTGTATGTGGAAGGTTCCCTTCCGAGCTGTCGTTCTTTTTCTTTGACAGCAGCTGGCACGTGCTGTGATGACACAACAATTCCCAGTAGACGGCAACAAAGCCCGGGAACTTCTCCTCCAAATTCTTGAACTCTTCGTCCGTCGGGGTATACACCTCAAAGACTTCATCTCCCCAAGGCAGCTTGGAGACGTCGTGCATCTCATGCAGAGCAAGCCCCATCTCCCCTACAGGTGTAAAAAAGGTCCCCGTACGGCAATTGTACATTTCGAGCAGAGGCATAAAAAATTTCTTGTTTATGGAAAGGCATAGCTGGTGCCCCGAATAGCGTGGTAGAGTCCAATCTCGCGTAGGTGAGTCTCCTATTTCCGCACGATCCACATGGACAGGTTGGTCCACGAAGGGAGAGGGTATATCCAATTCGGTAGCGACAACTGGCCAACGGGATAGGACCCCTTCCTAGCCAACTGGTTCAAAAAAGTGTCAGCTTTGAAAAACTTGAAGTTGGGACTCTGCACATTCAAAAAACTGCCCGGGGCCAACCCCATAACGTAGTGGCTGACTGGTACCCTGCCCATGTACACTGACCGCAGGTTATTGTTGTAATGAATTTTGCCCACAATCATCTCGCTCCGGGCCGGAGTCAAGGACTCCTCCATCTTCATGTCCAACGGTAGCATGTTGAACCATGATAGTGGAAAGTTGTAGAAGCATGGAAAAGAGCAAAAAAATCCATACGACTCAAAACAGAGGAAGTCTCATGCGGTTCAAAGAACCTCTTAAAGCTTCATACGGCTTAGAGCGTCATGCGGCTCAAAAGTCCTTCAGAGCCTCATACGGCTCAGAAATTGCTAATAGTTCCATGCGGCTCGGGTAAAAGCTACGTGGCTCTATGCGGTTCGCCTCTACAGCTGGCCATCAAGCAGCGGCCTCATTTAATGCTCTGACATAACACAACAACTCTGACATAAAGGTGAATTAACAGCTCTGATATAAAGCTGTAATGATGACTCTGACATAATGGCGCACTCCTAGGGAAACGAAAATTTTTTTTATAGCTGGCACGATCCACCAATTCCGAAGCTCCCTATGCGGTTACCATCTTTCATGCGGTAGCCACTCCCATGCGGTTGCTACACCCATACGGCTCTGACACGTGGCCACCCTTATGCGATTCGGCTGGGGGCTACCCCATGCTGCTGCTACTCCCATGCGGCTCGGATCGTGGGGGCGACCCTCATGCGGTTCCAATTTTTGGAAGCCACACCCAAGCGGCTCTGACACGTGGCCACCCTTATGCGGTTCGGCCGGCTGCTACTCCCATGCGGCTCGGATCATGGGGGCCACCCTCATGCGGCTCAGATTAAAGGACTTCCATGCGGTTCAGATAAGGCCACCCTTATGCGGCTCTGACACGAGGCCACACTCATGCGGCCCAACTATGACAGTCCTCCATGCGGCTCACAGTAGTGGGGACACGTGGCAAGAGTTGATCAAATCCCAACAATCCAGATTTATGGCAATCGGCATAACAGGCAGTTGGGACACGTGGCAGGAGATTGACCAAGATTTATTCACTCGGATTTGCTGATATCAACAAATCATCACGATGCAGATTTTTTACAATCAATATTAATTGCCCATGCAGATTTGGTACAATCAATATTAACTGCCCAAATTTGTTACAATCAATATTGACGGCCCAGATTGATTTCCAACAAACAAGATCATGGCAAATCGTAACCAATCCCTAAACCGCCCACGTTTCAAGGAGCAATCATTGCAAACCCTACTTATCACATTCTACTCCTATAAATACCAAGGATCCATTCCCTTACAAGAGGAGAGATGGAGAAAAAGAGACACAGAGGTACGCACAAAGAGAGCAACAGCACACAAAAGAATCTCCCCACGCATCCCGAGAGCATTTCTTTATCAGAGCCAAGGCTACGTCCGATCGTCCAAGGAGTAAAGAAGAATTGATAGCACTCTCCTGAGCCTCTACCGTCCCCCCCCAGAAAAACTAAACAATTGTATTTTGATTGCTGTACCTAGTTTTTCATCCCTAGGCTTTCTTTGTACGAGCGAGTTTGTGTTATGAAGTAAAAGTCCAGTCCTCCCATAAAACTGCTCTGTTCTTTTATAATCAATGGCAAACAGAATTGACGCTCCATCAGAGGAATATGGATCGCCATCCCGTCAGAGGTAAAGCTCCAACTCTCGAATATGTCCAGAACTTGGGAGTTCTTCACAGTCATGGCGTCCCCGAAGAGGAACGCAGGCTCAGGTGTTTGCCCCCCAGCTGCCCTGAGTTCATCATCCCCGAGATAAATAAGAAGGACTACTTTTTTATGTCTTCCAGCCTCTCCACAGGTTCGTCTTTTAGAAGCTGGTTCACTACATACTCGACTATATGGTCGAACCTATAGCCCACAACAAATTGGGCATGACCCACCAAAGGTTCTCCCACAGCATTAACTGGCAAATTCGCTGAAAAAGGACAAAATAAACAAAGTCAGGAGACGGCTAGAAGATATTTAAAAGAGTTCATGCGGCTCTGTTTGGATGGGTCCTTATGCGGCTCTGTTCTGGTAGTATCCTTATGCGGCTCAGTTTTAACGGAGTTCATGCGGCTCTGTTTTGGTGGGGTCCTTATACGGCTCAGTTTAAATGGAGTTCATGCGGCTCTGTTTTTGTGGGTCCTTATGCGGTTCCGTTTTAACGGAGTTCATACGGCTCTGTTTTGGTGGGTTCATATGCGGTTCTATTCAAGGGACTTCATGCGGCCTAGTTCATCAGGAGCTCATGATGTTTTGTTCAGTGGGATTTCATGCTGCTCAGTTCATCAGAAGCTCATGCGGTTTTGTTCAGTGGGATTTTATGCGGTTCAGTTTTAAAGGGGTCTCATGCGGTCCAGTTTTTAAGGTGCTTATGCGGCTTAGTCATGAAACGATTCTCATGTGGCTCGGACATGGGATATACCCCATGCGGCTCGAACATGAGAAGTTCATGCGGCCCATACAGTGCAGCATATGCGATTTCATCGTACTGAACATAGACAGTTTAGTGAAGACAAAGAGCGCATTAAATACCAAGGAGAAAGGCTTGTGCATAAAACATGCAACATAGCCATTTTCGTTAGGGTTTGAAGTGTGCAGTCTTCTCCATAAATCTTACCATCGATAGCGGAATGAATGTTAGGATGAACTTCGACCGCCGCAGCCGACGAAGAAGCCGCTCCCTTACCCTTCGCCGCAACTCTAGAGGAAGCTTTAGGAGCCATTGATGATCGGAGAAGGAAGAGAAGACGGCGACTAAGAGCAAAGAAAAGTTGAAGAGAAAAGAAAGTAAAGAGTCTCTCTTTCTAAAAGCTCTTATATTTATAGGCAGACAGGGGGGCTCCTAGACCGATGGACGCTTCGATTCATGAACTGCCTAGGGGAAGAGACCGACTCTTATATTTCTATCCCCTACATGCAAAAGATTACTCGTAATCATTAAGAACAAATCTAAATATTTCAACCTGACTCTTGGGATCCTATCCCAAAAGATGGCTTTAAATCAAAACGAATCAAAGGCAATTAATGAGATGCCTACGTGGCATGAAGAGCAGTCCATACGGCCAAAATAGTCCATGGGCCAGAACAGTCCATGGGCCAGAACAGTCCATGAGGCCAGAACATCCTATGCGGCCAGAACAGTCGATGCGGCCAGAACATCCTATACGGCCAGAACATCCTATGCGGTCAGAGGAGTCTATGTGGTAAGAAGAGCTTATGCGGACATAGCCATGCTTCTTATTCAAAGTATTTTAATTTTATAAATTAAAAACTTTGAAGGGGGTCTTGTAGAAGCATGGAAAAGAATAAGAAAATCTATGCGACTCAAAACAGAGGGAGCTTCATGCGGCTCAAAAGTCCATTAGAACCTTATGCGGCTCAAAAGACCCTTAGAGCTTCATGCGGCTCGAAGGGTCCTGATAGCTCCATGCGGCTCGAGAAAAGCCACCGGCCCTATGCGGTTAAAAATATGACTCTACAACTGGCCATCATTTCTCTATGCAGCTGGCTCATTAAATGCTCTGACATAGTACGGCAGCTCTGACACAAAAGATTGACTTCTCTGACATAAAGGTAAAATAATGACCCTGACATAATGACGTGCTCCTAGAGAGACGAGAAAAATCTTTACAGTTGGCACGATCCACCAATTCCAAAGCTCTTTATGCGGATCATTTAAAAGAGCTCATACGGTTCTGATTTGATGGAGCTTTATGTGGCTCAGTTTTAACGGAGTTCATGCGGCTCTATTCTGATGGCTTCTCATGCGGCTCTGTCCCAATGGGACTTCATGCAGCCCAGTTTACATGGTGTATATGCGGTTCTGTTCAATAGGACTTCATGCGGTCCAGTTTACAAAGAAGCTTATACGGTTCTGTTCGATAGGACTTCATGCGGCTCAGTTCATCAGGAGCTCATGCGGTTTTGTTCAGTAGAACTTTATGCGGTCCTGTTCAGTAGGACTTCATACAGACCAGTTCAACAGGAGCTCATGCGGCTCAGACATGCGGCTCGTCACAAAAATGGTAATTAGGACACGTGGCAGGAGTTGATCAAATCTCAATAATTCAGATTTATTATAATCAACGTAACAGTCAAGATTTATTGTAATCATAACAATGCAGATTTATTACAATCAGTATAACTGTCCAGATCGATTTCCAACAAACAATGCAGATTTGTTCCAATCAACATAAATAGCCCAGATTGATTTCCAATATACAAGATCAAGGCTAATCTTAACCAATCCCTAACCGCCCACTTTTCAAGGAGCAATTACTGCACACCCTACTTATCACAAAGTCCTATAAATAGCAAGGTGCCATTACCTTGCAAAACCCTGAACAGAGAGCGGCGGAGACACAGAGTTATACGCGCAGAGCCCGAGCAGAGAGACTAGCAACTCCCGCACACACAAAGAGCGTTTCTTCGCCAGAGCAGAAGCTACGTCCGATCGTCCAAGGAGTAAGGCAGAGTTGATATCACTTTTCCGAGCCTCTACCGTCACCCTCCCAGAAAAACTAAAAAATTGTTCTTAGATTATTTTTTCTAAATTTTATTCCTAGGCTTTCTTTGTACGAAAGAGTTTGTATTGTGAAGTAAAAGTCCAGTCCTCCCATAAAACTATTCTTTTCTTTTACAATCAATGGCAAACAACCCAGATTGGGTTGCCAACATTATTCCTATCATGAAGAAGAATAGAAAAGTTCGAGTTTGCATAGATTTTTTAGATCTCAACGTAGCTTTTCCAAAAGACAAATTTCTACTTCCGATCACTGATTTCATGATAGACAATACATGTGGTTTTGAACATATGTCTTTCATGGACGAATTCTCAAGGTACAACCAGATTAAGATGCATCCAGGAGATAAAAAGCATACCGCTTTCCGTACACCCCTTAGAGTTTTTTACTACACGGTTATGCCTTTTGGTCTGAAAAATATAGCACTACATATCAACGGGCCATGAGCAACACCTTTCAAGAACATCTGCAAAAAACAGTTGAATGTTATGAAGATGATGTCGTCATCAAAAGTCGATCAAAAGATGATCACATTCAAGACTTGAAGACACTATTCGAGTTGATGCGTCAACATCAACTATAGATGAACCCCACTAAGTCTTTCTTGGGGGTTTCCAGTGGCAAATCTTTTAGGATTTGTCATTACTTCTCAAGGTATTCATGTTGATCCTGATAATGTTAAAGCAATTCTTGAAATGCGTCCTCCATACAATCTGAAAGAGCTCTGTGGCTTTCAGGATCGCATTGCTTATATCAGGAGATTTATATCAAATCTTTCTGGAAGATGTCAACCTTTCTCTCGTTTACTGAAGAAGGGTGTGTCATTTGTTTGGGATGAAGCATGTCAAAAAGCATTCAATGACATCAAGCAATACCTCACAAATCTACCTGTTTTAGTACCCTAAGTAGTGGGAAGACCATTTTTGCAATATGTTCGAGCATTGGATCATTCCCTTGGTGATCTTCTTGCACAGAAAAGTGGTGAAGGTCATGAAATTATCTCAACTGAATCATGGTTATGGCTGAATACAGGTATAATCTTGTGGAAAAAGAATGTCTAGCCTTGGTGTTTGTTATTCAAAAGACACGACATTATGTATTGGGACAGACTATTCATGTCATCTCCAGAATAAATCTATTCGGATATTAATGAAGAAACCGAGTATTCTTAACTCCCGGTTAGCTACTTAGGCAATGCTGCTTACTCCCTATGATATGGTCTACATACCTCAAAAATCATTGAAGGGTCAAGCGTTAGCTGACTTCTTAGCAGCTCATCCTATACCTGAAACATCTAAGCTATATGAGGACATTCAAGATAAAGTCGTAGACTGCAACATGACTTTGAGGAATCATATTTCACAACTATACTTTGATGGAGCATCACGAGTTGGACCCAAAGGCAATATTATCTCCGGAGTAGGCATTATCTTAGTATTTTCTGAGAAAATGGTTATATACCGTGCTTATTCCTTCAATGAACCATGTTCCAATAATGTGGCAGAGTATAACGCTCTCCTAATTGGTCTTCAAGTAGCAAAATAATTGGACATTGAGTTCTTGGAAGCCTATGGAGACTCTCAGTTGATCGTCAATCAGGTTAGAGGAACATATCAAGTCAGAAATCCTGACCTCATTCCCAATCATCAAGTGGCAATTGAACTGGCTATTTCATTCAAAGGGTTCTTCATTGAATTTGTACCGTGCTCTCAAAATTTGGAAGCTGACGCTCTTGCTAGTTTAGCTGCAGATTTAGCAGTTCCAATCAGAAGACAAAATACCATCACTTTGTTGGATCGAGATCTATTTTGTGTCAAGAATAATTTGCACATCGAACAGAGTTATGCTACCGAATCAAATTTTCAGCAAAAGGATTGGAGAAGTCCATTTATTGATTATGCGGTCTATGGGATTTTACCTGAAGATCTAAAGGAAGCTGCATCAATCGAAAGATAATTGTTTCGATTTTACTATGATACTTCTATGCACATGTTGTATTGTCGTTCTTACGATGGGCTTTTACTGCATTATCTCTCGGTAAGCGAAGCTAAGCAAACACTTCGTGAAGCTCATGATGGAGTTTGTGGTGCACATCTTCCAGGTCCAAAGTTACAGGACCGTATTCGAGGAATAGGTTATTATTGGCCTTCTATGATAGCAGATACTGCGGATTATGCCAGACGGTGCAAAGCATGTCTGATTTATGCTAATTTTATTCATCAACCTTCTGAATTTCTACATCCTACGACAGCTTCTTGGCCTTTCGAAGCTTGGGGTATGGATATTATTAGTCCAATTAATCTCCCTTCTGTCAAAGGGCATTGGTTTGTCCTTGCTATAACTGATTATTTTTCTAAATGGGCAGAAGCAGTTCCTTTTGTTGAAGTAAAAATGGCTAATGTGGTTAACTTCATCAAACATCATGTCATTTATCATTTCGGGACTTTCCGAAGTATATCCATGATAATGGACCACAATTTGCCAGTCAGGCATTTTATCGATTTTGTGACAAGAATCGGATCCAGAACTTATCTTCAACAGTTTACAATCCAGATGCTAATGGTTTAGCAGAAGCTTTCAACAAAACAATTATTAAACTTCTTTAAAAAATCGTTTCTTCTAATAAACGTGATTGGAACGAGAAACTTGGAGAATATTTATGGGCTTATCGAACAACAGCCAGAACTCCAATTGGTTTTACACCATTTTCATTGGTTTACGGATATAAAGCTGTTCTTCCACTGGAGTTCCAGATACCATCTCTTAGAATAGCCATTGCTAATGAGCTAACTACGGAGAATAATGACCACTTAAGACTCCAGAAACTTGAAGCTTTGGATGAGAAGCGTCTTCAAGCACAGCAGCACTTTGAGCTGTATCAAGCCCGCATATCTCGAGCTTTCAATCGCAAAGTTAAAAAAAGGATATTTAAAGTAGGAGAGTTAGTTCTAGCTGTCCGAAGTCCTATGGTTATAACTCATAAGAGTAAAGGCAAGTTCCAAGCTAAATGGGAAGGTCCTTATGTAGTCGAAACCGTATTCTCTAATGGTGCTTATAGGTTATCTAAACCTAATAGAGATTTGCACATGATACCAATCAATTGTATATTCTTGAACAAATATTATGTTTGAATTTCTTCCTCATTCCCCAGCTGCCAAGGTTTGGTTAAGCTGATTATTTATTCTCCCAAAAGAGAACTTTGATTTTTTTTCTTCCCAGCTGATTTCAATTAAAAAAAAATTATTATCTATCATGTCCATATTACCTCTGAATAGAAAGTAATCTACTTTTTTGAGTCATTATTATCTATCATGTCCATATTATCTCTGAATAGATATTAATCTACTTCTTTGAGTCATTACAATCTATTATATTCATATTACCTCTGATAGTATTGTAACTCTAAAAAGAAAAAGATTTATTATCTATCATGTCCACATTACCTCTGGATAGATATAATCTACTTTGTTGAGTTTTGAAGACTTATCATGTCCATATTACCTCTGATAATTGTTTTCTTTCTCATATATATAAACATTTTATTCATTTCATGGTTTGAAATGTTACATCAGCAAAAGGAAGAAAATGACAGAAGCTAAAATTCTTTATTAAGTACAAAAAATTTCTAAGGCGGAGCAGATAGATCTTCAATCATTTTCTGCAATTCTGTCAAACACTTTTCGCGAGAGCCCAATACAATTATATATGCTATGGATTGTCGAGCTTCCGTAGTACAAAGATGGGTGAGTTCGGCAAAGGCAGCTATCATTTTATCCTTGGTCTCTTCGAAAGTCTTGATATTTGATTAAGCACCAAAGATACGTTCTTCCAAAATAGAACCTTGCCTCAAATATTCATCTTGATCTGTCGTCATTTGGTTTTGTTCCTCCTTTAATCGAGCAAGCTCAACCTCTGTAGAAATATTAAAAATATGGAGTTCATACGGATTACAAATTGCCGCATAGGTACATTGGACCAAATAGGTCCGCATGAAGGAAAGCCGTATGACTGTTCAAAGACATATGCGGCCCATCGACAAACAGCTGTAGAAGAAAATTATGCGACCAAGGAGGAGCAGTTCGACTGATAAAGCTGACAAGTCCTGGCAAAACATGACAGTTCTGACATTTTGACAAGAAAGGTGAGACGTGGGACGTCGCCCAAAAGCAGGGTTCGTACGCCTCCATACGGCCAGGAGAGTGTGATCTAGGCCGCATGACACATATGCGGCCCAGATTATGCGGCTCCAAAATTTCCAGTAGCCGAGAATAATTGTGATTCAGGCCGCATGCTTGAGTCTCATGCGACCCCACATGATCAAAGACTGAGAACACCATATGCAGCGGGACACGTGGCAATCTGACCAAATCCTTAACTACCCAGATTTACTGTAACAAAATCCTAACAAACCGACAGATGGCAGCCCAAGAGCGAGTCTTTGCGTGCCAATCAGCCACGTGGCCGCAAGCCGTCCATGCGGCTCAGCATCCATTCTATTATAAATGGCAGGGTGCCATACCCCTGCAATGGCGGGCAACCTTTAAGAAAAAACAATATCTTCACGAGCTAGACACTGCATCAGATAGTCCACGGAGTAAGGCAGAGTTGATAGCACTTTCCCGAGCCTCCACCGTCACCCCCCAGAATCAAAACTAAACAATTATACTTAGATTGTTTCCTAGGCTTTCTTTCTAAGCCCTTTCTTTGTACAAGCGAGTTTGCAATCAATTCCAGTGTTCTGTAATATCTGTTGTTGATTTTTATAGCAAATACAATGGCGACTCTGCTGGGGACATCCTTTCCTTCCGATTAGAAGTTGGTGACGCAATCTGACGCATCCAAGCTCGGCTCTACATAGCAGATGCTTGTGGTCCGCTTCGACAAACAAGCCTTCGAAGAATTGCTCTCTGAAGGGAGAGCCAGCCCGTCTCAGAAGCGAGCCAACCCGAAGAGGACTCGTAAGGCATCGGTATGCAAAACTGTTGCCCCCGACCAAGTTCTCGAAGAAGCTCCTTCTGCAGCCCAAGACGGTAACCAGAACTCTCCTGTGGTTCTATCTCCAACCGTAGAGGACCCCACTATCCCCAAATCCAGTAGAAGAAAACACTACGATGCTGAGTTTTTGGGGACACAAGGGAACTCCATGCGGACAAAGAGGAGGCCACAGAGAGGAGATGGACAATCTGCCCATGCAACGACCAACTATGGCCGAAGGTAGAGAATTCATGCGGCCGCCAACTCTCGCCGCAGGAAGATGATCCATGCGGCAAGCATCTCTAGCCGCAAGAAGATGGGCCATGTGACAACCAATCTTGCCCACAGACATGACGTTTCATGCAGCCCTGTCAGAAGCTCTGTGTTCGACCGCCTCTCATGCGGGCACGATGCCATGCGGCCCACCGAGGAGGCAGAATGTATCAATCTGGACTCTTTCTACTACGCGCCTTTGGGCGCTAAGTTAAAAAAGTCTAGGGCAGTACGGGCTCAACCAGCCCAGTCAATTATCCCAGCTGCTGACTGTCAGTGGGCCCCTTTAACTGTTACACGGGCTCCCGACTGAAAGTTGTACAGAACCACCCGCGTTCAGTCCCCCAAGGCAAACGGACATGGTGGGTCTTTAAAATCTCCCTCTAAAGATCCAGGGCAAGTGCTTTTACTAGCCACGGATCAGGGAGCAAAAATGAAGCCTAAGCACTCGTGCGCTCGGGATCCCCGAGTTCACAAGTTTAGGGCAAAGATAGAGCAGCTTCCTACCGACTTACGTGACGTGATTACTCACAAGCGCAAGATGGCAGCATCAGCATGCAATGAGTCCCTCTCGTGGTGTCATTGTACTCAAGTCATAATCAACTGATGCTGTAACAAATCAGCAGCGCCTGAAGATTGACAGTCAGTTTTTCAGCAGCTGCAGCAGCCAACACCTGTCCAATAGGTGCAAATTCCAGGGGACGAAGAGCTTCCATTCGCCTCCTATAATTCAACTCAAAAAGTTCCTCCTGGCAAGGGAGGGAAGAAGACAGGCTCTTCCACCCCGGCCATCTCGGCCAGTATTGCAAGGAGACCTTCATCTGGGGGGTTCCCATCCACCACATGGGGTGTCTATTTAGGCACCCGATCCAAGAAGAAGCTTTCAGCACTCCGGTGTGCACCTTCAGCCTCCTTGAGAGTAGATGAAGCTGGGGGTAGCAGCCCTGTCAATGAATACGATAACCCGGTGTACCAGGAGCACATAGGGGTAGAGATCCCCCAAAACTCTGCAACAGAATCAGATTTTCCTGAGGGTCACCACCCTCGCCAAGACGATGTGGCTTCCTGCACATGTGGTAGCACCCCTTCCGAGTCTGACGAAGATGATATTCCGACATTTTCTGACGATTTTTCTATACAAGGGTATGGCACCGAGAGTACCTCTGCCACAATCCCTTCCACCACTACCCACGTGAGGACGGTCATTATGACTGACGACGACCATGAAGCGCCTTTCGACCGACAATGATAGAAGTGTTAAAGCCATGCTCCTGTCCTTAGTCAAGTAGGTGGACGAGATCAAAGCCGCCTTGCCAGTGATAGGGTTATATACTAAAAGCATCACTTTTGTAGTAACCTTATTTCTTTAAATTTTGAATGAGAATCATATGGGCATATATTTCCATATTGTATTTGTTGTAAGTATTAATGCAAAAATGTCTGATATTCAATATTGTAGATAATATGGTATGTGGTGTCACACAGAAGATCATATTATCAGTTTCCTATGGAGTATATAAATAGTTCACAACCTAGATGGACTTGGACAATCTATTGGAAAGGTTGTAGTGTAATCTGGTATTAGTCTATTTTGACTATAGGTTTACACTAGTACACTTTGTGTGTATTGAACAGGACCACTTGAGGTTGTTCTCTTTGTACTGACTACATAAGAGAACAAACACCTCTGTTATTATGGATGCTTGTGCTCTTAATCTGGATATAATAACGGACATGTATATGTAGTGTGCATTACTTTGACTCATAAAAGAGTGAGATTCATTATGGATCAACAACCTCTATGAATTGGGTAATAACAATATATGTATGATAGGCTGTTGATTATCAATAGAATCTATGTCCCGATACATCGGGTTGATGATGTCCTCATAAGGAGCTCATAAGGATTGTCATATAAACCCTGCAGGTGGATTATATCCGACATGACAAATAAAGTTGAGCGGTACTACTTAAGGATAAAAGATATCGAATCAATATAGTTGTCAGTAACTTAATTTGATCGACGGACATACGATATCTTAACATGGAGAGCCAAACGAGCATATAATAAAAGGAGTCCACAAACATAATTTGGGATTAGGGAGGTAGTACAACAATAGCTCACTAGTGGACCGAGCTATTGTTAATGGGCGTGGATTGTGTGTTCGGGCTGAACATGGTATATCCAGATCCGTTAGGAGGCCTAACCCACGGGCTGAACACGGGCTGAACACGGGATTTCTTCTCACGGTCCCTGCCGTAGCCTATATATATCCTCTATTCTCTGGCCGCCAGATTACTGATCAGAAATCTGAAATTTTTTCTAAATTCGTGATTCACGTAAGGAGAGAAAGAGAGGGCTGCCAAGGAGAAGAAAAGGTTGGAAGATCGTTGCCCATACGACGTCCAACTCGAGGAAGGAATACGTACAGAAGATCTTGGGATCGTCTGCTCGAGATTGCCAAAAATTACTTGTCTCCTTTCTGTCGCAGGTATAATTCGTGAACCCTAGTTTTTGCCTATGAAAGGTTAGAACACGTATTAGATCTGTTTAGCTTTCTATCGATCAATACGTACACCAAAGAAAGGGTCCTGGGAATCCCTAGTTCCATCAGCCAGCTCAACCAGCAAGGACGCCCGGACAAACAAGCTTGGGACCCGATGTCAACGCGGACTCCAACACGACCTCCTTTGGGTGATGATCCTGTAGCACCATCCATTCCTTTAGCTGCAGATGAAGCCAAGGAGGGAAGGAGGGAAGTCCCGGAGCTTGGGGCAATGTTCAATGCCGGAGACTCCTCTCGAGATCTCAGAATACGACAGCCATATCCCGTTGCATGGAGAGATGTGCCTTTTCTACCGTGGTACAAGCCGTTCTATATCGATTCTTACGATGTGAAGACCTCTGCTAGTCGGTACATGACTTACTTTGAAGTCACAACCGACCACTTGTCGCATAGTGATGCTATCCTCACGTGACTATTCATCGGAGCATTGGAGGGAATCACGTTTGACTGGTACCACAACCTTCCCGACAACTGTATCCATTCTTTCGACGGCTTCAAGCACAAGTTCCTGGAGAGATTCTATAAAGTGGAGCATGATGTGACGATGTCATCTCTCATGGATGTCGTCCAGGGAGAGAGGGAGCTGACAAGGAACTATATCGAGCCGTTCCGCCAAACCGCGATGAGATTGCCCCAAGGCAATCCGGAGAGCTCCCTAATTAAAATCTGCCAGAAGAAGTTGCTCCCTACAATTAGCCTCTGGATGGGAGACGATCAGTTCAGAGACTGGACGACTTTCATCATAAATGCTACCAACACGGAGGCAAAATTAAAGAAGGCTTGCCAGCAGGGGTTACACATCCCAGACGGAGAAGACAAGGGCAGATGTCCTGGTCCCACCTACAGTAACAACAACAGTGGCACCAACACCAACCGGGACAACAAAGGCAAGTGGGCCTTGGTCACTGATGCGACTCAGAAGCCTGAAAAAAATAGGCAGAAGGTCAGTAGCCCAAGATCAATTACTTGTTCGAAGATAGTCATGACAAACCTATCTTCGATATGCTCTTGCAAGGGGGTAGGATCCAGCTCCCACCACCAAGGCGCGAGCCCCGAGCAGTAGAAATGGAGGACCCAAAGCACTGTCACTTCTACCACTATGTCCATCATGCCACCCAGGATTGCTTCCAATTGAAGTGGTACATCTAGAGCCTTATCGACTCCAAAGCTCTGTCGATAGACTTTAAAGAGGTTACTGTAGCGACGAACATGGTATCTATTCAGTTCGTCAACTTTCCTCTAACAAGTACTCCTTACGGGGTAATACCTATCCCCCGGGCAATGATGGAAGTTACTAATCTTCCACCCGCCCGGAGACAGACATCTCGATTGGTACCCCTTACCACATCGCGAGGAGAAATCATGTGGGTGCATCCAGACTTGGTGCCCGAAGTTACCCAGGGGGTGTCATCCCCTCCCAACAAGAAGAAGGACAGGAAGTCTAGAGCCTGCCACACAATTTCAGCCGAAGCTGAAAAAGCCGCAGATGTTGTTACCCGGTCTAGAGCGCAAGTCCAGCCCACACAGGATAGTCCAGTTGAAGATCCTCATCTAGTAACGTTGCCTCCTCCTGATGTTCCAAGGCCATCTCAGCCTCCGCTGGCGGATAAGTCCAAAAGAAGGTAGACCCGCTTCGACATGCCACTCTGCAATAATATACCGCAGGGACTGGAGTGACCTTACAACTTTAATATATTAGCGCAATTGGCTAATACGCCAACAAAGTTGTCGCTATACAAACTCCTAAGGCTCTCCAAGGATCTTCGTACCGCATTAAGCGAAGCACTCCAGAATGATGATGCCTATTTAGCTCAGGTCAAGCCTCCAGGGGAAGACCCGCCAGCAGATCTACAGGACGATGGTAGCACAGATACAATACCCAACATCGTATTTACTCCGCATGATATATTAATTAAGACCTACTTACATGATCGCCCCTTGTACTATACTGGATACATAGGGGACATCAAGGTGGATAGGATGAATATCGACCCAGCATCGTCAATAAGCATCATTCTGAAAAGCCTGCTCCAACTTCTTGGCATTACTATGCACTGGCTAGCAGCAACCAACACTACCATTAGCGAGTTTAACTCAGGAAGAAGCTATCCCCTATGGAAGATCCGGTTGAAGTGCCAGATTGGTGACCTGAGGACGAAAGTTACCTGCTACGTCATAGAGGTAGACACACCTTACAATATTCTTTTGTGGCACCAGTGGATACATGACTATATGGCTGTGCCATCCACCCTCCACCAGTACTTCAAGTATGTTAATAGACACGGCTTCGTGAGAACCGAATTTGCCGACATCGATCCCTTCAAAGGAGTTGAGCCTTGTTATTCTTCGGAGGCTTGTATATACAAAGAATCCAAGAAGTACATCACCAACAAATTGGAGACCATCATAGGGCCAGAGAAACCCTCGATAATTTACCTCCAGACTCGTAAACATGGCAAAGTCGCACCCCTTGTTGCAACCATACATGAAGAGGTGCCTGGTTCTCTCATTCAAGCTGTGCAGCCGGAACCAACGGTTATCCGATGCCCAAATTCAAAAGCCAAAGCCCATCACAAGGTCGATGGTGATCCAGTTACCAAAATCTATTTGAAGATCATCGAAAGACACCGAACCCCTTGCCGAGCTTCCCAAGATGAGCCGGCAACTAAAAGCCGATCCGACATTCTCGAACAAGCCAATGTTTCAAATTTGACCCTTGGTGGTCAAGTTGCCTAAGACGGCATCCCAACCTTTGTGATCGCAGGGGGTAGCCGAAGGGGACGTAGAGCTCGCCGAACACCTCATGGCACAGACGGATGGTACCTCTCCTGATCCTCATGGACGGAGTTCCATACCTCATCAATAAAAGGCTGCCAAAAAAAAGAAGGAATATATATATATATATATATATATATATATATATATAAAATATATATATATGTGTATATATATATGTGTGTATATATATATATATATATATATATGTGTATATATATATATGTGTGTATATATATATATATATATATATATATATATATATATAAATATATATATATATATATATATATATATATATATATAAAATATATATATATATATGTGTGTGTGTGTGTGTCTAAAGTGTTGAGTTATGTACATGAGGTACCCCTGAACTTACACTCTGTTCTCCCTCCTCCAAGGGGACTCGTATTGCACCTCTACGAGTGACAAGTCATGTGTATCGATACCTCTGAACTTTCGCTTTGATGCTTCGACCAACATATATCATGACCATATCACCCCTGTGGGGTTCTGCTTCAAAATTTATTTACCCGCACCACCAGTGCGCAGATGGATAATAGGTCCATACAACTTATCCTAATCTATTGCTCGCACCATAAGTGCACAAAAAGGGTTATAGGTCCACAAAATTCCCCAAACGGGAGAACAACCATGTCCATATTACCTCTGCGTTATTTTCCTATCCATCACTGCCAAATCGCCCAATACATAGAACTTCCACGTTGATAACACCTCTGAGTTGTTCTGTGTACCCCCATCTGGTCTATTCCTATCATGTTCTCATTACCTCTAAGTAGGAAGGCCATACTTTAGACCCATATTTACCACGTCCCCATTACCTCTGAGTAAATATGTCGATTTTTTTTCTTTCCACCTATTATCAGTACTCGCATCGCCAGTACACAAAAATGGTAATAAGTCCCCAAAAAATTACCCTAATCTATTACTCGCACCATCTGTGTTTCAAAGAGTAGTAGGTCCACAAAATATCTTTTTAAATCTATTTGCTCGCATTTTCAAATGCACCAAAGGACAATAGGCCCACAAAAAAGTCCTCCAAGGGATATTCTTCAATCAAAATGTCATTACAAGCTCATCAGAGTGGAGTGAATCTATTCTGCTCTGTCAAAAAAAAGACGGAGGGCAAAATCCACTACTCATCAGCGACACATAACTTGTTAAGGGTGTCCTCCAGCTTTGCAGTTGAGCGCTCAATTCTCAGTTTGACTCGATGTTCAGCTTCCTGGGATAACCTCTCAGCATCCTCCAGATGCGCATGAACCTGCCAGTTTATTTCTAATTTCTTTAATGCTCCTTCAAGAGCAACAGATGCTCGGGTGACTTCATCAGTCTCCTTCCAGATCTTTCTAATCTCCTGTTCGTTAGTCTCGGCCATAGCTCGAATAATGGTCTCCTCATGAGTAAAGAAAGTCTTTCCCTCCTGATTCAGCTTTGCATACTTGAAAGATAGCTCCTGGAGGTCCTTCTCCAAGGAGGGCCTGGTCGTCTCTCGGATAATTTTTACATTTTCTACGGCTGATACAAGGAAGTCACGTTCCTGCTCCACAACGACAGCCATATCATCTTACCACAGTTTCTGCAACTGGATTAGGCACTGATTACACTACTACAAAAATAGTTAGTAATGACACTATATAGATGACATTCATTAAAAAATGTCATTGATGATATTTTTAATGTCAGATCATTAAATAATTGTCATTAATAACATAATCAATGATACTAAAAAACAAAATGTCATAAAATGTACATTAAGATGATGGTTACAAAAATAAGGGTCATGAAATAATTTTATAGATGTCATCTTTTATGTATTAAAAAAATGTGGAATATATGTTTGAGATATATTTTTAATCTGATGTCATCTTTTGCTATTCACATATGTTAGGTCTGAGAGTTTTTATTTACTCCCAAATCCAATTTTACTCCTCACCCTACCGAATCCTTTCCTCTTCAGGTCCGTTCCTCTCCGATTTTATTCCTCACCCCTTCTTCTTCCTCCCCGAATCCTTTTCTCGCCATCTAGCAACCGCAATGACACCATCAACGGCCTTTGTTTGAGCGTACCAGCGATCAATGATTCTCCATCGAGCTTCCTCGTTGAGGATGGAAAACTCCCAAAGTCCTCGTCGACTTCTCCAGTCGGCGTTCACTAATCCCTATTTTTCCAATTACGATTTTTTTAACTAATCTACCGCCGACGGGTGAAGACGTCGAGCTCCACCTCGTGGCAGCTGCCCACAGCCGACGGGCTCAAACTCGTGGCCGCTGCCCACAGCCGACGGGCTCAAACTCGTGGCCGCTGCCTACAGCCGACGGGCTCAAACTCGTGGCTCCAACCGATTTTCCATCAACGCCTCCTCGCCTCCACGTCGACGACCCGCCTCTGACCAAAATTGGCGCAGTTTTTTCATCTACTATTTTGATAATTTTTTTGGATTTTTCTTATTGTAGACCTATATTGACGATTATTTATGTTAGTCCCCGAGCCTTTCCTCTTTCCATCTTCTTCTTCCTATCTATTTCTTCCCATGGTTGCTGCCTCCACAATATTGTATCTTCTCTCGTCCCCCACCTCCTATCCCTCCTTCCTAAACATTCTACTAAAACCCTAGACTCTATACTTTCTACTAAAACCCTGGCCTCTACATCCAAACCCTAACCTCAAACCATAGATAGGGTCGGCCTCCATTGACCATAGCCGCAAATCCCTTCTTATCCACTCCTCCAGAAACCCTAATTTTCCCTTCAAAACCCTACTTCCCCTCTACAAAACCCTAGATTCTGCCTCCTCTTCCTAAACCCTCATCCACCCCAACGACGATCGGGTCAGATCCTTACCCGACTCGTACGAGCCTGGGTCCAAATCCGGCACCATCGCCGCTATAATCACGTCCCTCGGTGGCGGCCCATCCGCCCGGAATCGTGCTGGTGTCGGTCCGGGCAGCGTCGACCGTCGTCAAGAGGGTATTTCGTCCTGCTGGAGGCTCCACGTGGCGCCCCAGGAGCCACTTCGTTGAGTACAGGTTCATCCTTGGCCGCGACGGCACCGTCATCGACGAGGTGAGGATACTTGAACACTGTAAATTCTTAATTTTGTTGGGGGTGGTTTAATGTAGTTTTCTTTTGTACTAGTGGCAGGTTTTAGCTATTTTGATGTTGGCATCGAAGTCGTATACTAGGGAATATTTTGTTGAGCTTCAGTGCCACAGGAGTGACATTTGCTTGTGTCGTGTGATGAGAGCTTGCTTAGAGGCTGGCACAAGGCTTATGGAACCTGGTTAGTTTGTTTTCTATAGGAGTGTCTTGTGCCCGACAAATTAACCCAGAAAATCTTATCTGCATTAATTTTTCCGGCTTAATTGCTAATTGCTACCCTCAACTGTCACACTTTTTCAAGTTGATACCCTAAACTTTTTTTGTAACAACATGATACACGGATATTATTTTGGACAAAAATGCCCCTACCCCTAACCCCCCTCCTCCGTGCTAGCTTCGCCCCCCCCCCTCTGCTAGCTCCGGCCGCAGCTCCCCCCCCACCCCACCCCCCCTGCTCGCTTCAGGCCATCCCTCCCTCGCTCCGGCCGTCCGCCCGCTCCCGCCTCTCCCTAGGGCTCGGCAGCGGGAGGAGGGGGGCTGGGAAGGGGGGTGCGGAGCGGGAGGCGAGGGCAGGAGGTGGCCCAGAAGCGAAGAGGGGGGAGGGAGGTCGGCCGGAAGCGAGGAGGGGGGGGTCGACCGAAGCTAGCATGGGGGTGGCCGGAGTGGGGGAGGGGGTGGAGGGAGGGAAGGGATAAGGGCATTTTGGGGTTTTTTAAAATGTTAGGTATTAAGTTGAAAAAAAAATAGTTGAGGTATCAATCTGTTACGAAAAAAAGTTTAGGGTATCAACTTGAAAAAGTGTGATAGTTGAGGAAAGGACATCTTTTGTTGACATCCTAACCCTGGGATAGATGTAACACCTACTGTGCTTCTGCAAATGGAAGACAAACAAACCACCGATATGCCTTTCTACAATGTTAGAAAATTTGGTAGGTGATGTTGTCATGTTGTTCAACTTAAAGAGAGAAGTAGGCTATAGCCCTACAGGAAAATGTGCTATAATTTTCCCAGTGGCCCATCTCTTTTACGTGATGATGCTCATGTTTGCATTGTTTGGTGGGGATGAAAATGAAATGCAACTGCAAAGTAGAGTTTTCTCAAAAAAAATTAAAAAAGTCAAACTCGAGTGATCCATCCAGGTAAAATGGTGTATATAAATTTCTCTTCTTGTTCAGAGATTGGAAACACCGAATGTGTATGGTAGGAAAAATACTTGAAAGAATAGTAGACACAATTTTTGATGTCAAGAGATGTATTAGTTTGCCTTTGTTCTAGTTAGACCTGCATGCCACACTACAATCCTTTTGGTTCTGTATGACCAGACCATATGATGTCTTGTCCATTGTATTCCTTAACATTGATGGCACCAGATATAAATCAATGCTTGCTGTGTAATTGGAATAGTTGTAATATGTGTACAATATATTTGAGAACAATGCTCCTTATTTGAAAGAAATTCTTCTTTTCCGGTTAAGTTGTGACAAGTATGAGCACAGTTCATAAATTAGTAACTATTTTTTGTGACTCGGATGTAGCCATCATAAGTACGTACTACATTATAGTTTCTATATTTTGATCGAGCAAATGTTTTCACTGTGTCAGACATGAGTGAAGTGATCTGGCCATAATTCTCTATAGTAAACTTTGCCTTATATGCTGTTATTTTTTCTTTGTCTGGATTATTATCACAATGATACTTGTTGCATATATCACACAACTTTTTTTACCGGATAACTACACTCACTTAATTGATAGCTAAAGTATTTGATCAAAGTAGCTCATATGGCTTATTGAACTTGATTTTCCTGTATGACTATCTAATCTTGAGTATCAACTAGTATTAAGTTGAGGAGTCCATTGTGTCCGCAAAAACTGTTGCCTGAACAAATCCTTCAAAGAAGTGGCTTTCATATTTCTCAAGTAGGGCATTCAAGAGTGCACTAACTCTTGTTCTAGAATTATTTTCCTCTATAATTGGTTCTTTATTGTCATTAAGCTTTTTTATATCAAGTTGGTTGCATTTTTTTCAATATTAACTAATTTTGATATATGTCAGGCATTGGAAAAGTCAGTGAAAGCAAATATAGTGAGAATGGAGTCAGTGGTGCCAAGAACATTCTCGACATGGGTTCGGGTTCCATCTGATGACTGAAGGTATGGATTATCTGGGTTCTTCTGATCTCTCCTATGATGAACATGATTTCTTTTGTGTTTGGATCTGACTGCACATTAATAGAAAAAGTTGGTAAGCTCATATGTAATGCATAAAATAAGTTAAAGTTGTTTCTTCTCTGGGCTTTCATTAAAAGCTAAATTTGCCATCTTTTATTTCCTTCTTTTGTAAATTTTATGTCATTATGAGTTATTTACTGTCAATACATACTAGTTCATATCTCATTTCTTTGTTCAGCTCCCTTTTATTCGACATCTTTCAATCAACCAAAATTATTAAAAGAGACAAACCAAAAATTGATGAAGTAGTTGAACGAAACGTTATGTCAAATCCCATAATATGGCCTCTGTTTCATGCTATTGAATTTATTTTTGGTAAGCTTACAGTTTAAAAAGTTTGTTGAACAATTCTGGCTTCATACCTGCACATCAAAGCCACAAAAAATCTATGGGTTTTTGTGCATCAGTATTTTCAACTGATGTCAGATCCCATAATATGCCCTCTGTAATGATCCATTTTCAATTGCCATGTATTTTTTCTAGACGTTTAAAGTTATCACCTACATTATTAATAGGGGTTTCACCTATATTTTCTATATTTTTGGTTAGATTTGGTTCGAACATGATCAAAGTGCTGTTGGAAATCTTGGCAAGAGTCATTTTTCTCCAATACTACCTTGTTGTTCGCATGTTTTGATGTGTCAATTGTGTCTTATTGCAGGGGGAGGCTTCTGCCATCAAGGCTGCTGGAAAGTCATGGTACAAGACTGGTCACTGACAGCGATTTTGATGTGTCAATTGTGCCTTATTACGCAAAGTTTGAGAATTTCACCAAGTGGTTGGGTGTCACCCAGTAGGCTACTCCAGTTTTTTAATTTATTCTAGTTAGTCCTTTTTGATGAGAACCTTCTTTTTGACAAGGAATGTGTTGGGTGCAATTAAACTTGATATGCTTCAGTGTTCTTTTGTCTGTTGGAGACTGTTAACTACAGTAATTTGATCAATATATCTATAGTGGATTATTTACTTTAATATGGTTTCATAAGCTTGTTCTTCTGAATTTACTCCGACTAGGCTTGCATAAATTTGTTTCCTAGATTGCAAGTATGAATTTGAGTCTGAAACTAATGTTTTTATTTGAAGAACACTGCAGTAAATAACGATGACATATATAAGTCATCTTATGTAAATAACAATGACATATAAAAGTCATCTTTTCTAAATAAAGATGATACATAAAAGTTATATCAATAAACAAAGATGACGTGTGTTGAGCTGTCATTATTGTCTCACTAATCACTATAGTAGTCATCTTATGTAAATAATGATGACATATAAAAGTCATCTTTTCTAAATAAAAATGATACATAAAAGTCATTTTTTATAAATAAAGATGACGTGCGTGGAGTTGTCATTATTGTCTTACGATAGAAGTCATCTTTTGTAAATAACGATGACATAAAAAAGTCATCTTTTCTAAATAAATATGATACAAAAAAGTCATCTTTTATAAATAAAGATGACGTGCGTTGAGTTGTCATTGTTGTTTTACGATAGAAGTCATCTTTTGTAAATAACGATGACATTTAAAAGTCATCTTTTCTAAATAAAGATGATACATAAAAGTCATCTTTTATAAATAAAGATGACGTGCGTTTAGTTGTCATTGATTACTAATAATAAAGATGACCCCTTCATAGATGACGGCCAAATAAATGTCATCAATTAGCATATTTAGCCGTCATTGTTATCCATTTTTGTAGTAGTGTTAGCCTCTGCCATCTTGTGCTCCAAAAGGACTGCCACCTCTTCTCCTCCTGGGAGCATCTTTAGCAGGGCAATCTGGCCTTGGGCGCTGTGGTGGGCCACGAGAAATAGCGTCCCTCTCTTCAAAGCAGCCTCGACCCCCCGCTTCAAGTGACGATAAAAGCTCTCGACTATGTCCCTTGACGATTCATCCAAGTTCTCCAGGGACGACGGTGTCGAAAGGATAGCACCTAAGGAAGTGGAAGGCGTCTGGGAAGCAGGCACACTTGAGCTTGATGACCCTGTCAAAAGGGAAACAAATTCTGAGCAGTGAGACTCCTGCACAACAATGATCTTCTCTTCCGCAACCCGAAGAAGCTGAAAACTAGGCAGAGCGGCAAGTTCAGTCTCCGGGGAAGAGGCAGCTTCAGACAACCCTGTGCCCACTGATGCTGGCATAGGAGCCACCGTCTCTGACGTCGACGGTGGAAGAGGCTCAGAACTTAGCTCAGCCGGGTTCCTTTCAATTTGGGGGAGGGTAGGTCCATTTTTTCTCTTCGGCAGGAGATCTGCCCCAAAGTCGTCTGCTATCCCCTCCTCCGCAGTCATATCCGCTATCGTTAGCGGAGAGGTAGGGCCTGTGGGTCCAGAACAACCAACCATCAATTTGACTCGAAGAATATGAAGAAAGAGCGAATAAACCTCCTCGTCGGTAAGAATATGACATAGCATACCAGGGGAGGACGGAGGAGTCCGCGACCCACTCTGGACAGTCACGATTCTTCCAACTGCTACCGTATCCCTTTCAACAGCAACAACCGAATTACTTATATTCGTCGCTCTAGTCCCGGTCAATCCAAAAGGAGGTAAAGCTGAGTCGGTTATGACCAATCGTGACCTCACAGCCATGACATTTGATTCTGTAAAACTGGCGCCCCCTTCCACCAGAGTACTCATAACAAGAAAAGTCTTAAACGCAGCCCCGGGCACCGGAGGTTTTATGTCTTTAACAGTCTGCACGAAAGAAGCAAAGATAAATAATTAGATAAGATACCTTAAGTAACGTGGTAGTCGGCCGGAATGAAACTTACCTCCGGGAGGGCTTCAATATCACTGCCCTCTCCCGCATGATCAAAACCTCGAGTTTTAAACGTGACCCCCTTTTGAGAACGAGGCCAGTTAGCAACGGATGGTCCGCACTTACTTCGTTTAGGCGAAGGGCTCGGCACAGGGGAAGGCAGCCGCGTCACCAGAGTAGTCACAGGAGGTAACAGATCGTTGTACTCATCCTCCTCTTTTGCGTCTGTAGAATCAGAATCAGAGGCTGCAACGGCCTTCGTCTTCCCCGCCCTATTCCTCTTTTAGGACACCTTATGCTTTTTCGCCAGCCTAGTACCAGTTATAAAATTGGTACTCGCATCAAAATTATGGGGAGGCCCATTCACGGAAACGTGGTAGAGGGCTGCCATGTACGAGATGCGCTCTACATCCCTAGTATCAGGAAGAGTGAAGATAGTCTGGGTACAGACAGCACTGTAATAATGCCAGGCCCGAATACCATCTAGGACGCTGCCCTCATAACCTAAGGAGGGACTCGGGTTATCTAAAAACAATTGACAATACCCAAATTGTATAGAATACCGGCTTGGCAAATAAGGTTCCAAAAAGGCAACGTTACGGTTGCGGTACACCAGATGCGCATGACGGATATTCTGTAACCAACGAAACATCTTCTCAGATAAAACTTGGGGTACGACACTGCCATCGAGATGAAGACGCCTCGTTTCCTCATCAGTAAAAGGCGGGACCGACACAAAGAAGGAATAGCTATCCACCCGCACGAGCATAACACGACATTCGGGCATGGTCGAACAAGCCCAAGGTATATCATGATAATGATAAATGAATGCATCATGAATCATCGCGTCCGTCTCAGGGCCAGGTCACATCAAAGAAGGGCAATACATTGACAGCCATCCCATCAGATAATGATAGGGTAGCTCAATTCGGTAGAAATTCTTCATAACATCACGAGCTATCATTCTGGTCGTAAAGAGACGAAGACCCCGATGGATGCTGTATACTATGGCTGGGAGTAGAGCTAATCTACCTCCGAAAATTAACTTGACAGCAGAAAGGATCAAATTATGGCTGATTCTCTCAATCGAACTAGCACCTTCTGAGACCACACAAATCTTCAGCCATATCATCAAAAATCCGACCAAGATGGCTTTATAGGACAAGGGTTGGGTATCCAGATAGAAGTAGATGAATGTGTTGGACTGACTTCCGAATCTGTCACCAGAAGCTTCGGTTCTCTTAGCGCTTTCCACCTGAACGTCCACTTCTGCATGGGTCTGGGGGCTACGAGGGACAACCCGGCCCGAGGACCCAAGGTTGAACAAGTAACTGACCCAGGCCTTCGTATGAGGAAGGGTCCCCTCAGAACTCTCATCCTTCTTCTTTGACATTTGTTGACAAGTGCTATGATGACATAACACTTCCCGGTAAACGACAAGGAACCCGGGAAACCGTCACTCTAATTCATCAAACTCCTCATTTGTGGGAGTATACTCCTTACAAACTTTGTCCTCCAAGGGCAATTTGGAGACATCATGCATCTCGTGAAGGGTGAGCCCTATCTCTCCAGCAGGTGTGTAAAAGGTCCTCGTACGACAATTGTACATCTCGAAGAGCGCTATGAACAGCTTGGCGTTCACAGGGAGACCATAGCAAGTGCCCCTTATGGCATAATAGAGGCTGAGCTACTGTAAAATATCCCCATAGGTCAACAGGATCCATAGCGTCAAGTTGACCAATGGAGGGGAACGACTCATCCAATTCTGCAACAACAGTCTGCCCATGGGATATGATCCTTTACGGGCAATTTGGTTCAGGAAGGTGTCAGCCTCAGTGAGCCAATTATTGGGCCTTAGATCGTTTATAAAACTACCAGGGGCCAGCCCGACGACGGAACAACTGATCGACTCCCTGGTCACGACCACCGACAGCACTCGTCTATTATAGTGGATGTTGCCTGTGAAGATAGCTTGCCTGTCCTGAGTAATGGGGTTCGCCATTCGCCTTTCGATAGGCACCATGTTAAAACTTGACAGAGAGAAGTGGCATTCCATCTGAGGAAGATGTATCGATAGCTCATTGGAAAGAAAATCCTAGTTCTCAAAAAGCTCCAAGGCGCGAGGATTTGAGACAACTATAGCATCCCCGAACAAAAAGGAGGGCTTCAGATGAATGCCCCATAGCTTTCCAGAATTCATCATATAGAGTAAGTAAAAGAATAATTGGTTCCTGATCTCCCTTAACCTGTCTTCAGGCTGATTTCGGGTAATCTGAGTAGACACACGATCGACTATTTGGTCGAGTCTCACACCCAACGCAGATTGGGCATATCCTATCAAGAGTTCCCCCGAGGTAGCTAAAGGCAAGTCCACTGCAAAAGACAGAAGGGAAATAAAAGTTAGAAATTCATCCGATCAACTTTGCCAAAACAAGGACTTCTACGACATGAGACGCATACGGTTAGGTCGCATGCTCATGCGACACAGTCGGGGACACTTAGGCCGCCCGAAAAGAGTGCTCATAAGACATTTTTGCGGCCCAGATACAGAGTATTTTATGCGGCTCAGTAATGAGGCACTGAGGCGGCTTGGACTCGAAGCGTCTCCTACGACTCGAGATGTGAAATACCCATGCGGCTCAAACATGAGACACTTATGCGGCATAACCATGCAACATTGATGAAGATCAATCCTGAGTCATTTATGCAACACTCATGCGACTCAGCTTATACGGCCCTATCATACAGAACACATGTGGTTCAACTGAGTAGGGCACGCATCGACCAAAGCTTATCACACAGAAAGCGATATAGCACGACATAGCCATTATCTCTCCACTATCATTACCATTAATGGGAGGGTGTACGTCGGAGTGAGTGGAAGAGGAGTCCGCCGCCTTCTATGGAGAAGTAAGCCCCTTTCCTTTGGCCGCAGTCGACTTGGAAGCTTTAGGAGCCATTAAAGACAGGAAGACGAAGATGAAAGAGAAGGAGGTGAAAAGAAAAAAAAATTCTCTTCAAAATCACTCATATTTATAGAGGTTTCAGAAAGGGTGTCACTTCGATTTTCGAGATCATTAAAGATAATGATGACGTTTGGAGATTTTATCCCTAGTAACCGTCAGCTTTATCTCGAAAAAAGAGAGCCCAAATACGAAATCGAATCAAGAGCATTAAATACAGCAGTGACAGCTAGCAGACTCTCTGCGGCTTAAAGCGTCCCTGCGACTCAAGATTTGTTCTGCGGCTCAGTACTTCTCTGCGACTCAAGTTTGAAAGCCATTTCCTGCAACTTGAAGACTCCCTACCGCTTGGCATATTTTTCATGCTTCTTATTCAAAGTATTCCAAATTTGTAATTTGGAAACTTTGAAGGGGGTCTTGTAGAAACATTAAAAATATGGAGTTCATGTGGATTACAAATTTCCGCATAGGTACATTGGACCAAACAGGTCCGTATGAAGGAAAGCTGTATGACTGTTCAAAGACATATGCGGCCCATCGACGAACAACGGTAGAAGGAAAATATACGACCAAGGAGGAGCAGTTCGACTGATAAAGCTGACAAGTTCTGGCAAAACATGACAGTTCTGACATTTTGACAAGAAAGATGAGACGTGGGACGTCGCCCAAAAGCAGGGTTCGTATGCCTCCTTGCGGCCAGACGAGTGTCATCTAGACCGCATGACACTTATGCGGCCCAGATTATGCGGCCCCGAAATTTCTAGCAGCCGAGAGTAATTGTGATTCAGGCCGCATGCTTGAGTCTCATGCGACCCCACATGATCAAAGACTGAGAACACCATATGCAGTGGGACACGTGGCAATCTGACCAATTCCTTAACTACCCAGATTTGCTGCAACAAGATCCTAACAAACCGACAGATGGCAGCCCAAGAGCGGGTCTTTGCGTGCCAATCAGCCACGTGGCCGCAAACAGTCCATGCGGCTCAAAATCTATCCTATTATAAATAGCAGGGTGTCATACCCCTGCAATGGCGGGCAACCTTCAAGAAAAAAGCAATATCTTCACGAGCTAGAGACTGCATCAGGTAGTCCACGGATTAAGGCAGAGTTGATAGCACTTCTCCGAGCCTCCACCGTCAACCCCCAGAATCAGAACTAAATAAATATACTTAGATTGTTTCCTAGGCACTCTTTCTAGGCCCTTTCTTTAAGCGAGTTTGCAATCAATTCCAGTATTTTGTAATACATGTTGTCGATTTTTATGGCAAACAGCCTCGACTTCAAGGATTTTATCTTTTTATTGATAGATTTTGATATTCATTGAGTCATAGGCTTCTTGGTACTGATCCAATAAGGGTTTATTCTCTCTTAATAAGGCCCTTTATATGGCAACCTTATTGCTATATTCTTTAAGAGATTCTTTGAAAATTGTTTCCTGAGTTGTATATTCATTTGTGAGAGCATCATACTCAGATTGGACAAGACTTTCAATAGTTCCACTTGACAACCTTAGATATTCTTTGATTGGTTATTCAAGTCCTTGGACTATCTTTTACAAGGCTGCTACCCTCTCAGATCATTAAACATTGCGATGTTGTCAATGGTGGTAGCAATCGTACTTTTTAAACTCTCATAACTGAGGCCTTTCTTCAAAACCATCTTAATCAATGCTGCCAAATTTTTATAAAATGTCTCAGTATGAATCTCTACCAAAAGATTCATATCAGCATTAGAGCTTGGTGTATCAGCAATATCTGCCAACCTCTTCTCCTGAAAACCAGAGACAGATGTTGTCCTCACTGTGGTAGCAAGCTGAGTTAATGCTATATCTGTCATCGTTACCATGGCCATTCGTTTCCCAGGGGTTTCTGGGACTATATCTTCAGCAACCTTTTCTACCGCTTCCGGAGCATGAGTTTCGGAGGTGCCACCTTCTATGTTCGATTCGAACTCAAACACTACTGTCTCAAGAGCCTGGTCCGGATTAACAACAGTAATTGATGGTATTTCTGCTACATTTATGATCTCAGTAATCGGTTCTTTGGTAGCAATCGATTCTCTGAGAACTGCTGGGACTTCTTCTGCAGTCGACTCTTCATCTCTTTCCTGGACAAGAGAAGACAATTCTTGGTGTGCCTCTCCTGCAGACTTTTTTTGTATCTCCATAGATGGAGAACCTTCCTCAGAAAGAGAGTCTTCTTTTGAAGAAGAACTTCCTTCTTCTGTTTTTATTACCTCTTCAGGAATAGACTTTTGAGGAGGAGGAGCAACGGGTTTTGCCATAGTGACGATCCCTACAAAGATTAAACAAGATAGTCAATATACAAAATTACAATACATAATTTTGTATAAGTTTTGTGTAATTATCTTTACCTGGAGTTGGTGCAGGACGCGATAAGAGTGCATCATAATCTAAGTCCCAATCATCATCATCTAATTTGAGACCTGGTTCATCCAAGGGGATGGGTTCCGAATTACTAGCAGGAGTTGTGGTTGTGTCTTCGACAGCTTTTGCCTTTTGTGGCGAAGTTAAGTACAATGAGGTGCTAAGTCATCCTGGAGATAAGACTCCTGTAATTTCTGTCATTGCTACCGGCTGGGGTGCTGAAGATCCTTCTCCAGGTTTAGCTAATGAAGATATAATGTTTTGAGTCTCTTCGACAGAATTCTCGCTTTCTGGGGTATAGACTCTCTGCTTGGAAGGCCCTTTGATAACAACCTTCTTCTTCTTCTCCCGGAGAGTTACAGTTGTGTCTAATTTCCGCTTCTGGGTTGCAGAAATAGTAATTGCTCCGGCAGCTGTCTCCCCAACTCCTATAGGGATCATTTCCAGATATCCGTCTGGAACAGCATCATCATCAGGTATATCCGAAGGCACCATAACTTGTTCTTCGGCGTCTCCTTCTTTTTCCCACCGGAGACTTCCTTTCATATTGTAGTCTTTTGTGAAAGAACAAATGGAGACATAAAAATGTGCATACAAATGAAACATTAATTCGTAGCTCAGTAATGCTTGAGGCGGTTGACACATAGAATTTGGCACGGGTGCATCTAGCGCTGAAATCTCGTCGTGCCCTCGCTCCATCAACTAATTTTCCATAATGGTTGAAACTAGTGGAGGAATTGCCAACGTAAAATTGGTCATACCCGAACTGACGAGTAAACCAAGTAGGTAGGTACGGTTCAAAAATGCAGTTGTCTTCAGTTCTATACATCAGATGTGAGGGTCTGATGCATATTAGCCCATTAAAGACTAGCGCAGGTATCTCAATTCTATCTCGACCTACATCTTCAAATTGTATACGAAAACATTCGGCTGGAACTGGTGGTCGTATGCAGAAAAAATTCCACCCAAAGGAGAAGTTCAGTGCTGCCCATGTATCTATCACTGAAGTTGCCTTCCAGGTAGCTTTACTAAACTTTTGGAGGAATACCTATGCATTATTTTCAGGGCCTGGTGGTAATAAGCTACAATTATGATGCAGTAGCCAGCCCATCAAATAAGTATAGGGTATCTCCACCCAAGGGAAATCGTGACGGTAGGAAGAATTATTGATCAATTCTTTACCAAAAGCTCGTAAACTCGCATTCATCCGGCACACCAATGTCGGTAATAGGCTGAGTTTAGCCTTGAATACCAAACGTACTGCTGGCCATAGTATATTTTGGTGAATTCTGTCAACTGTACCGGTCCCTGGTACGACCCACCTTCGCAACCACAAAAAAAGAAAGCCCGCCTGCAAAGCTTCCTTTGAATTATTGAGCAAGGATTAATGGTTTGAGCCTTGCTGTCTTAGAATCTCTCTTTATCTTCCTTGGACACTATATTTTTATGATAGAATAGATATGTTGTCCATTTATTGATATATGCCAAATGCGACCCACTTTCATACATAGTGGTGCAGATCAAATAATAACACATTAACTCTTGGTATACCTCGACTAAGCGAGGGTTTTTCTTACTAATTTCTGCTATTTTCCGGTTGGAGGGACCATACTCTTCATATAGAATTTCTTCCATTGGTAGCTTGGAGATAAATTGCATCTCATGGAGTGCCAAACCTATTTCGCCTACTAGGGTCGCAAAGGATCCCGTCGAGCTGATATATAACTCCATCAGAGCTAAGAACAGGTTATTGTTTATGGGTATTCCTTGACTTGTGGAGGCTACCGCTTCTAACAATTTGATGGCTTATAGTTCTACTTCGAAGTTCTTCATGATCCAAGAGCTAAGTTGAACCCAATTTTTATTGTAAGGGGTCATCCACCCTGGAAGACTAGGGTTGACTTGGGGATATAATACTGAAGCATTTATAAACCGGTTAATGAACATCGGTATTTGTACCGGCTGGATCAGAGACGAGCCCTCACTTGGTGTGAATCCAGGTAATAAGCTTGAGAAAGGAGTGACACTACCACTAGGAGTACTCGAATTATTGCCTATTTGGTTTTCATCCCTCTTCAATATAATTTCCTCGGTCTTCCATGACTGTTGGGAGTCAGATTCCAGATCATCTGCCTCGGATGAGTGGCGTGAACAAAAGAAGAAATAGGATAATCCTTTGGCATTGTTGGGAGGTACATTCCCCTTTCCCCAAATTTTAACACCCAGGACTCCTTCTTGGGGTTTGTCTGAGATTGAAATCAATTGCGTCCCTAAACATGAATGCTTGTTTCAAGTAATGCTGGCAATCCAATGACGTCGGTAATTCTCCGTTTATCAGAGACAACAACATTTTGTCTCCCTGAGCAGCTATCAACTGATATATTTCCTTGTGATACTTCTTGTCGGTTTGAGGAAACTCGACATGGGATAAATTTTCCAGATAATTTGAACGCAAAATACCAATTAGCGAGCCAAACACCTCAGAGAGAGGATGGATCCCCAAGTCCACTACAAAACAAGTTCAACAAGAAAAATCAAGTTAGTAAAACTCTAAGTATGAACTCTACGCAAACTCAAGCTCTACCCAAATGACTAAACATGAGTTAAATTATGGATTTATTACGCGTAAAAGGTTCTCTGTTTTAAAGAGAATTTGTTTCATGCATTTCTCTAAAAAATGTTCTACGCAGTCCAGGACTGAAAGTTTTTATGCGTACTTTTGTCTGTTCAAAAAATTAAAGTTTTTCGTGTAAAAACACATAGTCTTTTGACTTGCGTATTTTCAGTTTTACGCTCCCACGTATAATGTGAGCATATTTTTGGGTTTTACGCTTCTGTTCAAAAGAGTAAAGTTTTACGTGTGAAAAACATATAGTCTTTTGATTTGCGTATTTTCAGTTTTACACTCACACGTATAACGTGGGCGTATTTTCAAGTTTTACGCTCGCACGTATAACGTGGGCGTATTTTCAAGTTCTACGCTGGCACGTATAACATTAGCATATTTTTTGTTTTTGAGATCTACGCTGGCAGTATAACGTGAGCGTGTTTTTGGTTTCTTATGCTGGCACGTATAAACGTGAGCGTATGATTTAGGGTTGCTCTTGGGTTATCTTCTCCAACGAAATCTATGGTCGAAATAGATAGGATTTCTACCTATCAGGGCCGGAGCCACGTTTGAGTTGGTCTTTGGGGTCTTCTCGATGTTCTTCTCCAATGATGTTGCCGTAGCGTGAATCTCCTCCGACGAACTAGCTATCGACGAAGTGACAACAAGCTTCTTGCCCTTAGCTGAGGCGGCAGCCTTGCTCTTGGGTGCCATTTGCTTGAAGTGATTTTGAAGAAGAAGAGATTGAGAAATGAAAGAGATGAGTAAAGTTCTCTCTCTTCCAACAGAGTCCTATTTATAGAAAAAACTCAAAGTTGATTCAAATTCTTGAAGTAACTATTGGGTATCCCTAATTTTACACTGATGACTATTGGGTATCCTTAATTTTACGCTAATGACTGTTGGGTATCCCAGACTTTATGCTTCTGTTCAAAGTATTTCAAATATTTGAAAATTTAAAAACTTTGAAGGGGGTCTTGTAGAAGTGTGAAATAAATTTTATAAACTATGTCAAGGAAGTTGAGATCTTTTATGCAAAGACAGTTCCAGATTAGACTTTATGCAAAGGTCAAACTGAGTCAAACTCAAACTCTACGCAAGGGTTAAATTCAGACTTTATGCGAAGACAGATTTCACTCTCTACGAAAAGAATGAGCTGTCATGCTGCATTAAATGCACGCAGATACTATTCTGACATATTAATTTTTTAACAAATAATTGCACAGAAGCCAAGAAGATTGTTGTTTAGTGTGGCAATGAGATGCTTTACGCTTGAGAAACAGCCTCCTCTTTACGCATAAGAGTTATTTGAGCTTTTATGCTCAAGGCTATCTCAGCCACTCTTTTTGCGCGTAGGGCTTATTTGAGCCTTTACGCTCAAGGCTATTTTTAGCCACTTTACGCAAGAAGCTTACTTTGAGCTATTTTACGCTCAGACATGCCTAAACAGCATCCCTTACGTACGGTCTGTTCTGATTGTGTGGGAACGTGGTTTTCTGACGTGGCCTTTATGCCACACTTCTCGAAGAACATGTGTACGTGTTCTCCTTATTTTATTGGATTATGGGACACGTATCAACATACGTAGAGGCTAATTTCTATACGTAGGTGACAGTTATTCTACCTGCCTGCGTAGAGACCCAATTTTGGTGCTTTTTACGCACAAAAGACAGGCCTATATAAAGACTACTTTTTTAAAGAAGAGGGGAATTTTTAGATTATATATCTTGAGAGAATTCAGACTTTTGGAGCAAAGTGATTTTCCAGATCATTTTCCTTTAATTTTTCTTCAAGAATAGAGTGAAGCAAAGCAGAAAAGCATTCGACCGTGCCATCAGTGCCAATTGTATCGATACCTTTCTGGTGACTTAGTTCTTCCAGTTGTTCATCTCCAAGCAGTTTTCTTCATCATCATCGTGTGGTCCAAGGAACAAAGTGATCGCCCTCAGATCAGACTTCCATAGCAATACTCTACAGAATTTACTTGTACTTTTGTACACTTTCTCTTGTTTTCTTTCAAAAGCCTTTGGACATTTTGTTAAGTGAAATAGCCTAGAGTTTGACTTTGACTTTGGTGACTTAGTTAGCATGGTGTGGGACCCTAATCTAACTTAAGTTGGTCATAGTTGACTTGAGTATGGCTAAGTTTCATGGAGAGATTGGTTGTTTAGTGCATTGGACTTTTGGCTAAGAGGTTGAGCTAGCTAGCTAATGATCTTGGCCTAAAACCCATTCATATGAAACCCTAACCCTAATTCTCTACATGGCCAGCCACAACAGCCCAAGGGTGACCTAACTTCAGCCGATATAATATCTCTTCATGACCACTTGCCTCTTTTAGAAATCCTCCTTTAGGAAATCTTAATTTCTTTCCCCTTTTATCATTCACCCACCAAATTGATCCCAATCTTTTATATTTGATTCTAAATCTGGAGTAAAGGTTGAAAGAGGCTAGCTTGCAAGGAGGGGAGCTCATTTGGACATTGCTTGAGGAAGGAGACTTCTCAATTTGGGGCTTTTTCTTGGAGATTGGCTCTTTATAGGTAATCCGTTCAAATCACCTCTAAATCCTGATTTATTTCCATAGATGCATCCATCTAGGTGTCCCCTAGCTGTAGATGAAGTTTGGTAGGAATTAGAATTGGTTTGGTGTCCGTATCGGACACGTAACATTCACTAGGTCTAGGTGTGTTGAAATGCCTCAATGAAGTTTTTATTACTGTTTTCAAAAACTAATTTTACAAAAATATAGATCTATATGTGTGTTTTCATTTCCCCTTGGATTGAGCTGGATATCGTGTTGTGTCCGTGTCCATATTGGACACGAACACGCTCGCAGCACACAGTACACTATGTCCTGCTGCTCGAGGGGGTTTTCTCCTCGTACAGGCCACATGGGCAGCTGCCACTTGGCATGGAGGTGGGGGCTATGACTGACAGGTCAGCCCCCATGCCCCGTGTCATAAGGATTCGTGTCGGATACGAAATCCAGTATTCATTGTTTTGTACTGATGCGCGTGCGTACGAAATCCGCTTCTGATACAGGTTTCGTGTCCGTACATGACACGTCGTGGACACTTCATGTTGTGTCGAAAGTATAGCCCTACATTTGGGCTACAAGTGGAAATAATCACGTAACTCCACGTGAGCCGTGTCGTGTCCACGAGCTTGTGTACCAGCCGTACGAGACAGTGCAGTCTGTGCGTGTCTGGGTGTGTTTTCGTGTGCACAGACACGTCGTGTCCTATTATCCAGACACGATACAACCTGTGTGACACCTACACATATGTACGTCACGTTACCAACCATTAATTTGATGTATTATATGATTTTTGAATATCAAATTAGGGTTTCCCTATAGTTCTGATACCATGTTCATATTTTTTTTTTTGAGTTTAAATGTTAATGAACTAATTAAATGATAATTTGTGATGTTTAGCATATGTACATGCCTGAGAATTAAAACTGAGATTTATGTTTCAACTGTAAAACCTGAGTTTGTATATAAAACTGAGATTGGTTTACATGTTAGCTGCTATTTTACTTAGGATACTAAAACCTGAAAATTGAGTTTGACTTTTGAATTCAAACTGATATGAGAACCTGGCACAGAATGTTAAAACTGAGTTTAATTGAATGTGTATAAATTGTGTTCATTGCATTAATTGTTTAGGTTTTGAAATTGCATTAAGGGTAGCTTTTGAAATTACTGATACTTGAAGTATCAGGTTTTGATGCTCCTGAATTCAGGATTTAGTGCATGTTCAAGGTGATTTCACACACACACACATACACTATATAACCTGTTGTACACTATTGTTCAACCCCCGTGCCATTACACATGTAACTTGAGAACAAACACCCTAATTACACACACACACTCTCTGAACACTGCCACTTGTTTCTTACTGTCCACACATACACACACCACTCACTGTCACACTTAATTCACTCACACATACACCACTCACTGTCACATCATTTCACTAACACACAACATACACACAATTGACTTAGATATATACACACCCTCTCACTCTTTCACTCCCCCTCATATTGCCATTCCATTTGAGTTCACTGCACATCCACTTGCAGTTAACTGCATATAGGTTCAGTCAAGTTCAGATTACTTGGACTACATTCCATTGATCACTAACACCCTTTAACTAATTCACTAATCTCCTCATCTCCCTGTATTGTACTGAACCATTGCATCATCTGCTATCCATGCATCCACCCTAACACATCCTACTGCATTTAGAGCCTTGCATTTACTTCATTACTTTGATTGAACCTTGTATTACATTCACATTGATGCACAGGTATCTGCACTTAAGCTTGCTTGTTCGGTCTATACCTTGTTCTAATGTAAATGCCAGCCTTTATGTTAATGTTTAGTTGACCTGCACTCTAGCAGAGCCATCCAATCCATCTATGTCTTGTCTTTGATGTTCAGACTTGAACATCACTTGTGGGCAGAACATTGCTTCCCTTCCATTTTTCCCCTTCCATCTTTTCATTCATTGAATGTATGAATGCATGTACATAATGTAATGCATGAATAATGTATGTATGTAAATATGTATGTATGTAATGAAAACATGTATGTAATGCATGAATAATGTTTGTATGTAATATGTATGTATGTAATGTAAGCATGTATGAATGTATAAATGTATGTATATATGTATGTACATATGTATGTAATGTATAGATGTAATGTAAGAATACATGTAATGTAGGTATGTGTACATATATGTATACATATATTTAGGTATGGTATATAGACTTGTGTGGTTTATTTTGGCTTGATAATGTGTTTGACTGCTAGTATAGGCTTGGTTAGGCCTAGAATGACTTGTTAGACTAGGATTGGACCTAGTATGGCTTAGTTGACCTAGTTTGACTAGTGTAGTTGACTAGAGTTGACCAAGAGTTGACTTTATTCTAGAATCACTTAGAAATCATATAGAATGCTGTCACGACGCGTACCCTAGAGTAAGGGCACGAGAAGTTGGTACGTCCAGCCTATGCCACAGTGTCGGCGGTAGAACGCTATCCTAGGTCAAACATCTAACAATATAAAGGTACCTGTACAGTATATACACTCCGAATGGAGGTGACATAGCAAATACAGTCTCAATCACATCTAAGGTAGAGCATGATAAAAGATAGATAAAATATGAAATCCACAAGGAGATACCGCAGATGGAAGTCTAAGTGTCTAAGATACACAAACCCATAAAACAACTCAAATCTCAAATACAGTAATCCATAAAGTAAATACAACTCAAGACAACTAAAATAACTATCTATACAACCTCTACTGTGTCTCCACTAGGCTAGCAGGCAACCTCCAAGCTATCTGTAAAATTTATCAACAGGTCCATGTAGGCCTTAAAAATGAAAGTCACGCTGAGTTGATCAGAACTGAGTCTCAAAGTCACGCAGAAGTGATCAGGACAAATGTTTAAAAATCATGCTAGTGACAACTCATCATTTGTCAGAAATTTTATCATGACTGACAGCACGACAGTCGAAGAATGTCTCCTCGTATGCCACGTATGCACGGAGCTCGAGAGATCACAGCCGACTATTGCGTGACTTTTGAAATCTTCTTCAGCAAGACTCAGCCTTCATCAAGTTGGCGTAGCAAAAGAGTTTCTTGTTATTTAATGTGACTGACAAAGTAATCACTGTCAGAGATTTTTGTGTCAGTCGAGGCACGTCAAATCAAGACAGCTGGCAGTCCTGCGTCAAGCTTGCGTAGATTTGGAGCCCTTTGGCTCAAGTCTGCGTGTATTTTGAACTTCTATGTTCCTTCACCAAGTCTGCGTGGATTTTGAAGCTTTTTGCCCCAAGTCTGCGTGGATCCTGAAGCTTCTTGCCCCAAGTTTGCGTAGATTTTGAAGCTTTCTGACCCAAGTCTGCGTGGATTTCGTCCTCAACGAGCCTGCGTGGATTTCATCAAATTAGAGTACGTGGCAACCATGCCACTGATCTCTCGCCTGCGTGTCCTGTAACTTGCACACGACTCATGCACGATTGCCATGTGTCCAACAGTTACAGGCCACGTCCAGTAACTGCTCACAACTTTGCGTATGTTAAATCCTGCATGATTTTCAACTATGCAGAGGCTGTGAAGACAGTTATCTTTTTCAGTTATTTTTGACTCTATAAATAGAGTTTTTTTTATTCATTGTACAGATACACAGATATCTAAAACTGCTGTTGAAATTTTGAGAGCTTTTCTTCTTCGCATCGTCCAAGGGATAAAGCGATCGTCTTCTAGATCGGATTCCTACAGTTGTAATTTTTCCAGATACACAATAAATAAAGTGAATTTATTTATGGAAAACAAATTGGCGACTCTGCTGGGGAAAACCATCTTCTCTTCTGAGATGGTAACAACTCAATGCGACACTTCGTCAGTCGGCTCGACGAAGAAGGTGATATCGATCCAATTCGATCAACTCGCCTACGAAGAACTGCAGCGGGCTAAGGGTGGCAAGCCCACTTCAGCCTCTATTACTACTGCCAAGTCGAAGGGACGATCTGTCTACGTCCCTAAGAATCAGTTGGCAATCAATGGTGACTTTTCTGCCACAGTGTCTACTCCTAACACTGGCAAGGAGTCTACTGCAAGCACACACACTCTTGTGTGGTCAAAGACAACAGCAACCAATAGTCATGCTGGCAGCACTGGCTCCTTAGCCAAGCCTGTTCCAGCATGCAATCTTAATTCTAAAAGTCATGCTGGCAGCACTGGCTCCTTAGCCAAGCCTGTTCCAGCGTGCAATCTTAATTCTAAAAGTCACGCTGGCAGTACTGGTTCTTTAGCCAAGCCTGTTCCAGCGTGCAATCTTAAATCTAAAAGTCACGCTGACAGTACTGGCTTCTTAGCCAAATCTGTTCCAGCGTACATTCTAAAATCCAAAAGTCACGCTGACAGTGCTGGCTCCTTAGTCAAAACTGTTCCAGCGTGTATTCCTAAATTCAAAAGTCATGCTAACAGCAATGGCTCCTTAGCCAAGCCTGTTCCAGCGTGTATTTTACCAAAATTTGGCTCCTTGGCCAAAACTTTGTACACTGACAATACAAGCCCCTTAGCCAAATTGTCACCAGCATGCTCTAGGAAGAATAGCTCTTTAGCTATCTCTTCTTCTTTGCCAAGTTCTACTAGAACTGGGGGTGGTCTTACTAAAATCCCTCCACACAAAGTCCCTTCGAAAGGAAATAACTCTTTAGTTGTTTCTTCTGCTCCTGTAGTTTTTACTTCAGGAACAGCTTTGACTGACAATTTTGTTAGTCAAAGAAAAGGAGATGGTCTTTTGACTACTCTTCCTTCTGGACATTATATGTCCCAAAACTTGAATAAGTCTAAGAAGAAACATTCCTTAATGTCTTCTTCTACGACTTATTCGAGTTGGGCACATAATTTGTCTATAAAAGAGGGTCTGTTACCAACTCCTAATCAAGGGGGTGGTCCAACTCTTCCTTCTCTGCAAATATCCAGATCAATGGAAGAAAAACTCCAAGTTTCAAAAACCAATGTGTTACCTCCAACTGATCTAAGAACAAAACTGGATCAAATCCGTTTGGGAAACACTTCTGGTGTCAACAAACCATACCAATCAGGAACAAAAGCAAGAGATCCAGATGCAGAGTATGCTAGAAATTATGTGGCTCACATTAATCACTCTCTATATAATCAAGAGCCATCAAGACCTAAAAATGCACAAAGAATGTTCTCTGATATACCTCAATCGCCACAGACAGATCTACGAGAACATCTTCAACAGAAGAGAAGGAATAATTCTGTGTCAATGGACCATGCTGAATGTGACTTCCAGCCAAGAGTCATAATTCAATGCAGATGTCAATCAATGGATCAGAACCATGTTGATCATGAATGTGACTTCCAGCCGAGAGTCACAATACAATGCAGATGTCAAACTAAACGACAATCTGTCTTCAATCGGATTCAGTGTGAACCTATGCCTGATGAAGATGAACCTCTGTATGCTTCTGTCAACATGACCTCTCGAGATACTAGGGGTAGAAATGATAGTCCAGATGGAGTATATAGAGGCACCAGATCAAAGGTCCTGGCTTCTACTCAAAGGACTTTGATTCCTGAAGATGATTCTGAATTTCTTGGGGAATCTAACTTCCCACCTCTTCCTACTGGGGTAGTTCTCATATAACTGACTTTGATACACAAAGCAGTGATTCAGAACAAACAATATCCACAAGTTCATCAATAATCCCTCGTACAGTCACAACATATATGGTTGATGGGAATACTGATGAACCTTCTTCTTCCATGACTTCTCAAGAACAAAGAATTGCTTCTTTGGAACAGCAAATGAAGTCTATGGCTGATAATATAAAGTCGATGTATGAACTCATGGCAGCCCAATTGCAAAATCGACAGACTGTACCAGAAGCTACACCAATTGACACTGGTGTAAGTCCAGTACATGTTCCTCCAGCAGTCCAATCCAATACTCCTGGGCAAGTTCAACCAGTTCCTAGTCACTCTGGAGCTGGGGGTAGTACTTATAATACTGTTTCTCCTTCCAACTATTCTCTACAAGCTACAACTCCACAATCTTCCGGAGTTGTTACTGAAGAATTGAGAAATCTCCGAACTCAATTTAAGGCATTCAAACAGAAAGATGGTTTACAAAGGTTAGGCATCAAACAACCTTATCCGATAGAATGGAAGCAAGTATCATACCCTCCTAAATACAAGCCTCCTACTATCTCATTCTATGATGGAACCACTTCTCCAAGTCAATTTATTAATCACTTTGAAGTGATGACTGATCAGCTGCAACCAAGCGACGCCCTCCTTACTCGGGTGTTTGTCGGATGTCTCAATGGAATGGCCTATGAATGGTATAGAAGTCTCCCTGATGGGTGTATTACTTCATTTGCCGGTTTCAAACAAATGAAGGGCTCAATGACATGTCTGCTCTTATTAGAATCAAGCAGAAAAATAATGAAACTACAGAGGAATTCATTGAACGGTTTCGAAGAGAAGCTCTGAAGATGCCTATTGGAACTCCTGATGCTGTCACAATCGACACATGCAAATCAAATATGTTGCCAATAATCAGCATGTGGACAGGATGCACTCAATTTCAAGATTGGCCTTCCTTCATAGTCAGTGCTAAAGCCGCAAAAATCAGTACCGAAACCTTCAAAGGTTTAGGAGTACAGATGAATCCTAAAGAAACAGGTCAAAATACTGCTAAATTCAATAAAAGCAAGGGAAAAGAGACTCTTGAAGTTAATCTTCAGAGTAAAGATGCATCGACCGTTCAAACTTCTCCTGCCTCTACAACTCAACAACCGAGAACACCTCGTCCCAAGGAAGAATATTCTTTTGATGACGATGATGTCCTCGGTATCATTGAATGTCTGCTGAAAGGTAATAAAATACAATTACCTGAAATCAAGAAACCTGATGAAGCTGGTAAGACAGATCATCCCAAATACTGTCCATACCACAGGATATTGGGTTACACAATTCGTACATGTTATGTACTGAAAGGAAAGATCCAAGAAATGATTAAATCTGGAGCTATCTCTCTTACTCCGAAAGAGAAGACCGTCACCTCCAATGTCGTCTCTATGCAATTCAGAGATTTTCCCCCTCAACTCCTTGAAAGCGGGATTGTTCCTATCCCCAAGGCAACTCTTGAGATAGTGAATATTCCTTCTCCACAGTCTGAAGGGTTAGTACCAATCACTATGGAAACAGGAGAAATCATGTGGATTCATCCTGATCTAATTGCAGACTTTGAATCTCCTCCTCTTCAAAAGACTACATCTCGAAAGTCTAAGAAGGCTAGAAAGATTAAGTCATGTCATATGACTTCTCTCGGATCTACTTCTGATGCAGAATCAAAAGACAAGGAAGAAGCACTTGCTAGTGCTACTCGAACAGGAAAACCTTATCTGAAGGATTATTCCAAAAGTCCTGAGGATACTCCTGATATCCCTTCTGCTGACAAAGATGTTCCTAATGTTCCTCCTGAAGAAGAACCATCTACTGCACCTATTCCTTCCACTGCACCAGTTGAACCTGCTCCTTTCAAGCCCACAGCTCTTGAGAAAGACAAACAATAGGCTCGGTTTGATAAACCAATCAAGAAGTCTCCTCCTCTTGGGCTTCAGAAATCTTATAACTTTGACATTTTAGCTCAACTTGCTAACACTCCAGCTAGAATGTCACTCTTTGAACTTCTCTGTCTTTCCAAAGAAACTCGGGAGACGTTAAGTGAGGCACTTCTTCAGGCAGACTCTTGCCTTGCACAATTAAAGAAGCCAGTTGAAGAACCTGCCACTTGCTTACATTGCAACAGTGTATTGAAGATTATTCCAAATATCACCTTTACACAAGACGACATGCTATTGGAGGATAATCGACATGATCGGCCTCTCTACTACACCGGTTATATCGATACAATGAAGATAGATCGTATCCTCATCGATCCAGGGTCTGCTATAAGTATAATGCCGAAGAGCCTGTTGGATGAATTAAAAATTCCTTTTCACAAGCTTTCCAAGATGGTTACTACTATCCTGGGATTCAATCAAAGTCGAAGCGAGCCTTTGGGAAAGATTCATCTGAAACTGCAGATTGGCAATTTCAGATCCAAAGTCACTTTCTATGTGATCGAGATCGTGGGGTCTTATAATCTTCTTCTGGGGAGGCCCTTTCTTTATGAAAATAATGTTGTTCCTTCTACTCTTCATCAGTGCTTTAAATACATTGATAGCAATGGAAGAGTACAAAAGGAAGTTGCTGATATAAATCCCTTCCATGGGGTTGAAGCTTATTTCAATGATTTCCGGATGTATAAAAAAGAGTATACAAGGGTGATACAAGCTATGGAGAAAGAAGATTCACAAAGTGAGACCTTAATAATTCCAGTTAAAGGTCGAACTACTCAGCAACAATCTCCCAAATCCTCTGGAGAAGGTTCCTTCATCATTCCAGTAAGTGGACGGATCTCTCTATTACCTCAGTCATCTACTCAAGATACTCTGATCATTCCTGTTGGAGGACGGACTACTCTTCCATCTCAAGTTTCAAGGGAGCTCACCTCTTCTGAGCTATTTGTTATCGATCTTAATCGAAACAAAACTCTCTCTCATTCTTCTTCTCCCCCTTTAGTCATTGATTTGGCTAAGATCTCTAAGGCTCAGCCTTCTCCCAATGTAAATACTGCTACTTTTGAAGTTAATGAAAAGTCTCCATCTTTGCAGTATGCTGATGTGTGTAATCATGTTCATAGTTATTTACATTTGTTAGATGACTTAAGAACAATAACCATAGGAATTGTACAGACTTTCCATACAGATGTATCCCTAGAATCAGCATAAACTTCATACTTTCTGGTTCCCAGCAGAAAGCCAGGAGACATTCCAATATTCTTTTACAAAGGGCCCCAAAATCCTTTTAACCCTGAAGATGATGACAAAACTGATGATACTGAAAGATTACAACTACGTCGTTATAGTCAGCAATCTAAAGACATCATTAAAAATATGGGTTATGACTTCAGAACTGGCCTCAGTAATGGGAGAGGAAGAAGAATGCCTGTTAGAATTCCTCCTTTGAAATATGGAAGGACGAAATACGGATTGGGTTATATTGCTCCTACTCCTTTTATTAACATTGTCCATGAAGATCCCGAATCTGACGTAGATAAGAGATCTGATTCTTCTAGTACTACCTCTTGGGATTCTGATACAACTATCGGCGAATTCCACTGCAACATTCTATCTTCCAATATGGTCTCCATTGACTGTTCTGAAGACAGTGATGAAGACGAAGATGAGTTTGAAATCTCACCTGAATCAGAACAATGGGCTCAAAGGTTAGATAATCAATGGGAGTTCCGGTTCGAACAAAAAGAACCTCCGACTGAAGATAAACTTGTTCAAATAGATATTGGTGAAGAGGGATCCCCCAAACCAATATTCATCAGTGAAAGTCTTCCAGAAACTGATAAGCAAGACATGATCAAACTTATTCGTGAATACATCGATGTCTTCGCTTAGAGTTATGAAGATATGCCAGGACTAGATCCACAGATTGCAGCTCATAAACTCAATATCATGCCGAATGCTAAACCGGTCAAGCAACAACAGCGACGATTTCGTCCAGACATCATGGATGCAATTGAAGCTGAAGTCAATAAACTTATGGCCTCCGGGTTTATTAGAGAGGAACAACATCCTGATTGGGTGGCTGATATAGTTTTTGTCCTTAAAAAGACTGGCAAGATCAGAGTATGCATAGACTTCCGCGATCTCAATGCGGCATGTCCTAAAGACGAATTCCCTTTACCAATTACTGATGTTATGATCGATAATACCTGTGGGTTTGAACGGATGTCATTCATGGACGGGTATTCTGGGTACAATCAGATTAAAATGTTTCCAGATGACGAGAAGCACACTTCTTTCAGAACGCCGATCGGTACATACTGTTATACAGTGAGGCCATTCGGTCTCAAGAATGCAGGAGCAACTTATCAACGAGCCATGAGCATTATATTCCGTGAACATTTGCGGAAAACAGTCGAATGCTACGTTGATGATATTGCAGTCAAAAGTCGACAAAAAGAGGATCACATCCAAGATTTGAAGACTATATTTGATCTAATGCGTAAGCATAAATTAAAGATGAACCCTACTAAGTCCTTCTTAGGCGTCTCTAGTGGCAAATTTCTCGGCTTCGTCATTACCGCTAAAGGTATACACGTGGATCCCGAGAAGATCAAAGCCATCCAAGAGATGCATCCTCCACGCACCTTAAAAGAGCTACGAGGATTTCAAGGAAGGATCACTTATATCAGGAGATTCATCTTCAATCTTTCAGGACGCTGCAGACCATTCAATAAACTTATGAAGAAAGGTGTTTATTTTGTCTGGAATGATGAATGTCAGAAGGCATTCGATGATATAAAACAATATCTGATGAGCCCTCCAGTATTGGTACCTCTTGTTTCAGGAATACCATTCCTTCTGTATACCCGAGCAATGAGTCATTCACTGGGTGCATTGCTCGCCCAAAAGAATAAAAATGGTCATGAACAAGCCATTTACTATCTCAGTCGTACTATGACCGGAGCTGAACCTCGATATTCACTGGTCGAAAAAGAATGTCTAGCCTTGATGTTCGCTGTCCAAAAGACACGACATTATATCATGGGTCAGACTATTTATGTTATTTCCTGGATCAATCCTATACGGATCATGATGAAGAAACCCAGTGTTTTGAATTCTCGATTGGCTAACTGGGAAATCTTATTTGCTCAGTATGACATGCATTATATTCCTCAGAAATTAGTCAAAGGACAAGCTTTAGCCAATTTTCTGGCTGCTCATTCAATTCCAGAAAATTCAAAACTCTATGATGAAATCCCAGATGAAGTCCTAGATTCAAACCAAATTGCTGAAGAAGATCCTACTTGGCGTCTATTCTTTGATGGAGCCTCGAGAATAGGTCCTAATGGTGATATTGTCGCTGGGGTTGGAATTGTTCTTGTATCGCCAGAAGGTCTTGCTATCCAAAGGGCTTATTCTCTCGATCAACCATGTTCAAACAACGTGGCTGAGTACAATGCACTGCTTATTGGTCTTCAACTCGCTAAACATCTTAATATTCAACATTTGGAAGCGTATGGAGATTCTAAACTCATTGTCAATCAGATAAGGGGTACTTATGAAGTTCGCCATCAAGATCTGGTTCCTTATCATAGATCGGCTATATCTATAGCTTCTTCATTTAAAGGGTTCTTTATCGAGCATGTTAGACGAGCATGTAACACAGAAGCTGATGCTCTTGCCAATCTTGCAGCGGTGTTGGCTATTCCAATTAGACGTCAACAAATGATTGTCGTTTGCAATCGAGAATTATTTCATCTCGAAAACAATCTAACTCTAGGACTTCCTATTGACATTGAAGAATCAACATCTCATGATGTCAACACAACAAGAGGATTTGGATTTAGTCGTAAATCATTGTCATCTTCATCTGATTCTAGCATGGAATTCATCTTCAGTAATTCATCTGAGACTCAGAATACGGATAAAGATTGGAGACTTCCTTTCTTAGATTTCGTATTGTATGATATTCTTCCAGATGATCCGAGTGAAGCAGTATCTATCAGACGACGATCACTCAGATTCTACTACAATCATACTACAAAAACCTTATATCGTCGAGCTTATGATGGTTTACTTCTTCAATGTGTTGCCGGTGATGAGATTCAACAAATCATTCGTGAAGCACATGATGGAATTTGTGGAGCACATCAGCCTGGGCCAAAACTTCAAGACCGTATTCGACGTATGGGTTATTACTGGCCCACTATGGTATCAGATGCCATCGAATATACGAGGAAGTGTAAAGCTTGTCAAATCCTTGCGGATTTTATTCATCAACCCTCAGAATTTCTGCATCCGACGGCAGCATCATGGCCCTTCGAAGCTTGGGGCATGGACATTATTGGTCCGATCAATCCGCCATCATCAAAAGGTTATCGGTTTATTCTCGCAATAACCGATTATTTCTCCAAATGGACTGAAGCTATTCCTTTATCTGAAATCAAGGCGTCCAATGTCATCAATTTTATCAAGCATCATGTCATATACAGATTTGGTGTTCCTCGACGTATTATTCATGATAATGGTCCACAGTTCGTCAGCCAAAAATTTACTCGATTCTGTGACGACCATCGGATCAACAATGTGGCTTCTACTGCATATAATTCGGCAGCTAACGGATTAGCAGAAGCTTTCAACAAGACCATCATCAAGCTCTTAAAGAAGTTTGTTTCTACTAACAAACGCAATTGGAGTGAGAAACTTGGTGAATGTTTATGGGCTTACCGGACTACAGTTCGTAATGCTACTAAATGTACACCTTTCTCTCTGGTGTACGGATGCAAAGCTGTTCTTCCGTTAGAGATTCAAATTCCTTCTTTAAGGATAGCAATCGCTAATGATCTTACTGTCGAGAATAATGATCGTCTTCGACTTCAGGAGTTGGAAGCTCTGGATGAAAAGCGGTTATCTGCTCAACAGAATATCGAATTCTATTAAGCTAAAATTTCAAGAGCTTTTAACAAGAAAGTCAGAGTTCGAGCATATCAAAAAGGGGGAACTTGTTCTAACAGTCAGACGTCCTATGACTATAACTCATATGAGCAAAGGCAAATTCGACGCAAAATGGGAAGGCCCCTATATTGTGAGCAAAGTTTTCTCAAATGGAGCTTATCAACTCTCAGAACTTGATGGTCGGAAAGTTATGATGCCTATCAATGGCAAATTCCTTAAAAAGTATTATGTATAAATATAAATACTTATAAATCATCAGACAAGTTCATATTTATAAATAAAATTTTATTTTAATCATGAATGATAGTACATGATATTAAGGAAGATCACTATCATCCTTCTCTACATTTGGACGCGGACTGTTGTCATCCTTCTCGAAAACGCGATCAGCAAAAGAACTGAGAACTTCTTTACTGGAGCCCACGAAAAACTTGCAGACTGCCATCCTCATGGCTTCCTCTTCTTCAGTCCTTCCTAGATCAAGTAGAAAGTCCAGAATATCTCATGCTGGCTTGGGTGCAGACGAACCTTCGCCTGTTTCTACTTTCTTCGGCCGAACTGGATTGGCAGGGCGTTCTTCAGTGTCCTTCTGAACTTTCGAGACGATTTCAGCCTTCTTGGATGCTTCTTCAGATGACATTTTTATGTTGAAGAGTAGAAGTGTTCGTCCTTTGTTAGATTTCTGCTATATTTATAGACAGAAATTCCTCGAATAATGAAACGACACATTCATCCGATGGTTCGTCCGTTCATTAATACTTGACGGTTCATCCGTTCATTTATTACATTCATCCGATGGTTCGTCCGTTCATTAATACTTGACGGTTCATCCGTTCATTTATTACATTCATCCGATGGTTCACTTGTTCATTATCACCTGACATTTTGTCCGTTCATTATTTTTCTATCAATTTATTAAAAAGTGGAAATTCGTTATTTATCACGTTTTCATAACCTCTGAATAAATGCTGAATCTACCTACTCATTTGTCATTTTCCATCTTTGACCTCTGCATAGAAATCAATCTATTTTCCTTTGAGATCCTACATATTATCACGTCCATATTACCTCTGATAATATTATGTACTCTAAATCAGAAAAGAAGGTTTCATTATCTATCATGTCCACAATTCATCCAAATGAATACAAATCATTGAGCATAGAAGGATTATCATTTCCATTCTCATATCATCATAAAAAGTCTATTACATTTTCTTAGACTTTCTTATAAATCATAATGGAAATCTATTACAATTTTGGATTTTCATTCTACACACACAATAATAACCTAATAGAGATCTATTTTCCTCCTTGGATCTTCTTTGATGGGTTCGTTGTTTGTTGCAATTCCTGACTATCTGAGCTCCAGTGGCGATTAGAGCAGCAGGAATCAAACTCTGGTCTTATCTCTCAGACGAGAGGAGAACCACAGAGTTCGGCAGCCCGAAGGCGTGTTGCTGCCAATACAACTGGTGGATTAGGAGCGGCCTTTCAGAGGAGACAGGAATGTATCCAACATTGGGATACAATTTCTAGTTCTGCCGTGAAAGGAACTCTACTTCCCGATTTCTCGGGGTAGAGCCGACTCCACCGTCCAACTCTCCGTGTATAAAGGCTCTTCCTACCATCGGAGGAAGACCCTTCTATCCCACGAAGAGTTCTGAGTTGTCTGATTTGCGCGTCAAAAGCGCATGAGCTCCCTGATGTTGGTGTCAGAAGACCGCTCCCCACAGCATCCAAATCACCAATGCCAGTTCTGAAAAAATTTTGCAGCCAAGCTTCTGCAGAAAACAGCAAAAAAAAAAAGATTAATCAAATGTCATTTGGCACGCACTGGCCAGTCACGCACACTCTGTTCAGTCAGAAATAAAAAAAAAGAAAGCTTATCTTCAACAGTGAAAAGTGGTCTACTATACTGGACTCACCATCAAAATCAAGATCAGAGAACATTGCTATCATCAATTTCTTGTTGAGAATGGAATCTCGCAAAAAGGTCATTCTCAGAAGAAGAAGAAGAATGAAGAGATGAGTATGCATGAAACTCACCTATCTATTTAAAGGACAAAGTGCAAGCCTATTCTTGGAAAAGATCCGAGTAAAAGGCGCTCATAAACCATGGAATGGGTGTCACGTGTGCTTTGGAAAATAGCACAATATTTGAAACATTCAAAGAGTGCCACTTAATGTTCTTCATTAATGCACGCTGTTCAGCATAAAGTTGTACTACATTTTTCAAAGCAGGTACTGATGACCGTACATAGGAAAAGAAGTACAACATTTCTCAAAAAAAAAATAGAAGCATAAAAGACACGCTCTATTTTGTGAAGCGACTGAGTTTGGTGCCCAGTTCCTCTACGCTGTTGACCCTCATACGGTGTAACAGAGCATTGAACGTGTCACGCTGCTCTTCAAGACTGCGCCCATTGGAAGAAGACGAGCCGTCCAGACCAAAGTGGCTCAGGAAGTTCTTGGCTAGTTGTGTAGGGTCATCTTTGAACTCGAAAACTAAAGGCTCCGGTTCCTTACCCCCAAGAGTAGGGTCGCCATGGGCACAGAAACCTAACTTTCTTGCTTCTTCTTCAGCTTCTTCCTTTGGAGTCATTTTGACGTAAGATGAACATCAAAGCTGAATTTTCTTCCCGTTTATATAACAGAGCACGCCGGCGGTTCTTATTCCACCATAAATTGGATGCAATCAGTCTCGAGAAATGAAGAGTCATCATGACATTTAATAAATTCATTTGCATGTTTTCAAAGCATTAAGGAGTAAATATCTCTTTAAAGTCATCTCAGCGTGACTAAGTTCATTTTATCACCTTGATTTCAAAGTATTTCGAAATAATTTATCATTTTTTCGAAAACTTTGAAGGGGGTTTTGTAGGCCTTAAAAATGAAAGTCACGCTGAGTTAATCAGAACTGAGTCTCAAAGTCACGCAGAAGTGATCAGGACAAATGTTTAAAAATCACGCTAGTGACAGCTCATCATTTGTCAGAAATTTCATCATGACCGACAGCACGACAGTCGAAGAATGTCTCCTCGTATGCCACGTATGCACGGAGCTCGAGAGATCACAGCCGACTATTGCGTGACTTTTGAAATCTTCTTCAGCAAGACTCAGCCTTCATTAAGTTGGCGTAGCAAAAGAGTTTCTTGTCATTTAATGTGACTGACAAAGTAATCACTGTCAGAGATTTTTGTGTCAGTCGAGGCACGTCAAATCAAGACAGCTGACAGTCCTGCCTCAAGCTTGCGTGGATTTGGAGCCCTTTGGCTCAAGTCTGCGTGTATTTTGAACTTCTATGTTCCTTCACCAAGTCTGCATGGATTTTGAAGCTTTTTGCCCCAAGTCTGCGTGGATCCTGAAGCTTCTTGCCCCAAGTTTGCGTTGATTTTGAAGCTTTCTGACCCAAGCCTGCGTAGATTTCGTCCTCAACGAGCCTGCGTGGATTTCATTAAATTGGAGTACGTGGCAGCCATGTCACTGATCTCTCGCCTGCGTGTCCTGTAACTTGCACACGACTCATGCACGATTGCCATGTGTCCAACAGTTACAGGCCACGTCCAGTAACTGCTCACAACTCTGCGTATGTTAAATCCTGCGTGATTTTCAACTATGCAGAGGCTGTGAAGACAGTTATCTTTTTCAGTTATTTTTGACTCTATAAATAGAGTTCTTTTTTATTCATTATACAGATACACAGATATCTAAAACTGCTGTTGAAATTTTGAGAGCTTTTCTTCTTCGCATCGTCCAAGGGATAAAGCGGTCGTCTTCTAGATCGGATTCCTACAGTTGTAATTTTTCCAGATACACAATAAATAAAGTGAATTTATTTATGGAAAACAGTCCAGTCAGGACAGGAGCGAGCACAAAACATCTCACGCAGTTCATATCAAGTTAGAAAATATAAAGCATGCAATAGAGTAAGATACAGGAAATGCTGAAAGAAGAATGTATATAAAAACAGCAGAGATTTGATAATAGGAAATATCTATATATGACAAGTAAGAACCGTAAGCAATATTTGATTTAGAGTACAATATGGTTATGTAAACGGTTTAGGACAATGCAATGGTAACTCTATTGTACGTGAGTGCACAATGGACATATACAATAGTTATACAATATTGCACAATAGGATTTGATTACATAACCAATTCTACTCCCCCTCTCCAATCAATACACAAGGATCCACTCCAGTTACGTTATCTTACACAATAGTGTACAATGTTATACAATAGATGTACAATGTTATACAATAGTTGTACAAGGGTCTATCCATGGGACTCGTGTGATAATAAGAGTACAATATGCACAATGAGTATACAAGGATAAGGGTATTCAATAAATACAATATATAAGGGAAACGCACATCACAATATGTATTTAGTGAATACAAGGATATAACATCTCAAAAGAAGATCCATATAGTACCAATAAGTGATAACAATCGTGTCAGCATTAAGTACAGTAATCTAGAGCAACAATATAAATTCAGACAAGTATGAAACGGTCAGAGAATGTACTCGCCTGATAACCTGAACAGCCAATAGGTATAAAGGTCTAAACCTAAGCCACATAGTCCTATTTAGAGCAACACAGGTCAAGATGTATACGAGAGATGATAAATGAAATGTGTAATGCATCTGCATGCTGTCTAGGTCAAATTAGACTAAAGTCAACACTTGGTCAACTCTAGTAAACCACACTAGTCAAATTAGGTCAACTAGGTCAAGTCCTAGCCCAAACAAGTATAACAAGTCTCACTTGGCCTAACCAAGACTAGGCTAGCACTCACACAATCACAAGACAATGTGAACCACAATAATGCATAATATAAAATAGATAATATATATAAATACATACCTTCATACATACATGTATATCCATATTACATACATATTTATATATAGACATATGTTACATCATGCATATTTACATAGTTACATAGATATATACATTCATGCACATTTACATACATACTTTTATACATTATATATATTAACATTCATTACAATGCATTATATTTTACTTGTACCTTTGATTGATTCATTCATTCATATATGACATTCATTCATGCATATTACATACTTACATACATCTATACATTATATACATTGTATATAACATGTAAAAATAGAAGAGGAAAAAAGGAGGAAAAACTGAAATGGAAAGGGAAGGGAAGGAAAATGTAAGAAAAAGGGAAAACAGTGGACATATACATGCTTGCATCATACATTCTACATTACCATACATGCTATCATTATATATTGTATTATATTATTTATATATTATGCATTCATATCTATCATTACATGTATACCTTGCATTCATATCTAGCATTCATTATATACTTTCATGCATACATTGTATAACATTCTTTCATTCATGCATTTATGCATTGCTTACATACATTATATTAATTGTATTCCTACATGCTTGCATTCAACCATATATATACATTAATGTAAAGAGGATATATATCATTTCATTCATCTAACATATCATGTATTTCATACTCTATATTCATTTAATACCCATACTACATAGGCTCATAGGTTACACAAAATGCATATATCGTATAGTCACTCTTCTACTTAAAACCAATACTATATCAATTGGGACTCTATTAAATTCTAAGATTAAAGTATGTTGTAGCCCTTCGTTTTAGCTTTTAGAAACTTCAAACGGAGCGCATTTTCGTGTCCGAAAGCTCCTGAAATTGCAAAAATACCGAAACACGTTCGTCTTTCGTACAGCTGACACTCACATAATTCTATAGAAAGTTACAGAAAGAATTTGGCTTATTAAAATATATATTTGAAAAGCCAACTTCGATATGGTTCTTTTAAAAAAAGGGAGATAAATCGGAATTCTAAGCTAAAGATTATGACAATTGTAAGTTGCATTGGTTAATAAAAACGTGGATGAATATTATGACGAATTTGAGTTGTTTTAGACAAAAGAACACATATAGGCCAAGATGCTTGGATACAAACATATGTATCCAAATGAAACTCATTCTAACCATCCTAACTAAGATCAATCCACTCTCTAACCATTCTAGAACTGAATTTAAATATCTATTTAAACTATTATCATACATACAAACACATGGGGTGTCCTAATTTGGGATCTATCAAGTAGGACACAAGACACAAATCTAAAATCCTCAAGAGAGCTCCAAATGGCCTCAAATTTGAATCTAAATGGGACACATGCATGAGTATGGATCCTACGAATTCAAAACTAATTTATATGAATAGAAAATCGATTTAGATGATGGATTTACCTATTGGGAGTGGAATTCCAATGAAATCCTTTAGGACACGGCTCCGATATGAAGATCCCTCAAAGTGGACATTCCTCCCTGCACTCCTCTTTCAATCTTTGGTAGCACCCTTCCCTTAGAGAATGGGAATGATTGAAGGAAGGTTTGGTGAAGGAATGATTTGATTTGGAGATCAAATCAATGGGAAGGCTCTCTAAAATTTGGGAAGAACAAAAGAAAAATAAAAGAAGCAAGATTGTAATGAATGAAATGAATCGTTCTCCCCAAAAGGTGGCTTCCATAAAGTGTCCAGTAGGGCTAATGGGAAATGTCCTAATTGCCCCTCTCTAGTCTCATATGGTTAAGTCTAGACTAGGTTCAAGTTTGGGGTCAAAATGAACTAGTTTTGAGTCTCTAACTTAACCATTCTAACATGATAAAAATTAGTTTAATTAACTAACTTAAATGTTGGGTTTTGTGGGCCATGCTTATCTTAATATTGGGTCCCATCTAGAGTTTAAGCTACCCGGGTCACAATACAAGTCGGAACGAGACGAAACTCAAACCCGACTAAACAAATCGAATAAAAACAATATTAAAAATATAAAATTTTCCCAAAATATTAAAATATAAAAAATGACCAAAATCATAATACATCAATTTAAATATTATTAAAATAATCTAAAATTTATCAATTAATCAAAATCTTAAATAATTCAAAAGTCACAAAATGACCAAAATACCCATAGCCTGAAAAGTTGTAAATAGTCATTCTAATCACATGGTTAGGTCCCCATGGTCATGGTTATTCTCTAGGCTCAACAGTTCTAGGGTTCACTAGCTAACACATCAAAATTATAATTTACCAATTTTAAATAGTATTAAATTAATTAAAAATTTCCATAAATTATAAATCCTATTATTAAATAATAAACTTTTACAAAAGTTCAAAATTATCCTCATTTTAGAAAAGTGGGTGTTACAAGTCTACCCTCCTTAGAAAATTTTGTCCTCGAAATTAAGATGGTCGTACTTCTTCTAGAGTCTCGTCCCCAGCAATCAAAGTCTCAGAACTTACCTAAATCATACAATTTAAAAGAATGGCATACAAGGTCATGGCATACGGTGGTAATGTAAATCTCATCTAGGTATACTAGTTACACTAGACCAAAACAATCATAGGGTATCAAAACTTACAAGCAATCAGGGGTGTTAAACTGGAAAAGATACAAAAATAACAAATCATCAAGGCTTTGAGGCATAATCAAAATCAAAATTTAAAGCACAAATGTCGAGCATTAAAATCCAATCACAATATATATATATATATATATATATATATATATATATATATATATAGAGTGTTAGAAGGGAAAAAGCTAGCATTATGTAAAGGTTATGTGGTTAGTGTGTGTATGGGTGTATGTGGACATGATCATAGGGTTAGATAGTAGACATTTGTGTGTGTGTGTGTGTGTGTGTAAAATATACATGAAAGTGTATAGGAGGATTTGGGTTTCAAAACAATAGCTATCAAGTTACACTACTCATGGCATATTGGATAAACAATCTACATTGCACAACCTATTTACTCATAACATGCATGGCAAACCATATATATACATATATCTATATGTATAGAGAGGTAGAGATTTAGTTATGTATCTATATACATTATGACAGTATGCATAAACTATATATATATATATATACATATATATATATATATATATATATATATATATATATGTATATATAGATATATGAACATAACATAGAGATGAAGGGTTAGGTTTACATGGCAAAAATATATATATATATATATATATATATATATATATATATATATATATATATATATATATTTTATATATATATATATATATATTTATATATATATATATATATATATATATATATATATATTATTTTTTTTTTATATATGAACATAACATAGAGATGAAGGGTTAGGTTTACATGGCAGTTGTGAACATTAGTGTAGAGTGTCAAGAGTACAGGGGTTATAACTTAAAATGAAGGGTTCAATCATTCATTTCAGTTTAACATTACATATTAAATCTGAAATTGAACTAAACATTTAAAATCAATGTGAAAAATGTTAACATGTATTCAGTTTCATGATTTTGGTGAAATTCGAACATCAAAACCAACCCAATGTTCACCGTAACCACAACCTAACATGTAAGAGTATGAAACCTAACAATGTATCCCTACATACAACAATGTATATGGCTCAAAATATTACATTTAAAAACTGCAAATTGAACTAATCACTTAGAATCCAGTGTTAAAGGTTTAATATGCACACGGTCTCAGATTTGACAAATTCAACACAAAACTTAACCAATTTTTTTAAGAATTGAAATCTTGTATATAACGTACATGTGCAGTGATGTAAACTACAACTAATAATATGAAATTTATATTTAAATTACGAATTTAAACTGGAAAAAAATAGAGAACTATTCTCTGATACTGTACTGTGTCAGAGATATTGGGGTTTTGAGAATTTAACATCAACAATATATTAATATGTATTTAGATGGGTTGGTAATCAAAGTGTAGCATGCATACGTATCAGGCAAAGTGTCTGTGTCCGCTATATATATATTCTCATGTCCCAATATAAAAATCAAATTCCATATCAAGACCAACATTTAGATTTCGACCAAGATTGCAAGTAGGTGATTGATGTAATCAAGACAGTTTTATTATTATTATTATTTAATACAAGAATAATAGTAAGAAGAAAATAACGATAAAATCTGTTCTGCTTATCTGTTTAAAAGAAGAACCATTTTGAAACCAGAGCTATAATATCAAATCCAAGATAAGGTCTAGCAAAATCATTGATTCATTGTATTAAAAAGAAATTCATAGTAAGAAATTACACAAGGTTTATAATACAGCTAAAGCTACTCCTAAGTTAAATAATGAGAAGCAAAACAAACAAAACAAACAATAATTCTTCTTTTTTAGAATGACTGAAACAAAATTAGAAAAAACATGTTCAAGAACATTTAAGGTACAATCTGATAATCATATGCGTCTATCCAAAATCATGGTACTCTAAATCCTCGTCATACTAGTAAGCAAGGCTACGATAATCACAAAGTCCTCGACTTAGGCACATACCTCTAGAATCATGGTATTTAAATTTTTTACGATGCCGCTAGCTTGGCTGCGAAAATCTTAAATTTCCACACCCGAGAAATATATCCAAAGTCAGACTATATGTCCTCACCATGCTGGTTAATATGACTGTAGAAGACTAGATTCCATAACTTAGATGACCTAGCCCATATAATTTCATATTGACAAAAATTAAATTAAATCAACAATGGATACCCAAAAATCAAATTTATTAACTAACCAAGAAAGATAAATATAAACTATTAGAACCAAATTTTAAGATATTTTATAATGAGATTCTCAAGGGACATCCCAGGAATCTCTCAAGGGATCCTAACTGTGATTGAGTACCTTCAAAAATATATCTTAATCCTACTGCAGGCTGTAGTGGTACTCTAGTTCGAATACCACTACACAAACTCGACCTGTATGGGCCACCACTAAAAATATGTCACGACCCATACCTAGAGTAAGGGCACGAGAAGTGGGTACGTCCAGCCTACGCTGCAGTGTCGACGGTAGAACGTTGTCCTAGGTCAAACATCTAACAATATAAAGATACCTGTACAGTATATACACTCCGAATGGAGGTGACATAGCAAATACAGTCTCAATCACATCTAAGGTAGAGCAAGATAAAAGATAGATAAAATATGAAATCCACAAAGAGATACCGCAGATAGAAGTCTAAGTGTCTAAGATACACAAATCCATAAAACATCTCAAATCTCAAATACAGTAATCTATAAAGTAAATACAACTCAAGACAACTAAAATAACTATCTATACAACCTCTACTGTGTCTCCTCTAGGCTAGCAGGCAACCTCCAAGCTATTTGTAAAATTTATCAACAGGTCCAGTCAGGACAGGAGCGAGCACAAAATATCTCACGCAGTTCATATCAAGTTAGGAAATATAAAGCATGCAATAGAGTAAGGTACAGGAAACGCTAAAAAAAGAATGTATATAAAAAATAGCAGAAATTTGATAATAGGAAATATATATATATGACAAGTAAGAACCGTAAGCAATATTTGATTTAGAGTACAATATGGTTATGTAGACGGTTTAGGATAATGCAATGGTAACTCCATTGTACGTGAGTGCACAATGGACATATACAATAGTTATATAATGTTGCACAATAGGATTTGATTACAAAAACAATTCTACTCTCCCTCCCCAATCAATACACAAGGATCCACTCCAGTTATGTTATCTTATACAATAGTGTACAATGTTATACAATAGATGTACAATGTTATATAATAGTTGTACAATGGTCTATCCATGGGACTCATGTGATAATGAGAGTACAATATGCACAATGAGTATACAAGGATAAGGGTATTCAATAAATACAATATGTAAGTGAAACGCACATCATAATATGTATTTAGTGAATACAAGGGGATAACATCTCAAAAAAAGATCGATATAGTACCAATCTGTGATAACAATCGTGTCAGCATCAAGTATAGTAATCTATTGCAAGAATGTAAATCCAGACAAGTATGAAATGGTCAGAGAATGTACTCGTGTGATAACCTGAACAGCTGATAGGTATAAAGGTCCAAACTGAAGCCACAAAGTCCTATTTAGAACAACACAGGTCAAGATGTATACGAGAGATGATAAATGAAATGTACAATGCATCTGCATGCTGTATAGGTCAAACTAGACTAAAGTCAACACTTGGTCAACTCTAGTCAACCACACTAGTCAAATTATGTTAAGTAGGTCAAGTCCTAGCCCTAACAAGTCTCACTAGGCCTAACCAAGCCTAGGCTAGCACTCACACAATCACAAGACAATGTAAACCACAACAATGCATAATATAAAATAGATAATATATATAAATACATACCTTCATACATACATACATATTTATATATATAGGCATATGTTACATCATGCATATTTACATAGTTACATAGATATATACATTCATGCACATTAAATACATACTTTTATACATTATATATGTTAACATTCATTACAATGCATTATATTTTACCTATACCTTTGATTGATTGATTCATTCATATATGACATTCATTCATGCATATTACATACTTACATACATCTATACATAATATACATTATATATAACATGTAAAAATAGAAGAGAAAAAAGGGGGAAAAACTGAAATAGAAAGGGAAGGGAAGGAAAAATGTGAGGAAAAGGGAAAATAGTAGACATATACATGCTTGCATCATATATTCTACATTACCATACATGCTATCATTATATATTGTATTATATTATTTATATATTATGCGTTCATATCTATCATTACATGTATACCTTGCATTCATATCTAGCATTCATTATATACTTTCATGCATACATTGTATATCATTCTTTCATTCATGCATTGCTTACATACATTATATTAATTGCATTCCTACATGCTTGCATTCAACCATATATATACATTAATGTAAAGAGGATATATATCATATATATATCATTTCATTTATCTAACATATCATGTATTACATACTCTATATTCATTTAATACCCATACTACATAGGCTCATAGGTTACACAAAATGCATATATCGTATAGTCACTCTTCTACTTAAAACCAATATTGTACCAATTGGGCCTCTACTAGATTCTAGGATTAAGGTATGTTGTAGCCCTTCGTGTTATCTTTTCGAAACTTCAAACGGATCGCATTTTCGTGTCCGGAAGCTCCCGAAATCGCAAAAATATCGAAACACGTTCATCTTTCATACAGCTGACACTCAAATAATTTTATAGAAAGTTACAAAAAAATTTGGCTTATTAAAATATATATTTGGAAAGCTAACTTCAATACGATTCTTTTAAAAAAATGGGAGATAAACTGGAATTCTAAGCTAAAAGTTATGCTATTTCTAAGTTGCTTTGGTTAATAAATACGTGGATGAATATTATGATGAATTTGAGTTGTTTTGGACAAAAGAACACATATAGGCCAAGATACTTGGATACAAACATAGGTATCCAAATGAAACTCATTCTAACCATCCTAACTAAGATCAATCCACTCTCTAACCATTCTAAAACTGAATTTAAATATCTATTTAAACTATTATCATACATACATACACATGGGGTGTCCTAATTTGGGATCTATCAAGTAGGACACAAGACACATATCTAAAATCCTCAAGAGAGCTCCAAATGGCCTCAAATTTGAATCTAAATGGGACACATGCATGAGGATGGATCCTACAGATTCAAAACTAATTTATATGCAAAGAAAATTGATTTAGATGATGGGTTTTACCTATTGGGAGTGGAATCTCAATGAAATCCTTTAGGACACGGCTCCGATACGAAGATCCCTTAAAGTGGACACTCCTCCTTGCACTCCTCTTCCAATCCTTGGTAGCACCCTTCCCTTGGAGAATGGGAATGATTGAGGGAAGGTTTGGTGAAGGAATGATTTGATTTGGAGATCAAATCAATGGGAAGGCTCTCTAAAATTAGGAAAGAACAAAAGGAAAATAAAAGAGGCAAGATTGTAATGAATAAAATGAATCATTCTCCCCTAAAGGTGGCTTCCATAAAGAGTCCATTAGGGCTAATAGGAAATATCCTAATTGCCCCTCTCTAGTCTCATATGGTTAAGTCTAGACTAGGTTCAAGTTTGGGGTCAAAATGATCTAGTTTTGAGTCTCTAACTTAACCATTCTAACATGATAAAAAATATGTTTAATTAACTAACTTAAATGTTGGGTTTTGTGGGCCATGCTTAACTTAATATTGGGTCCCATCAAGAGTTTAAGCTACCCGGGTCACAATACAAGTCGGAACGATACGAAACTCAAACCCGACTAAACAAATCCAATAAAAACAATATTAAAAATATAAAATTTTCCCAAAATATTAAAATATGAAAAATAACCAAAATTATAATACATCAATTTAAATATTATTAAAATAATCTAAAATTCACCAATTAATCAAAATCCTAAATAATTTAATTGTCACAAAATGACCAAAATACCCTTAGCCTGAAAAGTTGTAAATAGTCATTCTAATCACATGGTTAGGTCCCCATGGTCATGGTTATTCTCTAGGATCAACAGTTCTAGGGTTCACTAGCTAACACATCAAAATTATAATTCACCAATTTTAAATAGTATTAAATTAATTAAAAATTTCCATAAATCATAAATCCTATTATTAAATAATAAACTTTTACAAAAGTTCAAAATTATCCTCATTTTAGAAAAATGGGTGTTACAAATGCATTACAAAGTTCAATATTACAATTCTGGACATGTTGTGACTTGTGTTGCTCTAAATAGGACTCATCTACTCTGTCTGAACATCTATACTTACCAGATACTCATGATATCAGGCGAGTACGTTCTCTGATCATTTCATACTTGTTAGGATTTATATTCTTGCTCTAGATTACTTTACTTGACGTTGTCACGTTGTTAACACGGATTAGTACTATATAGATCTTTATATTCAGATGTTATCCCCCTCGGGAGCATCGGGTACATCATGTCATTGCGTTTCACTTTCATCATGTACTTCTGTGCTTTCACTATTCATGTACACTCTTGTGATTCATGTACTCTTATGTTCACAGAGCCCTCATGTATAGCTTCATGTGCACCCATTTATGAGCCCCCATATAAAATATTGTACAATAACATAACTTGTCTGGATCCTTGTATATTGATTGGGGTACGGGGGAGCAAAAGCAGTCATTTGAACAATTCCAAACTAGTCATTGTATAAACTATTTATTGTAATCATGTGCAAATTCAAGCCGTTCACATGTCTATCTTGTACTCTAAATCACTAGTCACTGATAGTTCTCTACTTATAGTAGCTATTTACATTACAATTCTCTCTCACTTTTACTACATGTACTTTCTTTCAGCGTTTTATGTATTTTACTCTATTGCATGCTTTATATTCCTGTCTTGATATGAAATATTGAGATTATGTGCTCGTTCCTATCCTGACTGGACCTGTTGAAAATATTATAGAGGATGACGAGGACCTTTGCCCTACCTTTTATGGAGCTGCCATAGATGACACCTGTAACTTGGACCTTCAGCAGGATCCATCAGTAGTAGAGGATGTCACCACTATAGTTTAGGCTAGATAGCTTAGACTTCTATCTTATTTTGATGTCTTGTCTCAGTTGGATCCTTTTTTGTTTATATTTGGGATCTTGTTGTTATTATGAATGTTTGTGGAGATATTGTCTTAGACACTTAGACTTCTTCTCATGTTTGTATTTTATTTGATGGTTCTCATTATCTATCTATCTATCCATTTATCTATCTATCTATCTTATCGTACTTTTGCCTTAGTTGTGATTGAGTTGTACATTACTGTATTATCCTCCGTTTGGAGTGTATATACTGTACAGGTACCTTATAGTTGTTAGATTTATGTGATCTAGGACAGCGTTCTACCATCGATACTGTGCTATAGGCTGGACGTACCCACTTCTCGTGCCCCTACGTTGGGTGCGGGTCGTGACACGGAGGAAGCGTGCGCTTACCAATAGACGCAGGAGGAATTCAACCCAGGGCAAGATCAAAGCCTTAGGTAGCAGCAGACCTCAAGCGTATGAGGTGCTCCTAGAAGAAGGCACAACATATAACAAGTTCGAAATCATGACGAGGGTGCGGGCTACACGTGCCACATACGCCACATCAAGACGTGCGCCTCTAGTTGTGACATGCGCGCCTGATGGGAGCCTCTATAAATCACGTTCAAGCACCTCCGTACCAGGGTTTGATCAAACCCCAGAGTTTTCCAAATACACAGATGTGCTGCTGGCATAGAAACCGGGTCTGGGGGTACATACACTTGCATTCCATGACCTGCATCATGTGATCAATCACAAACGCAAAGTGGAAAGAATCACGATAAATACTTCATACGAAACCCCATTGGGTGTACAAACGTGCTCTAGTATAGTCGTCAATAGTTGCTGCACAAAATTTACAGCAGTCCCAAAAAGGCAGTCCATGTTTCAACGGATCCAACCTACTTCGTCATCCCTCATCGTTTGCTGCATATGTTGGGGATCCCGATGCATTGGCTTTATACAACCCAAACCATGATCAGTGGTTTCAATAACGGCAAAAGTTGCCCAGAAGGAAAAATCTGCTTGAAAATTTAGATTGGCGACCTGAAGACTGAAGCGACTTGCTACGTCATTGACGAGGATGTCTACTATAATATCCAGTTGGGAAGGCCTTCGATCCTTCAGCACATGATCGTGCTATCTACCCTCCACCAATGCTTCAAATATGTCAACGATGATGTTGTGGTAAAAATTGAGTTCGCGGACATTGACCACTTTAAAGGGGTTGAGGTTTACTGCACTGAATCTCGGCTGTTCCGAAAGAACCACCAGAGGAATTCAGGTAAAGACGCTGATGAGGAGGCCGAGGCTCAAACCTCCTCCGAGGAGCCCATCAGAGTGTGTCCAAAGGAATGCCCTACGGCACCCACAGTTGAGACTATAGCTCCTCTGATAGTCTAATTAAAAGGAAAGCCACCTACCAAAGAATGCCCTACGACGTCTGCAGTCCAGGCTACAATTCTTTTAGTGTGCGATTGAAAGAGAAGCCGACAATGTAGGAAAACTCTTATGTCAAGCCTATTGTGGTGAAGCTGTGCAGCCCGCCTCATCCTACTCCTTCCTTGCCTATCTCAGGTGCTGGATGTTGTGATCTTAATAATGTGATTGTGCTCAACTTTCTCGTATTGGACAGTGTAATCCGAGAGGACGATTTGTCATATTTTATTAATAAAGGAATACCTTTGAACTACTCTTCCGATCTCTCTTCTTCTTTTCTATAACAAAATCTGAGTTTATCGCTACCGATCCAAATCGCGTTTGTTTATTCTGTAAAACAAGTGCTCCCTGTACGTGGTGCTTATTTTGTAGTATCGGTGCAGAAGAAAAGAGAAGAACCCATCAGCTTTGGCCGAGTAGACGGCTCCCAGACTCATACATTTTGTGAGCCAGAACCTAAAGTCGATATTGTTCAGGCTCATCACTACACCCCATAAGCCAGGCACATCATCTGGAAGATAGAATATGACCTGGAAAGTAATATGGGTCTTAATCACGGAAAGGGTCGGCACTTGTCGATCAAGATTAATGTACCTAAAGACAAATCAGGCCAATATTACCAGAAAATATGCTATAGCCTCATATATGTCCCGCCAAAAGCGCCCGAAGTTTCGCGGCACAAGGAAGCGACGTACGAGAAGACTCCACCTACGACTCCAACGTCAGTATCGGGGAGGTGTTCCGTAGAACTTTATCGGTGAATATGACTGTAGAAGTTGAAAATATATAAAATATTACCATGCGCCATTCATTTTTGGCACCATGCTAAAATCATGAGATGGCGCACTAGATCAGATGGCGCTAAACTAAACATGGCACCAGCTACTATGATGCCATCTTCTTCGAGAAGCCAAAAGGCTGTCATCTTGACTGACAGCACGTAAGTCGAGGAAAATCTCATCGAATCTATAGTGTGCAGTGCTCGAAGGGAATTGTCAGAGTCTTTATTATTTTAGTTGTCGTTTACTATGCGCCATGTAGAATTGGGACGAAGTAGGCAGTACTTAACAGTTTTTAATAATTAGCGCTTTCCCGTAAATAGCGCAGGGCATGCGTTGTTCCTCAAATCAAGCGCCAATTTATCAAACCATCATCCAGAGGTAGTTAGATGATGTGGCGCACATGCTGCAAATCTCGAAAAATATGCACATGATACTGCCCACGACCAAGCGCATCTCTTTCACATGATACCATATATCCCAAACAGCAAAACCAACCATTCGCACGAATGGATGATGGAACGCCAATTGCAAGTATGTGCCAATTAGGATAACTGTTTGACAGTTATCTCAAAACTCTATAAATAGAGTTCGAAATTACTTCACAAGCATCACTAATAATCACAATCTCCTGACCAAGTTGCTACAGCACTCTCCAAAGGCTTTCTTCTTCGAAATTACATCGTCCAAGAGATAAAGTGATCCTCTTTTAAACAGATTCCTACATTTGCACTTCTCCAGAATCAAAATTATACCTTTGTACTTTTCTTTCTCAGTTTGCAAACTAGTTTTCTTGGAAAACATTTATTTTCGTAAACAAAATGATGACTCTACTGGGGATGACTTTCTCCTCTGACGAGAAAGTGACAACTCAATGTGATGTTGCGTCGGTCGGCACGACGGAGAAGAATTTGGTCGTAAAAGTTGACCAAACAGCCTACGAAGCCATAATTGGTGTTAGGGTGCCAAGTACGCATCCTATGTTGTCTCCAAAGATAAGAAGACTCGCGCTATCTGGACTCTAATGTCCTCTAGCGCGTCAATCATAGCTCCTGCACAAAACAAAGGAGAATATTTTGTGCCACTCTACTAGTTCTGAACTTGGTGGGGTGTGTGCCAATTACTGCCCCGGCACCAATCAAGGGACAGCGCCATTTAGCTATCTCTTAATCCTTCCAAATCTTGACAATCACTGTCTCGACACCAATTAAGGGACTGCGCCCTGTTCTAAACTTGGTTGAGAGTTTACCATCTACTGCCTCTACGTAGAACAAAGGAAAATGCCCTATGGCTACTACCTATCCATCCCAATCCTGGACTTGGTAAAAAAACCTATCTGATTGCGCCTCTGTGATAATCAATGCAAGAATACTTCTGAGTAGAAACTCTACTTCTCTTGGCAGAGACAATCAAATCAATGCCAAGAAAGTAGACTCTACTCAAAGGTCACTTCTTGCTGCCCATTTGTGCCATGCCAAACGAGCTGGAACAGTATGTACAGAACAACAGGGCATCTTGTCCACTTCTTATCAAACTGGCCAGTGCCAATCAAGCCAAAGCCAGGATCTTCCTATCTTGCGCATATCAAGATCAAGGCAGGCAAAACTGATGGTGTCTCAGACCTACAAGCAAGTGGCGCATAACTCTGATATCCGCTGTAAATTTCCTTAATTTTTATAAATTTTTATTATATTTAATTATAAAGTAGTAATGTTTGTATATTTTAATGTAAATTGATGTATAATTTTCCTATAGATCAAAAACTAACAATAAACTTATTTCTTAGTATTTTGCTCTTAAAGTTTGATACTAAAACATTTTATGTGGTAAATAGGGAGTTTATAAATTTTTATCATTTATTTTTGGTACTTTATGGTATTTTCCTATTTATTTAATAATTTAGTACTTAATTATGTAAAAGTTTTAGATATAGCAAAATAGCCCACAAACATTAACTGTAGTATTTCTTGCACATATTTTACTGAAATAATTTCTTTTATGTAATTATTTAGTTTTAGAATTTTTAGAATTTTTTAGAGTTTTAACATAAATTTTAGTCATACATGTATATTATTGAGTTTAAATATTTTTAGGACTTTTATTCCGTGATTAAGCATATATGTAATATATGTAGGGCTATATATATAAATACCCTTATATAGTTATTTCAAAAAAAAAGAAAGCAAAAGGGGACATAAACTCCTCTGCACTGTTCCCTTAGGAACAGTATAGAGCCAAGCGCAATAGGTCCCTGCCAAACAGAAGGAAAAAATGCTCGAGTGGAGATTAGATTAAATCGAATCTTGCACGAATCTTCCCCAGATCTTCCCCAGGTCTTCCCCAACCTATTCCTCCATAAATTCTCCTAAACCCCAACCAAATTTCTGGGGTGATTGGATCCAATTCGATCCCAATTTGGATTTAAATCCCCTTACAAACACATGCGAGTAGCGTTGGATTTCATTGAAATTATCCCTCAATACACCACCCCAACTCCAATACTTCGACCCGAACCTCCCCAAAGCACTCGCGCCTCGCCCCAATCACCTTCAACCGTCCATCACTGCCACACGCACCGTCGAAGATTACCGGACCAACCCAAAGATAGAGCAAGCTCTGTTCTCTACCGAAGTCAGGTACTCGTGTTCATTATCCTCTAACTTCTTCATCTCGCAGTCAATTCACGAACCAATCAGCTTGTTATAAACCCAACATATACGACTACACAACCTAACAAAAATTTTAATTTTAGAGACCCTAAACCCTAGACAAAACGAGTCGAAAACTCAGCGAAAAGCAAAATTGATATGCTCTGTTTATAATAGTTTTGATACTATTTTGGAAGAAAGATTCCAACTAGTTCATTATAAATTCTCCAAAATTAAAATAATATAGTTACAACTAACCTATAGGGCTTTAAAACCATTTTTACAGAAGTTGATTTCTTCGACTATGCGCCAAGAAATCGGTTCCCCAAAATTGATAAAAACTCGATTTCCAAACAGTAAAATTTTAATAAAATTTTCTAATACGACGTGTGTCCCGAAAAATCGGGCGACGTGGTCATGAACGAAAAGCATCAAAAGGTGCGTATCAACTTCGCGGACGTGTGGGATTCGACGAAACTCGATTTTGTTGTACGTATGTGACAAAATCGAAGCGTATCCGTCGAGATACCCTGTATCGGCCCCTTTACAAACTAGGCCATAACTTTGTGCACATTCGTCGTATCGAGACGAAACTTGCACCAAAAGGACCGTATCATTTTTTAGTCATGTATGCCAAGTTTGGTCTGATTCTGAGAAGGTCGACCGAAACGCCTTTTTGGCGGGCCCGCGACTGGATCCAATGGGCAAAATTATGCACGACCCACCGTAATACAACTTTGGACATATGGTTGGGTTCGTCTCGTCAAACCGGACCCGTAAACATATAGTTTGATGACTTTAGAGATCGTAGGTACTGGCACGCTTTTTGGTACAAAATGAGTCCAACTACGGACATTATTTTGACCTAAAATTACTATTTTGTCCCTATTTCTTGAACTAGATTTTTGGGCAGGCATTTCATGACATATCTTTTACACCAAGAATATTCTTGATGTTTGTTTCAGCATCCGGAGCTGTTTGCGGATTGTGACTTCATTTGCTGACGATTTGACTATTGGATTGCTACTACTTGCACCACCCTCAGGCAAGATACCTTGCCCCCATACTCTGTAATTATTTAGATTTATTTTTGTTATTTATTTTTAGTTTATATTTCTATTGTCAGTATTGTATCACTGTGCGTCCAAGTCACACTTGGGTCCAAGCGACTGTATTGGTCATTTTTACTATTTTTATTCTATTTGTATTGGCTCAGCTCTAGTGACCACCGATTGATGTTGAGGTATTGGTATATCTCATATGGCCTTGACACATGATTACCACATGATGTGAATCACATGTAGGATACGTACTCGTGTAGTCAGCTGGCCACCGATACGTGTGAGGCGTGCGACAGTTAGGAGCAACTGCCAATGGAATTGCATGCTAGTGTATTTGACAGTTACGAGAGGTTCATATAAGCCATGGATGTGACCCTACTAGACATTGGGTGGGAAAATAGTTTTTTAACGTATGGGCCACGAATGCACTTTCCTACTCATGATCCTGCTGGCCTCTGACATTCGATGGATGTTATGCTTTGAGGTCCCTGGTATCCCTTGAGGGACCATACTGATCCCCATGTAGCTAGAGTGCCCATGCGTTGAAGGTTTGTTCTTAACTGCATTATCACTGTAGAACGGTTAGGCTCCCTATTGCATACAGCTTTCTTTTATATTTATTATATATCACAGTTTATATGGCATGTTCTTTATGTATCTTATTACGTCCCTCTGAGGACCTGGTGATCTCTCCAGGTGTGTACTTTCCTGTCTTTTCGCAGGTGCTCTAGGCAAGATCGTGGTCTCCCTTTTCCATCGAGGAGGATTGCTCTTGGATCGTCCAATGCTATTTTTATCTATCATTTCCTTGTATTGTTCTTCTCACTTAAATGGTTGGTAGTGGATACGTCTCCGCCCAACTTTTGTACCAAATGATAAACTCAAAGTTGATTTTTATTAAACATTATTTTCTTAATGTGGATGAGATAAGTTGTCATGGTTTACTGTATTTTACAGCTTATGTATACATACGAGGTTTCCATATATTGGAGTATTCTTCGTATGTGTACAACTGGCATGTCTACGTACTTAGTCCTAAGTATTTTGGGACTGGAGCGTTACATGTTTTTGTGTTGGCCAATGCAGGTCAGGTTTGTCGTCTCGGTTACGTTACGGTATCGAACGGGCCTGCATATAGGATTCGAATCTAGGTATCTTATCCACTTGCTTGATCGTCTCCCTTGATCCCAATTTTGAACTCTCGTCCGACTACCTTGATTTTCGTATGCTTGATTCCTTTCCACTGTAAATCTTAATTTTTTTTCTTCGTGCTTGATAGAGAGGTTAGATGACTCATACTAGTTATACATGTTATATTGCTCAATCACCCTATTAGTTGACTCTTATAAGTTGGGTAGTTTGTCTCACACGTACGGCCTATCGCCCTATGTACTTATAACCCATTAATGAAGTATAACTGGGTGGCATTAAATATATGCTAGTGTAGGAAGATATATTTACCTAGACTTGTGGTCTATATACTATTGGTCAACCAAGGCCTGAAAAGAGAAGGTAGTAGGACGACTATATAAGCACGAACATCGGATAAGGCTTGGATTCTTAAGGAACTCAAATTACTTGTGCCTTCTTTCAGTCATAAATCTAGCGTACTATATTTTGACTACCTTGACAAACGTTGATGTTATAGCCTAGTTTTGCAAGCTTATTCTTTATTGAGCTTGTTCAGGACATATGTTTACTAGGGACGCCCACTAACATATTGTCTAATTAGAATCGGTGTATTATGGTCTGATCAACCTTAGTGTACTTGGTTCGCTCTTCATATGATTATCCCATGTGGCTTGAGATATACATGTCTTTATGATCTCGTCCGTACTGCCTTGACAACTCTCTCTGAATTACTAAATCATCCTTGGAAACCCGTGTTCGCGTTTGATTCCCTCTTCCTTGAACTCTTTATTATTTTTCACCATTACCTACTGTGGAAAACAAATGCTCATATTTGAGGGAAGATTGACGCATAATGTTTCCCTTAGTTCACCATACCACCTTTGTCCATGAAAAGCTATATGTACACAAGTGTAGCAACCACCGACCAACCCATATGACTACATCCTTGCCTTGAGATACTTGTCCTCCCCTCGACCCTAAAACTAATATCGTGACCTTCTAGTCATTTAAATTTGAGAATGATTAGGGTCTTACCTTTGGTCAAAATACCAACCTAGGAGACAATCTATTCTCAAGGAACCAATTATTGTGAGTCTCTAATTTTTTTTTCTTGAATCTTGCTTTAACTAGCAACCTTATGCCTTAACCCAACCCTTACTCGAATAAGCCCACAGTTTAGACACGAGAGGAATAGACAGAAACAAGGACAAGCATTTACCATGACTATGATAGACACCATCCCAAGATTTAGCATCCAACGGATGTTATTCTAGGTATACAATTTTATTATTAAAGAAATGACTTAGCTTTAGAATAATACCTTCACTAGCTTAGCCAATATCTGTAGCATAATACTTCATCATATTGATTTACTAGATATCAACAATAATGCATGAGCACTATATACGACACCATTAGATACCTTAGGACCATAATCTGGCAGGCTTAACACAAATAAAGTTTATGACTTAGCCGTTAGAGAACATTGATATGGCGTGCCTTAGAGTTCGTTACCTCCATCGATAACTCTTGTATACTATGGAGGAGTGGATCATTCTATTTTATCGACTCGTGTACCTTTGTACAAAGTCATTTTCTATTTATTAGAATTCGGGGTACGATCATCGAATTTGATCCATATCTGCTGTATCACATTATCTATTACATCGTGTCTGATTTTTCGTTATCAAAATTCAAGGTACGATATTACGACTTTGATTTCCTAACTTCATTCATCCTAGAATCATGCCTTGGTGTAATTTCTAGAAAGTAATTTTTGAAGTGTATAGATTATGATTCCCTCTAAATTTTAGGATTTACTAGATTATTGAGTGATCAGGATAAGTTTGTTTCCACTAGGAAGATAAATTAGTGCCTCATGAACACCCACTCTCTATTTAAGTCATTTGATGTCCCCTACCGTGACATCGATATTCGGAGCACGAGACCAGCTATTTCATTTCAACAAATTTTACATGCGAGACCTAGACGAGTCCACCATCATTTAGGCATATCATGTTCTACTCAAACATGTACCCTTGTATTCTATTTTCATAATACGACTTTTAAGCCGAAGATGCTAACTATAAACGTTACCGTAATACCGATATACTTTCCTACTTCAATTAGAGAACCTCGACTCAAATCTTTCGATCCAATATATGGTTGTGATCTACTCAAAGCCCTCTACGCGCATGCTACTAGTGTATCACCCAATTGAGGCCCCATGTGCTACTTAAACTCAAAAGTCACAAAAGACGTATTTTTGGGCTTAAGGAACCTAGTTAACCAATCCAACTAGCAAATGATCCATCCACGTGAGTTCGAACCTATTCTAGGTTATCCTAACCTAATAAGAATAGTTCATGTTGATTTATCGAATATTGTCCAGCCAATATAGATTAAAACCTAGGATTCATTCAATCAAAGATTGATGTCCAATTAGGGAGTCCATTAAACCTCAGTTAAACCCATCCATGCATATCGTCATATTTGGGCTATAAGAAACCAAACCTTATAAAATATATCCCTACACCTATTATGTAGTCCCCATCTCTTGATCCACTAAATCTCATTTCATATAATTCCCTAATCGTATCTCTTCACGGCTTATGTTATGCAATGAATAGAATTTTGCTGCACTAACTTGTTTTCGGTTATGCTTGACCAAGACTCTCCTACTGCCTTGAGGAAACATGATGAATATATGGGCAATATTAAGTAAATAATACATAGGCTTTCCATAGAGTCCATGGCTATGATTAGAAGTACCCTATATCCTCATATATCTTCTTGAAACTTGAGCTTCTTAGAAGTCATATTAATGTTCTTTCCTTGATAACTAATTTTCGTAAGTTGGGTAAAACCTTGAACTTACTATACTCTTTCTTTTTGAATGGGATCTCAAACTTGGATTTCATCTGTAACCGTTCTTCCATATATTTGGAAGTTGCAATACGATCATCATATCGCTTTATATCCCTTTGCTCGTGCGGTTAGATAACCGCGGTAAGAGATTGCCACATATGTTCTTCAAATTCTGTTCTATCATAGAATCGTGTCTTAGTTTCAATTTTGAAAACGAAGTTCTCGTATAGGCAATCCTCTCTAATAATGTAGGGTTCCTTTGAATTAACAAAGAATTGGGATAAATTGGTTCCAATTGAACTAATAAACAATGGTTCATAACGTCCACTCATATCCATATCATTTGGCACCCTCGACTGTGACTTTGTTATATCGAGCACAACACCAGCCTTTTTCTTCCAATAAAGTTCACCCTCACGGACTAGACCAGTCAAGCCACACACACGACATACATGTCCCATAAACACACCTTTCTGTGCTCAATTTCAATTACACCAGTGTATGACGTAACTCCCTTAGAATAAACCATATATGCTAATTTCTATCCCTATTAATCTTAAACCATACAATATCGACCAATTCCCTTAAACAAAATGAAAACCCATGATCCATTCAAGACCTATTACACTAAGATGTATGGATTCCACCCAAGCAAGCACCTGCCTCCAACACAACCCCATACACCGACCCTACACATACTAGTCATTGTGACCTAAGGATTCCAAATACTAACCTAATTATATTTTATAGCAAGGTTCTGCACTTTCTATAGATTCTCATCTCTTGGCCATAAATTTGCTTCCCCCTAAGTTCTTCGACCTCACTTCTCGACTACCCATGTTAGTCGAAAAGTGAAATCCCTTGAATCGACACGTTCTGGTTATATTTGAACATGGGATGCCTATCTTATAAAAATATGACCCAATATAAACAAAGTTATATTGTAATAATCCTCATATAGAAGTTATTGACCAAGATTGCCATGACAATTTTTGGGCTCATTTAGAACCCGTGACTGTTGCCAGAAAGTGTACAACATTCTCGTGCCTCTCCTTAGAAATGTCATTATCAGAAGTTTTGTCACAACAAATTTTCACGGGTAGCCAACTTTTATAAGTTGGATAGAGTCTTGAAGGTAGATGTCACGCCCCAGAACCAGAATACTGGAGAGCGGGGGATTGACTCAGCCAGCTACGTATTACGGGTAGATGAATACCGTATAATACGATCAATACTGTTTAACCAGACGAGGGGGTGCATACTACATGAAAGTCTTACTATGGTCACTTCACATCTATTGTCTCAATCATTCAAACAAGAAGCAAAAATAAAGAACATGTAAGATAAAGCAGTAAGGCATCCCAAATGCTTAGTCAAAATGTTCTTGAGATCTGGCTTTACAAAACATAGCCAGATGGTATATAACATATACACAATTGTTATCAGCTGCAGTCTGACTTAATTACAATTATGTAAAAGTAAGTGCAAGACAATCCGACTAACATGTCGGTGCCAAACGGCTAAGTATGAAGTAAATAACAAATTAAACGGTGGAGTAAGGAACCCACTCGAGTCCTCCTGCGATCATTCCCCTAGTATTGACCATCTTGGAGGTGGAAGTAAGCTGAGTCCTCGGGAACCGGCTCTAAATTTGGCCATGCAAAACCAGAGAGGTTAGACCTGTAATAGCAAGTACCACAAGGAAGCACGATTTGAAGGATTAAACCAGTAAGTAAGAGAATATAATAATAGATCTCTGCTTTCCACTAGGATTCACATAACATCACGATACTTCGAACCAACCTCCCAACCAAACAAGGACAGAAGTTGGCCCGTTATGTCCTGACATTCTGATCATCTCAGTTAGGCAACAGAGTAGGTACAGTACACAAACAAATCATCTTGAATGGCCAATCAACTCCTACGGCTTGCTATTATGAGTCCAGAGTTATCCTGGACTTATGCAAATAGGGATTCCTCAGTTCTTACTATGTGCGAGCAAGGCTAGTCTATCCAGTCAATCAATTGCTGTTTGCCATGAAATATAAAAGAACAGAATAATTATCGGAGGACCGAACTTTTACTTCACGTTACAAACTTGCTTGTACAAAGAAAGCCTAGGGACGAAAACCTAGGTACAACAGTCTAAGTACAATTGTTTATTTTAGATTCTGGGGGGTGACGATAGAGGCTCGGGAAGGCGACGACAGCCCTGCCTTACTCCTTGGACGATCGGTATGCAGCCTTGGCTCCATGTGAAAAGGTGGTAGGCGTTGACGAAGGAATGCTCTTCTGTTGCTCTTCTGGCTTCTCTTTCTCTCTGTGTACTCCTTCTTTTTGACTATTGGGGGGGTTTCTCTGCATATAGGTATTTCTCTCTCTGAAATTGTCTATCTACAAGGGAATGGTACCTTGCTATTTATAATAGTGGGATGTGATCATTAGGGTTGCCAATGATTAGCTTATGGAGATGGTGGCGGCTAGGAGATTGGTCCATCTTGGCCATTCGTTTTAATTATGATGAATCTGGGCCATTAGGTGTAGATTGCACCAAATTCCATGAACAATTAATGCTGATTGAAATAAATCTTCCTTACGCTGATCTTCTGATATCTGCGAATAAATCAGATTTATTCTTCTGCCACGTGTCCCAGATTTATTGGGATCTGACCCAATTTTTAATGGCAGCAAATCTGAGGAATTAATCGGTTTAGGACACGTGTCCTAGGAGCTGCTGGGGGGAATCTGGACCGCATAAATAGTGAGCCGCATACGAATGTGAGCCGCATATGAATATGAGCCCACGTGTCAGGGCTGTGTGGGCAGTGGCCTTTATTTGAGTCCTCTAACCACAGAGGAGTAATCCTTGTGGGCCGCATAGGTATATATCTGCCTGGGCCGCATGGATATGATCTTCGTGAACCGCATGAGAAATCCTCGCTCGATCCGTATGAGGCTTTCATAGCCTGAGCCGCATAGGATGGATTCACTACAGAGCCGCATGGGAAGTCCTTTGCTCGAGCCGCATGAGGCTCCTATAGCCTGAGCCGCATAGGATGGATTCACTTCTGAGCCGCATGGGAAGTCCTTTGCTCGAGCCGCATGAGGCTCCTACGGCCTGAGCTGCATAGGATTTACTCTGAACCGCATGAGAAATGAGCCGCATATGGATGCCCACGTGGCAAGGCCACGTGGCATTCTTATGGCTCTCGGGGGATTTGTGTCAAGGATTTCTTTCCTCTTCCCTAGAGATTCATCATTATGGCAAAGCCATAATTACCTGCCTTTGGTGTCAAGGCTGTCCACTTTTCAGAGGGGTCGGCCGTCATAGCAATTAATGTAGCGTGGGTGGAGGGGACGCTATCAGGCCACGTGTCTTCTGAGCCACATGAAACGCTTTGGGCCGCATAGCTCCTTGTGCCGCATGATACCCTGAGCCACATGGACTTTCAGCACCACATGGGTCTTTCCTGGCCGCATGAGTCATTTTCTTTAGTATTTTCCATGCTTCTACAGGACCCCCTTCAAAGTTTTCAATTTGTAAAATTGGAATACTTTGAATAAGAAGCATGGCCAGGTTCCTCTAGCCGCATATGGAATTCTGACCGCATAGAAGTCTCGACCGCATAGATTATTCAGCCGTATAAGCGACTTAGCCGTATGAGACTGTTCAGCCACATAGCTGCTTGCCACGTGTACAGGTCTTTAATTTCCTCAAATTCGTTTCAGCGCCGTCTTAGGAGGGAATCCCAAGAGTCAGCTCATTAAATCTTTCGAATTTGACGCCTTGGGTGGATCTTGGAGACGAAACCCAAGGAGTCGGTTGCGCTCTTCATGAGTCGGTCATGGCCCACGTATCCTCCTTCTTCCGTCTTCCTATAAATAGGAAGAGTTTGAAGAGAGAGAAGGCTTCTTTGTTTTCTTTCTTCTTCCTCATACCTTCCCTATCTCGATCGCTCTTCTCCTCTTTTGATAGTTAATAGCTCCCAAGAAGACCGTGGCAGTAAAGGGCAAGAAGGCGACCTCTACTTCCACCTCGGCTGCGGCTGCTACTCCGTCCGTCGCCGTACCTGATGTTCATCCTGACGTTCACCCCCCCATTACTGGTAAGGGCAATACATGAGTTAAAGAACCCCAACTGCCATGGTTATGTTGCATACTTTATGCACGAGCCTTTGTGAATCGCATATTTGCCCTATGGCTGAGCTGCGAGCCGCATAAGAGAACTACCGTGTCTGTATACGTACCTTACTGGCGAAGCCACATAGGTGACGCTAAACCGCATAGACCTTTTATTATATGGAGCCGCATGAGATTTCTGAGAGTCTCATGGGGCTGCATGGATGTCTTCTTGAGCCGCATGGGGTTCGAAAACATCCAATCGGCTCTCTCTTGTTTTATCCCTCCGTTTAACTTACTTTTCTTTGTTTGTTCTTCAGTGAACCTGTCGGTTAACGCCGCTGGAGAACTCTTGGTGGGTAGCGCTCAAGCCGCTTTCGGCTATAGGTATGACCATATTGTCCAGTATATGGCTGACCAGTTTCCGAGCGAGGAGCGTACAGTTAGATTGAATGCCATCAAGAATCAGTCTTTTCACTTCCTTAACGCTATGATGAACTCTGGGAAATTTGAAGGGGAGTATTTGAAGCCTGCGTTCTTTTTTGGAGACGCCTTGACCGTGGAGAACGATCATGTCCTGGAGGTGTTGGAGGACTGGAACTTTGTTTCTAACGGGATAGCGATTCGTATCCCTCAAATGGAGTGACACTTCCCGCTATCTTGGTTTAATATGCTCCCGTTAGATCGAAAGATGGGAGAGACTTTAACCCCTACCAGAGGTGGGATGTTTGTGGGGAACATCCATTACAATAACCATATGAAGTCTGTGATCGTCGGCAAAGTGCACACTAGTTGTTCTGTGACGGGGTTGGTCCCAGGTTCTTTCTTGAATGTGGCGGGCCCTAATTTCTCATTCTCTACCGCCGATACTTTTATAAATCAGCTTGCTCTGAAAGGCTCCTATCCCGTTGGTCGGTTGACGTTCCCTGGTTGGGTGCACTCTGTTCCTTCGTAGATCAATTTGTCTATTTGGATCTTGCAGAAGTATGAGGCCTTTTTGTGCGAGATTGGCCTGTACCATGCTATCCGAGGTACCAGTCATGGCTTGTCCATAAATAAGAAGCTGTTCATGTCTCTGCTAGAAATGTATAATTGCCGTACGGAGACCTTTTACACACCTGTGGGGGAGATGGGACTCGCGCTACATGAGATGCACGCGGTCTCCAAGCTTCCTTGGGGGGACGAAGCGTTTGAAGCGTATACTCCACTAATGAGAAACTCGAAGATCTGGAATGGCGGTACCCTGGCTTTGTGGCCCTTTACCAGGAGATCTTGTGCCATTATAGAACATGTTATCAGATGACTCGAAAGGATAGTAACCTGGAAGGGAATTCTCCCTTCACCAGAGATTGGGTGCACTATCTCTTCTCGACAGATGCCTTTAGTAGAGTCATCTCTCGTCGTCCTCGATCTCGGGAAGCGGTTGAGGGCTCGGTGTCGTCGGCTAAGGGAGTGGCCATTACCAGCGACAGATTTGGGAACCAAACTGATACTTTCGATTACTTTTACCAGGATACTCAGGAGCTGTCTGAGAAAGCGCTTTTGGCGGGATTTTTGATGATCTGGCTACGAAACTGTGTAGTCTCGGAAGGAGCCGGTTCTATTGAGAGAATTAGTTGTAACTTCATCCTTCCGGCTGTGAAGTTAGTTTTACGAATCAGGTTAGCTCTTCTTCCGGCCATGGTGTGCAACATACACCGTGGCCTTCGTACCTTCACATCCAAAATCATTGCTCGCGATGTGGCCATGGATTTTGAACGAACTAAATTGCCTTATCACTATTTGATGGGGTAGCTGCTGATACATTACCCATCTTTGATGAGGCCAGGCTCTGAAGACGGTGTGACTGATGATGACGTATTTATCTTCCGCTATCGTGATGAGCCTTGGGAGTGTGAAACCATACGGACTTGCCGGATGGCATTGGCTAGAGCAGATAAGTATCATATCTTCGTATCCGTCCCTTTCTTTACTGCCAGAGACATAGAGGCTGTTCATATTGACGGTATCGCGCCCCCTCGGCTTCTGGATGGCCAGATGCTATTATGGTTGCGTAACATTCGTCCTGCACATCTAGTGTACCGTAACTGCAATGCTGTTTTTCTGGAGCCTTATTTGCCTAGCAGGTTTGCCCGACAGTTTGGATACAGCCAACTTTGTCTGGACAACCCCAGTCCTTGCCTGGGTTATGAGGGTAGTCTTCTTGATGGTATCAGAGCTTGGCAATATTATGATTCGTTCCACACTCGCACCATTTTCTCGGTCCCTGCCATTAAGGAGTCAGTGGAGATCTTGTACATAGCAGCTCTGTATCATGTCATGGCGAATAAGCCCCCAGTTGGTTTTAATCCGGGTACCAGTTTTATTGTTGGTACCAGTCTGGAGGAAGGTTCTCAAGGGGCCAAAAAAGAAAGGTTAGGGCCGAAGTGCCAGAATTGGATTTTGCTGCTGAGGGTGGAGAAGGCAACCAGTACGATGAAGATGACTCTATCCTTCCAGTGGTAGGCGCAGAAGTAGATCAGTCGCATGTTTTGTCAGATGAGGTGCTGAGGGATCAGTCTCTTGTTGCGCCTGGTCCTATTCCGAAACGTAGCAGGCAAGTCTCTCCTATAGGCCGTGTTTCTCGATCCTGGAAGTTGGTCGCGACCAGGCACCGTCCGCTGGCCATAAAAGAGGGTGGAGAAGAAGTCAACCCTGTGTCAGAGCTAACAAAACTGCTCTTGATCCCTTCCCCCTTCTTTTCTTTGAGTTTCAATCCAAACCGTCTTCGTTCCCTCTTTTAGGTGTCGGGAGAAGAAGAAGAAGAGTTTCAGGATGTTGAGGCGGCGACCCAGGGTGACGGGGACTCCCCTGAGCCTGCTCCTATTTGAAAGAACGCAGATCAATCTGTACCCTCCCTCGAGGTGACGGGGGCAGGGGACGTGACTGAGTTTAACTCGGAGATCGCGGATGAGGGGACTATGCCAGTTGTGGATGAGCCACAGCCTTTATGCCCTTTCCCTGGTAAGATTAGCCGAATCTTAAACCATGAGAAAGCCTATCTGCTCTATCATCATGTCCTTCGGGTTACGTCGATTGATTATTATTCTGGGCATTCAGGTCCTGTTCCTCCAGTGCCGAGGAAGGACGTTGCTGAGGTAATCCCAATCGAAGGGGCATCGGTGGGCAGAGGTGTACCCCCTCACTGTCCGAATCGTCTTGATGGGCCTTCCGGGGGCCCGTTTTTAGTCAGGCAATTCTCGAGGCCATCGGGGCAGGGAACGATGGTCCTTGCATCATCCTCTACTCCGATGGCTTCGAGAGTCGAACTCAATTTCCTGCCAAGCATCTAAGCTCTTCGGGTGGCGGAAGACGAGTTGGCCGCAATCCATGCATCTTTCCTCTCGGAATCTGTTCCCTCGATGGCGACCTCTAGCGTTACTCCTCCGACGTGGCCACTCCGACTTCCCCTGACGCCCTCCTCTGCTGAGGTTTTGGACGACGTGTTGCAGGACGTGGTTGCCAGTTTGCATCGTCATTTAAAGAGGGGAATCGAGGCCACTGTAGACAGAGGGACCTCTTTTACCTTGGCCCGATAATGTGCCCATGGTCAAATAAACATCCTTAGGGATCTTCCTGATGATGCAGGGATGGCTTCGCTTCTGGAGGTAAAATTGCTGGAGGCTGATCAGCTGATGTCCGAGCTTCACGCATTGCGGCAGGTTTATCTGCCTACTATTATAAACGAGGAGCGGGTTTCCCTTATTGCTGTTATAGAGAGAACCAGAGCAGCTCGAGATAAGACCAGACCGGGCGTGCTGAAGGATCTCAGTGACTTAGCTGATCGGTATGATCAACTGAGTTATGCGACTGAAAACGTCGTGGCTCGGAAGGAGTCTGTCTCTCGTGAGATTACTGAGACATGGGAGCAGATGCTTGCGCTTCAGAAGAAGTTGGCTTTCTTGGAGTCTGAACTCGAGACTACCCGCAATGACAGGGGACTGATTGTTCAGGAGGCTCACAGGGTTACTCAAGCTTCGACTGACCTGGAGACTGCCTTGAAGAAATTGGAAGATGACTGTCAAGCGTTCTTGGGTTTGGATAATGAGGAGCATTTATTCCAGGAGGCTGAGCGTCGTGCTCGGCAACGGATCGAACGGAGGACTACCTCAGTAAGAAATTGCCTCCGAGAATTGAGTGATGCTGAAATATAGTCGACTTTTTCTTCTTGTTTTGTTTCTATTTTCTTTCTTTCTGAAGAGGACATGATCCCGAAAGTATGTAATGCTTTTTTCTTCCTTTAAATAAAGAGTACTTTCAATTCTACCCTTTATTTGTATTGCTTGCTGTGCCTGTGATATTGTGGTGATGTTTATCCCGTATAGGAGATATATTTGTGGACCTGTTACCCATGGCGTACCCATGGGGAGTTTTGATCAGGGTACCTGAAGCAGCCATAGCGAAGTGGTCATGGGTGCTCTGGGTATTTGAGAAAAAAGGAAGGCCGTAGAGCAGTTGGGCTACCGGGGCCTAATGAGGTGATAGATTTGTGCTGAGAAATTTAGCTGAGGATATTTATGGGCCTATTATCCTTGGCGCACCCTGGTTTTAGGGCACGGATAATAGGATGAAGGGAAACCGACATACTTGCTCAGAGGTGACGAGGATATGGCAAGTGGGAAGGTTTTTTAACGTCGAGTCTTCCTACTCAGAGGTAATGAGAACATGGTAGGAGTGAACTCGTCGGAAGAATCAGAGGACATTTGTGGACCTATTACCCTTGGCGTACTCCGATTGTGGGTACAGATAATAGGTCGAAAGACGATCATCATACTTACTCAGAGGTAATAAGGACATGGCAAGTATGAAGGTTTCTTCGACGGAGCCTTCCCATTCAGAGGTCGTAAGGACATGACAGGAGTGGGCTCAATGAAGGAGGGTACATAGAACAACTCAGAGGTAATAAGGACATGGAAGTTCTACGTGGGGGGTGATTTGTTTTTGGCGGAAGTGGGACGACTCAGAGGTAATGAGGACATGGCCGTCTTGGAAGTTTGTGGACCCGTTACCTTTGTTGTGCACCGGGAGTGCAGGTATTAGATCATGAGGGAGGATCTCTTGTAGTAAGAAAGTTCAGCGGTATGGTTATATATGACTTTCTTTCAAAAGAGTGACCAGGATGTAAGTTCATGGGTACCGACGGGTACATAACTCGACAATGTTGGAATCAAAGTGTAAGTTCAGAGGTACCAGCAGGTACATGACTTGAAAATTTGGGATATCTTTGTGGAAGAAGGGCATGAGTTCAGCGGTACACGCGGGTACGTGACTCGGAAATTTAGAATATGGTGAGTACGAGTTCAGTAGTACTAGCGGGTACGTGACTCGATATTCTGGAAAACTATGAGGGTGAGTTCAGTGGTATCAGCGGATACATGACTCGAGAATCTGGAAATCTATGAGGATGAGTTCAGTGGTATCAGTGGATACATGACTCGATAATCTGGAAATTTGTGGAGCGAGTTCAGTGGTACCAACGGGTACGTGACTCGAAAATCTAGAAAATATTATTTAAACATAGTATTTCTTCAGGAACTTGCCATTGACGAGCAGCATGAGCAAGTCTCCATTTTGTTTTGTGAGGCGGTAAGCACCGTTGGAGAATACTGTCTCTATGATAAATGGACCTTCCCACTTTGGCTGGAACTTGTCGGCGGTCTTGTGAGTCTTGACCATCGGCCTCCGGACTGCTAAGACGAGATCGCCCACCTGAAATGTTCTAATTTTGACCTTCTTGTTGAAAGCTCCGGAAATGCGTGCTTGGTATAGCTCAATTCGTTGCTGAGCTAGGAGGCGCTTTTCATCTAAGGCCTCTAACTCTTGCAGTCGACGTCGGTAGTTGTCATCCGTTGTCAATTGATAAGTGAGGGCGACACAGAGTAAGGGTATTTGAGTTTCTAACGGGAGAACCGCTTCACTCCCTTACACCAGGGAGAATGGTGTATTCCCGGTGGCTGTTCGAACTGTGGTGCGATAAGCCCATAAGCATTCACCGAGCTTCTCGTTCCAATTGTGCTTGTTGGAATAGACGAACTTCTTGAGGAGTTTGATGATCGTTTTGTTGAACGCCTCTGCTAACCCGTTTGCTGTTGGGTTGTACGGCGTCGAAGCGATATTCTGAATACGGTGTTTATCGCATAACCGATAGAATGCGTGGCTTACAAACTGCGGGCCATTATCATGGATGATCCTTCAGGGCAGTCCAAAGCGGTAGATGACGTAATGCTTAAGGAAGCTGATCACGTTCGAAGTCTTGACTTCTGCGAGAGGGACAGCTTCCGCCCACTTGGAGAAGTAATCCGTGATCGCAAGTATGAAGCGATGTCCTCGGGAGGAGGTGGGGTGATTGGACCAATGATGTCCAATCCCCATGCTTCGAATGGCCAGGACGCCACCGTCGGAAGTAAAAATTCGGATGGTTGATAAATGAAGTCCGCGTGGACTTGGCAAGCTTGGCACTTTCTAGCATAATCGATCGCATCTGCCACCATTGTGGGCCAATAATAGCCCATTCGGCGAAAGCGATCTTGTAGTTTTGGGCCGGGTTGGTGGGCCCCATAAATACCGTCATGAGCTTCTCGTACTGCTTCTTTGGCATCTGTGTTGGACAGACACCGAAGTAATAATCCGTCGTAAGAGCGGCGATACAGCATCTTCGTCTCTGTATCGTAGAAGAATCTGAGAGAATGCCTTCTGATGGAAGTGGCTTCCTTTGGGTTCTCGGGCAGGATGTCGTAGACGACGAAGTCGATGAATGGTTGTCTCCAATCTGGGGCGTCATCGATCGTCTGTGCGGAATAACTTGCCACGAATTACACATTGTTTTTAGGACAGACCAGTTCATGGCCTATCACTTCCACTGATTGGCGGTCATAATTCGGAACTGCTAGGGAAGCGGCAAGACCGGCTAAGGCATCTGCTTCGATGTTTCAGAGTCTGGGGACATGTTCGATGAAGAACCCCTCAAATGACGAGATGATATCGATCGCTATTTGGTGATAAGGGATCATATCTTCGTGACGGACTTCGTACGAACCCCGGATCTGATTGACGATTAGTTGGGAATCGCCGTATGCTTCAAGGTATTCTACCCCCTGCTCTCTCGCAAGTTGGAGGCCAATGACCAGAGCGTTGTACTCGGCCACATTGTTAGAGCAGGGTTCCGTGAGGGAATAGGCACGGTTGATCACCAATCCGGAAGGGGAGACCAGCACTATCCCGACTCCGACGACTATACTGCCTTTAGGTCCGGTCCTTGAAGCACCGTCAAAGAACATTCGCCATATAGCCTCATGAGAGGTTGCATGCGAGTTGGCGACCTCGTCGGCGACCTCGTCTGGGATCTCTTCGTATATTCTGGAGGACTCCGAGCCTGGGTGGGCTGCTAAAAAGTCTGCCAGGGCTTGACCTTTGACTGCCTTTTGTGGGACAAAGATCATATGATAAGGGGATAGCAATATTGCCCATGTAGCGAGTCGAGAGCTAAGTGCCCCTGGTTTGGTCATGAGGACTCTGAGAGGGTTGACCCGTGAGATCACATGTATCGGTTGTCCGGTGACATAGTGTCGCGTCTTCTGAATGGCGAATACCAAGGCGAGGCATTCCTTCTCAACCACGGTGTATCGGTGTTCGGGTCCCACCATCATTCGACTGAGATAGTATATGGCCTGTTCGTGGCCTGCATCGTTGTTTTGTGCCAACAAGGCACCGAGGGAGTGTTCTATTGCTCGTACATAGAGCAGGAATAGTTTTCCAGGGACTGGGGCCACCAAGATCGGAGGATTTGACAAATATTCTTTGATGCTGTCGAAAGCACGCTGGCAATCTTTGTCCCATACGAATGAGACTCCTTTCTTCATGAGGTGCGTGAACGGTCGGCATCGCCCGAAGAGGTTGGAAATGAACCTTCTGATGTAAGCTAGTCTTCCTTGAAGGCCTCTGAGTTCGCGAAGATTTCTCGAGGGACCCATCTCCATGATTGCTTTTGTCTTTTCAGGGTCTACATGGATACCCTTTGCAGTGATGATGAAGCCTAAAAACTTCCCGCTGGATACGCCCAGGAAGGACTTCGTAGGGTTCATCTTCAAATTGTGCATCCGCATTAGGTCGAATACCGTCCTTAGATCCTGCAGATGGTCTCCCTTGCTACGGCTCTTGACGGCTATATCGTCAACATAGCACCCTACCGACTTGCGTAAGTGGTCTCTGAAGATGATGCTCATGGCTCTCTGATATGTGGCTCCAGCATTCTTTAAATCGAAAGGCATGACTGTGTAGCAGTACGTGCCAATCGGTGTTCGGAATGATGTATGCTTTTCGTCGTCAGGAGACATTTTGATTTGGTTGTATCCCGAGAAGCCATCCATGAATGACATGCATTCGAAGCCGCAGGTATTGTCGATCATGATGTCTGTGATAGGAAGGGGGAATTCATCTTTGGGACATGCCTCGTTCAGGTTACGAAAGTCGATGCAGATTCGAATCTTCCCGTTCTTCTTGAGAATAGGTACTATATTGGCGACCCAATCGGGATACTGCTCCTCACGGATGAAGCCACTGGCTATCAGTTTGTTGACTTCAGCTTCGATCGCGTCCATGATGCCTGGGCGGAAGTGTCGCTGTTGTTGTTTAACTGGCTTCGCATCTGGTCGAATATTGAGTTTATGAAGAGCGATGTCAGGATTTAACCCTGGCATGTCTTCATAGCTCCAGGCGAACACATCAATGTACTCTCTGACAAGTTCTAACAGCGACTCCCGTTCTTCGTCGGTTAGGCTTTCACTGATGAAGATCGGTTTTGGAGAAGATTCGCTGTCGAGATCCACTTGTATGACCTCATCTTCAGTAGGAGGTTCTCTCAGTTCGAATCGCTTTTCCCATTATACGTCTAATTGCTTGCCCCATGGCTCTAGTTCGAGGATTTCGGGGATGTCTTCGTCTTCCTCGTAAGCGACGACGAACATCTTGTTGACTGACATGACTTGTTATGAACACATCTCCGATGCTGGTATCTGAGTCGGAAGTTGGTGATCCGGTTGAATGTGACTGCCAGTCGCATTCTTCATCTGAACTTTCAGGGGTTGTAGTAGGCGTTACATACCCTAACCCGTATCGAGTTTTGTTATAGGAGTTCCGTGGTTTGCCTGTCGGGATTGGCGGCTTCAAAGGTAATCGTCGCCCAGTGCCGTAGTTCAACCCTGGCGTTGCCTCTAGATCATACCCCTGTTTCTGCAAGAGATATTTGGATTGAGGGCTATAGAGATACAGAGACAGTCTCCCGGCATCTGATCCGAGGTCGATTTCTTCTATGGTGCGGGGATGCGGGTTGTTTGTTCGGCCGAAGATGATCGGATGATCTCCTCCCTCGAATATCCGGTAAGCGTCTTCTACTGGAGTGAGCTGGATTATGGTGTACACCTTTGTCACCTGTGTGTGTAGGTGAGTGCCTATACCGTATTCCATAGCATACATTGTACATAGCTTATTGAGCTCGGTGTAGTTCAAAGATAACCCTTTATTGATGAAGTAAGGTATCTTTTCTAGGGGGATTACATCATCAGCGGAGGGGGCATTAGTGTGGGTAGCCATATACTTGGCTAGCTCCGGTTCCTCTTCGGCTACCCCCTATGTGAACGAAGACTGAGAGGACGTCCTAGGAAGCTTGATTGTGAGTGGTTCAGTTGATGGCGCAGAGCGGGGAGTTGTTGGTAGACTAGCGACCCCCAGTTTGGCATTTGATGTGGAGCGAGGAGTGGCTGGTTCGCTGGAAGTGTCCGACCTTGCATCGGGGTGACGACCATTCCTGGGAAGGCGTATCGTCATGGGCCTGTCCGAAGGGTTGAGCTTCCCTACTTGTGGTTGGCTGACTCTTGGTAGCCTGATTGTTAGTGGCTCCGTTGTGGGTCTCGGCACTTGGCCAGACCTTGGCAGCCGGATTATCATCTGCTCCTCTTGCGCCGAGAGGCTGATCGCATCCTTCCACAGAGTTGCGGTGAGGGGTGCAGACTTGCCCGGTTTACGAGCTTGGAGGTGGATCATCAGGAGTCCTTCTGATCCCGTGGCTGTCTCAGTATGAGCTTGTGCGTCTCCTTCATCAAGGTGCCTCTTCGACTTTTCGTATAGGCAGGAGTCCGAGTAGTAGGATTCGACCCCTTTGAAGGGATCGATATCAGCAAATTCTGTCTTCACAAAGCCGTGTTTGTCGACGTATTTGAAGTACTGGTGTAGCGTGGAAGGCACGATCATATAATCATGTATCCATGGGCGTCCCAAAAGGATGTTGTAAGAAGTGTCTGCATCTATGACGTAGCAGGTGACTTCGGATTGAAGGTCGCCAATTTGATACTTTACACGAGTCTTCCCAATAGGGTAGCTCCTGCCCGAATTAAAACCGCTGATGGCGGTGCTTGTAGGTGTCAGGCGGTGCATTGGGATGCGGAGATGATGTAGCAGACCTTTTGGGATGATGCTTATGGAAGAGCCAGGATCAATGTGCATTCGATCTACTTTCACATTGCCGATGTATCCCGTGTAGTATAACGGGCGATCATGTAAATTGGTTTTGATGAGCATGTCATGCGGAGTGAAGATGATGTTGGGCATTGCTCCCGTGCAGGCACTGTCTTAGAGATCCACGGGTGAGTCCTCCCCGGTGAGGTTGGATTGAGCGAGGTAGGCATCGGCATTTTGGAGTGCTTCGCTCAATGCAATACGAATGTCCTTGGAGAGCCTTAGGAGTTCATATAGTGACAATTTGGCCGGAGTGTTAGCCAATTGCGCTAAGATGTCAAAGTTGTAGGGCCTCTCTAGCCCTTGGGCTGCGTCCTTTCGGAGGGATTTTTTGAAGCGACTCTCCTTCGACCTAGGCTTGTCGGTCGTCGAAGGCTGAGCCGGTCCCAGAGCATCAGTTGTAGCGGGTTGATAATTTTCAGCTAGGCTGTCAACCACAAGTTGGGATTGTCCTCCGGACCGTGTGACGACGGCTGTAGCTTCCTCGTTGTCTGCTGAGATTGTGTGGCAGGTCCTGATTTTTCCACTCTTTTTGTTAGTGGGAGATGGTGTGGGCCGTGTTACTTCTGATACCAAGTCTGGATGGACCCACATGACCTCCCCTCGTGAGGTGGTGAGAGGTACTAGACCGGCAGCCTGGTCTCGGGGAGGGGGAAGATTGGTAATTTCCATCGTTGCCAGAGGGACAGGGATTACCCCGTCTTGAGTCTCCGTTGGAGGGAAGCTGCCGAATTGTACGGACACCATATTGGCTGCTACGGTTACCTCCTCAAAGTCAATTGCCAGGGCGTTCGAATCGATGAGGCTTTGGATGTACCGTTTTAATTGGTAGCAGTCGTGTGTAGCGTGGTGTACATAACGGTGGTAATGACAGAACTTCAGGTTCTCTAAATCAGCCGGCCGAGGCTCCCGTCTTGGTGGAGGAAGCTGAATTCTATCCCCTTGTATGAGCATATCTAAGATAGGCTTGACGTGGCCGTCTTCGAAAGAGTAAGTGATCTGAGGCCATTGCTTCTCTGCTGGCTGTGATTCGGGTTTTTGTGCTGTGTCAGCCACCATAGCCTGCTTTTCCTTGCTGTTCCGATTATTGGAGGGGTTACCCCCATTATCGTTGTTGGGACGCTTGCCCTTGTTTTCTCCTTCCGAGATATGTAATCCCAGTTGGCGAGCCTTCTTTAGTCGTTCTTCGGCGCTTGTGGCGCTGATGATGAATGCCTTCCAATCTTTGAATTGACTTTCGCCCATCCAGAGATTGATCGTAGGAAGCAGTCTCTTTTGGCAGATCTCAATCAAAGAGGAATCTGGATTTCCGGAGGGCAGCTTCATGGCGGTCTGGCGGAACCGCTCGATGTAGTTCCTTGTCAACTCCTTCTCCCCTTGGATGACATCCATGAGAGTGGACATAGTGACGTCCTGTCCTACTTCGTAGAATTGCTCCAAGAACATGCGCTTGAAGCCGGCAAAGGAGTGGATACAGTTGTCCGGTAGATTGCAGTACCAATCGAAGACGACTCCTTCCAATGCCCCAATGAATAATCGTGTGAGGTTGGCATCATCATGGGGCAGATGGTCGGTGGTGACCTCAAATTAAGTGATGTACCGACTTGCTGAGGTTTTGCCATCATACGGGTTGATATTGAACGGCTTATATCTTGGTGGGAATGGAACATCCCTCCATTCAGCAGGGTATGGTTGCCGTATTCTGAGATCTTGAGCGTTTTCTCGGGCATGGAACATGGCTCGGAGCTCCTGGACCTCTCTCCTTACTTCTCGGGTCTCATCTGTCGCGGTAGGGGCTGTTATTTTGAGAAGATTATTGCCCGGGTTTGGTACCGCTGAGTTTGAATCTATATTGACCGCGGGGCCCGTGCTTGTTTGACCAGGCGTTCCTCCTTGTAGAGTGGGCAGGGCCGCTTTAACCTCGTCTACAGATTTGACCAAAGTAAGTAATATGACTTCGAGACTGTCACTACGTTGGCGATCACTGGAACCACCTTGATTGCTGTCCGTCATGAACATCGTCCTTACGTGAGGAGTGATGGAAGGGACGGTGGAGGATGTGCCCTTCGAGTCGTACCCGTGTACCGAGAAGTCATCAGGATATGTGGGGATGTTATCTTCTGGTTCAGACTCGGAAGGACCAGTACCCACAGCCTCAGAGTTTACTTCATCTTGAGAATCACGGGTGTCCTCGGGGACATCGGTGCCTGTCGCGCCTGATGGGAGAATCGTTTCCTCGGGCTCGGCTCCCTGAAACATCGGATTGTTACGGATGTTCGGATGAGTGCTACCCCCAACCCCCAGCGATGCGGATGATGAATTTCTTACCGTAGCAGATTTCGTCTTTGAACGGGTGTGTTAGAATACTCCGGTGGAATACAACCGTTTAGACGACAGTTTCGTAGCTGTAGTGGTTGATATCTTGGGACTGGAGATGCTTGTCTTTTTCCTCCTCCTTTCGGTGGGGACCTTTTGAGCGGAATTGCAGGAGACAACAGGGGGTGCCTCATCTTCTGAGCTCGGGTGCTGTAGTCTTTGGAAGACGGACGGCCGATCTTCCGTTACTGTCGCGTTATTGCAGCAGCAATTGACGATGATTTGGGTGCAGCGATGTCCCAGCGAGGACTCTTTGTACGCCGACACTCCTTCTCTTTCCTTGCGTTTGTGGAGGATCGCCTCCCACAGGTCAGAGGAACCACTCTGTCCATTTGCCGTCGGGGGCTGGACTCGAGCGGTTGCATACAACTTCCCATCCGAGGCCCGTGTGATAGTCAACGGGACACCCCGATAGTCAGAGGTTGGGACAGCTGACTGGACCGGATGAGTCCATGCTGTCCTAGACTTCCTCCTTTTAGCACCTGCGGGTGCGTAATAGGAGGAGTCCAAGTTGAATAACAGAGAGTCTGGCTTATAATCCAGAGAAGTATCAGGGTCAGGACCGCATGAGAGATGGTCAAAGACTGATCCAGAGAAGCGTGAAACGGATGCTATACGGCTATGGTTGGGTACCGTGCAGGCTGTCTGCATTCGGTTGTCTTCTGCCGTCGGATGAATTATTTTTGTGCGGCTAGGAGTCACGACCGTACAGGCTGGCCGCATACGGTTGGGAATTATGACCGCATGGGTTTTCTACAAGCGGTTGACTCCCATAGCCGCATGAGTTTTATCCGTAGGATTGGCAACTATAGCCGCATAAGCTATGCGGCTGACAGGTATGGCCGTATGAGTTTTCTTCCTGCGGCTGGAGGATGTAGCCGCATGAGCTTTCTCCCTGCGGCTGATACCCTTATACGGCTCGGATCTCATAGAGTTCCTCTTTGCCCCTTCAAGTCTAGCATCATAGTGTTTTCTTCTGCCAGACTCGGGGACAGCAGAGTTGTCTACGATCTGAAGTGGGGCCGCAGGGGGATCTTGTTTGCCGTCTTGGACAACAGAGGGTGTATCTGTAAGAGCTTCAGCAGGAACGAAGGATCGGGGTCTCCACTCCTTACGGCCTTCTTTGTGTGGGCTCGCTTCTGGACCGGGCCAGTGCTCTTATCGGAGAGCATCTCTTCGAACGCCTGTTGGTCGAACCGGGCGACCATCTTTTGTTGAGTGGAGCCAAGCTTGGCTGCATCCGATTGCATCACCAACTCGTCAGCCGTGGAGAAGTTTGTCCCCAGCAGAGTCGCCATCGTATTTGCCATGAAATATAAAAGAACAGAACAATCATCGGAGGACCGAACTTTTACTTCACGTTACAAACTCGCTTGTACAAAGAAAGCCTAAGGACGAAAACCTAGGTACAACAGTCTAAGTACAATTATTTATTTTAGATTCTGTGGGGTGACGATAGAGGCTCGGGAAGGCGACGGCAGCCCTGCCTTACTCCTTGGACGATCGGTATGCAGCCTTGGCTCCCTGTGAAAAGGTGGTAGGCGTTGACGAAGGAATGCTCTTCTTGCTCCTCTGTTGCTCTTCTGGCTTCTCTTTCTCTTTGTGTACTCCTTCTTTTCGACTATTGGGGGGGTCTCTCTGTATATACGTATTTTTCTCTCTGAAATTGTCTATCTACAAGGGAATGGCACCTTGCTATTTATAATAGTGGGATGTGATCATTAGGGTTGCCAATGATTAGCTTATGGAGATGGTGGCGGCTTGGAGATTGGTCCATCTTGGCCATTCGTTTTAATTATGATGAATCTGGGCCATTAGGTGTAGATTGCACCAAATTCCATGAGCAATTAATGCTGATTGGAATAAATCTTGCTTACGCTGATCTTCTGATATCTGCGAATAAATTAGATTTATTCTTCTGCCACGTATCCCAGATTTATTGGGATCTGACCCAATTTTTAATGGCAGCAAATCTGAGGAATTAATCGGTTTAGGACACGTGTCCTAGGAACTGCTGGAGGGAATCTTGACCGCATAAATAGTGAGCCGCATACGAATGTGAGCCGCATATGAATATGAGCCCACGTGTCAGGGCTGTGTGGGCAGTGGCCTTTATTTGAGTCCTCTAACCACATAGGTATATATCTGCCTGGGCCGCATGGATATGATCTTCGTAAACCGCATGAGAAATCCTCGCTCGATCCGTATGAGGCTTTCATAGCCTGAGCCGCATAGGATGGATTCACTTCGGAGCCGCATAGGAAGTCCTTTGCTCGAGCCGCATGAGGCTCATATAGCCTGAGCCGCATAGGATGGATTCACTTCTGAGCTGCATGGGAAGTCCTTTGCTCGAGCCGCATGAGGCTCCTACGGCCTGAGCCGCATAGGATTTACTCTGAACCGCATGAGAAGCAAGCCGCATATGGATGCCCACGTGGCAAGGCCACGTGGCATTCTTATGGCTCTCGGGGGATTTGTGTCAGAGATTTCTTTCCTCTTCCCTAGAGATTCATCATTATGGCAAAGCCATAATTATCTGCCTTTGGTGTCAGGGCTGTCCACTTTTCAGAGGGGTCGACCATCATAGCAATTAATGCAGCGTGGGTGGAGGGGGGCGCTATCAGGCCACGTGTCTTCTGAGCCGCATGAAAAGCTTTGGGCCGCATAGCTCCTTGTGTCGCATGATACCCTGAGCCACATGGACTTTCAGCGCCGCATGGGTCTTTCCTGGCCGCATGAGTCATTTTCTTTAGTATTTTACATGCTTCTACAATTGCACCAATCATGAATTAGACGAGTCCAAGCGGGACGCCCGTCATCAATATACAATATACAATAATAATATAAGCAGATACCGCTCCCTGCCCGTGTGGCAGGTTTACAGTATCTGTGGGAACCAGCCGGCCTGTGGGGTACTACTAGTCCCAAGAGGGCTGCCATGTAAGAACTCGGGGATCCATTCTCTCCATGCAATCATTATTTTATTTAACTTAATAGTCTCTACGTTGAGTGAAATCCCATGCCGTGGATCATGGTCATTCAAATGAGTACTTTCGTACGGGGTACGATATGCGCAACTCTACAACGATACCCGTGCGGCTAGGTTGTAGGTCTTACATAGCGTAATGCAACAATCAAATCTAACCATGGAGTAATCATGCCTTGACCATAAAGTACACATGCTGCGTTGTTGAAAAATAAATAAATTGAAGCATGCATATGCCTGTATGTCAATATTCGGGATCGGCTAATCGATCACAATAGTTCATTATATGAACGTGTCTCATTCATTTAATTCAATAAGACGACTAGGCAGTCTCTTAGTTCCAACTAGGAACACATGATCAATTTTAGTCAAGATAACCATTATTATCAATGGTGACAAGGCATGAAAGTCAATTAGTATTAAATGGGGTCGAGTCTATAACTCTCAGGGTTAAGTTCCAGCCTTACTGGGTATCCATAAACCAGTCAAGACACAAGGCACATTATACACAACCATATGTATTAAAGTATTATCATGCCAAAATTAAATGAATAAATTATAGAACAAATAGAAACACCCAGGTCAGGAAGTCACGCCAACAAGTCTATGCTAAGGCCAAAAAGTCACGCCAAGTCTAGTAGGTAGGAGTGAGCGTATAAACAGCATGAGCGTAAAAAGTGGTTCACGTTGGCACGTACAGCGTGAGCGTGAAGGGTAATTCACGCACTCATAAAGTGAGCGTGAAAAGTAACTCACGCACGCACAGCGTGAGCGTATGAGCATGAAAAGCGTGATAAGAAATTCACGTACGCACAGCGTGAGCGTGCTAAAAAACCCACGCACGCACGCAAAGGCGTGAGCGTGACTCAAATGTCACGCTGACACGTAGGAACGTGAGCGTGACTAAAAATTCACGCACGCACGTAAGAACGTGAGCGTGACTAAAAATTCACGCTAACACGTAAAGACGTGTGCGTGACTAAAAATTCACGCTAACACGAAAAGACGTGTGCGTGACTAAAAATTCATGCACGCACGTAAAGACGTGAGCGTGACTAAAAATTAACGCTAACACGTAAAGACGTGTGCGTGACTAAAAATTTACGCACGCACGTAAGAACGTGAGCGTGACTAAATCTCCCGAACTCCAATCTTATGGATCCTTCGTTCCAAGCCAGAGATGAAGTTCCCATGGTTCAGAATGGTGTGGAATGAGAAGCTTTGCCACATGAACTATCTATTCCGAAAAGCACGCAAGGTTGGGAGATCAAAACCCATGGTCAACCGAAAACACAACCACTTAGATCTGGAAGAAACAAGCCAAAGAAATCAAAAATGCTAAGTAGTAAACTCTCTCAGGATCATGAGAGGAAGACAAATGATCCATAAAAATGGGTGAAGGAGAAGCAAGATGTACTTGCCTTCTCCTGGTAGATAGAAGAGAGTGATGAGGAAGAAGAAGAAGTAATGGTGAAAGAAAGTTATGAGGAGAGTGAAGGAGGTGGGGGCTTTAAATGGGAAAGGGTGGTGGTAGGTGGGGTTTGTGAGGGTTCGGTTCATGTGAACCACATGACTGTCTTTCAGCCAGTCCATGCCTAAGAAAACGTCAAAATTTCCAACAGGAAATTCTATCAACCGGGCGGGTAAGGAATACCCGCAAACTACAACGCTACATGCTAAAATAACTCTACTAACTCCTACGAGCCCATTACCAGTGAGTATATTTAACCTCCCTGGCAATGCCTCGAACTCTATTCCTAGTCGTGTCGCAAATTGTGCAGATATAAATGAATGGGACGCTCCCGAATCAAACAATGCTACTGCGGGATATGAGGCGACGAGAATGTTACCTGCCATAACATCTTTCGATGCCAATGCCTCCTCCAAGGACAGAGTGAATGCTTGCCCTCGACCTACTTGCTGGTTTCCATGCTATGGCCTAGCCCGATGCTGTTGCTGGCCCCTTTCTTGATGATGCTGGAGTGGTCTATGCTGGTGTTGCTGCATCGGCGGCCCCTGCTGCCGAAATATCTGAGCCTGCGGCATTAACGGACGCTGTGCCAACGGCCTTACTACCACCGCTGGTCCTCGATACTGGCCTGCCCCTGGTGCTGGCAGAGCAGAAAACTGTTGCCCTGGTCCTCCTGACCTCGAATTCATGGGACATGTGGTAACCCGATGGTCTGGATTTCCACATATCAGACACAGTCCATTCAATGTCCGACACACATCTCTAGTGTGTCCCATCTTCCTACAATAAGTGCAGCCCGCCGGGGGTTGCTGGTTCTTCCTCTGTTGCTGTTGCTGCTGCCTGGGTGGTGCTGGTCCTCATATCGCCACATCGTGGATACGAATGCCAGTGGATGGGGCTGTTGTTCGGGGCACTGCTCCCCCTCTTCCTTCAATCTAACTGTGGGATCTCTTCTGACCCCCAGTCCTTGTCGCAAGCCTCTGAATGGTGATCTCATGCCTTCGAGTTGCCGTCAATACTTCGTCAAAAGTTTGGTAATTGTGCCCCTCTATCAATTGCAAGAGTTCAAGATGAAACCCTTGCTGAAACCTCATGGCCCTCTGGCTCTCTGTTGCTACCATCTCTGGGGCGAATCTACTCAATCTGCAGAACTCCGCTGCATAAGCATCTAAGTCTTGTCGGCCTGTCTGAGGTTGATAAACTTCTGTTGTAGCTCAAACCGTGCCACAACTCTATAGTACTTGGTCTTGAATCTTACAGTGAAATCGTCCCAAGCCACAGGACGTTTGATGCCCACTTCCTCTGAGTCCCACCAATCATGTGCGAGATCCTGAAGTAACAACTTCACTAGATCCGCACGTTCTTCTGCCGGTACCTTAGCTGCTGTCAGAATAGCCTCAATATCGTTAAGCCATGCATCTGCTGAGATAGCATCCTTCGTGCCCTCGAAACGGCAGGGATTGTACTTGTAAAACTGGCTGATGCTCCTGAATCAGTCCTCATTCCTCTTTCCAAAGCTGTCTGCAATCCTTGGTTGAGCAACACATTCTGCTCTTGTAGCTGAGTGTGCATGTGCTGTTGGGCCAACATTTGATGTTGCTGAGTAGCCATCATTCCTCTTATGATCTCCAGAAGGGTTGGTGTGTCTACTTGGGTAGGTAGAACTGTTGGTAGTGGTGGAACATCCGGATACTGCGATCTAGCTGCTGCTTCCACTATCACTTCTTCTTGAATAGCCTCTTGGGGTAGTACTGGCCCTTGTTGATGACCAACCTGGTCAGGTTGTCCGTATTGTCCATGTTGTGGCTGTCCAGCTCTGACAGGTGCGGATGAAGTGCCCCTAAGAAAAGGGATAAGAGAACAATCAAACGACCGGACAGGAAAGATCAATGAAGTCAAAGGATACCGGAATGTCAAGCTAGAGTCGAGAGTAACGAATCATGAGATCAAGTGGGAATATGTGTGATTGAGACATCCTATAAATTAAAACACCCTACAAGTCTGAAATCAGACCTGCATGGGCCACCACTAAAACCTTGTCACGCCCCAGAACCAGAATACTAGAGAGCGGGGGAATGACTCAGCCAGCTACGTATTACGGGTAGATGAATACCGTATAATACGATCAATGCTGTCTAACCAGACGAGGGGGTGCATACTACATGAAAGTCTTACTATGGTCACTTCACATCTATTGTCTCAATCATTCAAACAAGAAGCAAAAATAGAGAACATGTAAGATAAAGCAGTAAGGCGTCCCAAACGCTTAGTCAAAATGTTCTTGAGATCTGGCTTTACAAAACATTGCCAGATGGTATAGTAACATATACACAATTGTTATCAGCTGCAGTCTGACTTAATTACAATTATGTAAAAGTAAGTGCAAGACAATCCGACTAACATGTCGGTGCCAAACAGCTAAGTATGAAGTAAATAACAAAACGAGCGGTGGAGTAAGGAACCCACTCGAGTCCTCCTACGATCATTCCCCTAGTATTGACCATCTTGGAGGTGGAAGTAAGCTGAGTCCTCGGGAACCGGCTCTAAATCTGGCCATGCAAAACCAGAGAGGTTAGACCTCTAATAGCAAGTACCACAAGGAAGCACGATATGAAGTATTAAACCAGTAAGTAAGAGAATATAATAATAGATCTCTGCTTTCTACTAGGATTCACATAACATCACGACACTTCGAACCAACCTCCCAACCAAACAAGGACAGAAGTTGGCCCGTCATGTCCTGACATTCTGATCATCTCAGTTAGGCAACAGAGTAGGTACAGTACACAAACAAATCATCTTGAACGGCCAATCAACTCCTACGGCTTGCTATTATGAGTCCCAAGTTATCCAGGACTTATGCAAATATGGAATCCTCAGTTCTTACTATGTGCGAGCAAGGCTAGTCTATCCAGTCAATCAATTGCGCCAATCATGAATTAGACGAGTCCCAGCGGGACGTCCGTCATCAATATACAATATATAATAATAATATAAGCAGATACCGCTCCCTGCCCGTGTGGCAGGTTTACAGTATCTGTGGGAACCAGCCGGCCTGTCGGGTACTAGTAGTCCCAAGAGGGCTGCCATGTAAGAACTCGGGGATCCATTCTCTCCAGGCAATCATTATTTTATTTAACTTAATAGTCTCTACGTTGAGTGAAATCCCATGCCGTAGATCATGGTCATTCAAATGAGTACTTTCGTACGGGGTACGATATGCGCAACTCTACAACGATACCCGTGCGGCTAGGTTGTAGGTCTTACATAGCGTAATGCAACAATCAAATCTAACCACGGAGTAATCATGCCTTGACCATAAAGTACACATGTTGCTTTGTAGAAAAATAAATAAATTGAAGTATGCACATGCCTGTATGTTAATATTCGGGATCGGCTAATCGATCATAATAGTTCATTACATGAACGTGTCTCATTCATTTAATTCAATAAGACGACTAGCCAGTCTCTTAGTTCCAACTAGGAACGCATGATCAATTTTAGTCAAGATAACCATTATTATCAATGGTGACAAGGCATGAAAGTCAATTAGTATTAAATGAGGTCGAGTCTATAACTCTCAGGGTTAAGTTCCAGCCTTACTGGGTATCCATAAACCAGTCAGGACACAAGGCACGTTATACACAACCATATGTATTAAAGTATTATCATGCCAAGATTATCGAGTTCATGCAAAAAGGCGTAAGGATATAATAGGAGAATTATCATGCCAATATTAAATTAATAAATTATAGAACAAATAGAAACACCCAGGTCAGGAAGTCACGCCAACAAGTCTATGCTAAGGCCAAAAAGTCACGCCAAGTCTAGTAGGTAGGAGTGAGCGTATAAACAGCGTGAGCATTAAAAGTGGTTCACGTTGGCACGCACAGCGTGAGCGTGAAGGGTAATTCACGCACTCATAACGTGAGCGTGAAAAGTAACTCACGCACGCACAGCGTGAGCGTATGAGCGTGAAAAGCATGATAAGAAATTCACGCACGCACAGCGTAAGCGTGATAAGAAACCCACGCACGCACGCAAAGGCGTGAGCGTGACTCAAATGTCACGCTGGCACGTAAGAACGTGAGCGTGACTAAAAATTTACGCATGCACGTAAGAACGTGAGCGTGACTAAAAATTTACGCTAACACGTAAAGACGTGTGCGTGACTAAAAATTCACGCTAACACGTAAAGACGTGTGCGTGACTAAAAATTCACGCACGCACGTAAAGACGTGAGCATGACTAAAAATTCACGCTAACACGTAAAGACGTGTGCGTGACTAAAAATTCACGCACGCACGTAAGAACGTGAGCGTGACTAAATCTCCCGAACTCCAATCTTATGGAGCCTTCGTTCCAAGCCAGAGATGAAGTTTCTATGGTTCAGAATGGTGTGGAATGAGAAGCTCTGCCACATGAACTATCTATTCCGAAAAGCACGCAAGGTTGGAAGATCAAAACCCATGGTCAACCGAAAACACAACCACTTAGATCTGGAAGAAACAAGCCAAAGAAATATAAAATGCTAAGTATTAAACTCTCTCAGGATCATGAGAGGAAGACAAATGATCCATAAAAATGGGTGAAAGAGAAGCAAGATGTACTTGCCTTCTCCTGGTAGGTGGAAGAGAGGGATGAGGAAGAAGAAGAAGTAATGGTGAAGGAAAGTTATGAGGAGAGAGAAGGAGGTGGAGGCTTTAAATGGGAAAGGGTGGTGGTAGGTGGGGTTTGTGGGGGTTCGGTTCATGTGAACCACCAATAAACCCAACCAAGCCGAATACAAAGCAAGACTAAAGCAAAGAATAACAGCAGAAAGTAAAATGCAGAAATAAAATACAGTAATAAAACTGCAGGAAATAAAATTGCAGGAAATAAAATGCAGATAATTAATTAACATGAAATTAACGGAATTTAAATACAGGATAACACATGATAAATACTAAATAAATATATATGAGTTATACATGTATAAAAATATGCAATCTGGGAACGGGAAGTGACAGTAGAATACCCTATCTTGTAAGATATGACGTCAAGTTGGAATCCTTTTACTAACTACCTCCACTAACCTTTCGTAAACCGCATTACGATTTGACGTACTAGCTTCCCCTTCGTATTTAATCTCCTTGTACTTGATTAGACTTATTTTAATTTCGAGGACAAAAATTTTATAAGTTGGATAGGATATAAACTCCCCTAATTTTATAAATATTTATTGTATTTAATTATAAAACTAGTGATGTTTGTATATTTTATTGTAATAGATGTATAATTTTCTTATAGATCAAACACTAACAATAAACTTATTTCTTAGTACCTTGCTCTTAAAGTTTGATACGAAAACATTTTATATGGTAAATAGGGAGTTTATAAATTTTTATGATTTATTTCTGGTACTTTATGGTATTTTCCTATTTATTTAATAAGTTAGTACTTAATTATATAAAAGTTTTAGATATAGCAAAATAACCCACAAATACTAACTATAGTATTTCTTGCACATATTTTACTAAAATAATTTCTTTATAGGTAATTATTTAGTTTTATAATTTTTAGAATTTTTTAGAATTTTAACGTACATAAATTTTGGTCATACATGTATATTATTGAATTTAAATTTTTTTAGGACTTTTGTTCTATGATTAGGCATATATGTAATATATGTAAGGACATAAACTCCTCTGTATAGTTATTTGGCATATATGTTTGATAAATACCTTCATATAGTTATTTCAAAAAAAAGGGACATAAACTCCTCTGTATTGTTCCCTTAGGAACAGTATAGAGCCAAGCACGATAGGTCCCTGCGCCAAATAGAAGGAAAGAAATGCTCAAGTGGAGATTGGATTAAATCCAATCTTGCACGAATCTTCCCCAAATCTTCCCCAACCTAATCCTCCTCAAATTCTCCTAAACCCCAACCAAATTTCTGCGGTGATTGGATCCAAATTCGATCCAAATTTGGATTTAAAACCCCTTATAAACACGTTCGACACTACTAAAATAAGGTAGATTAGCGACGTCTAGATACGTCGCTAATTAAGAAAAATACATCGCTAAAGTCAATTAGCGAGGACTTTAGCGACGGAAAATGAAGGTCGCAGAAAAGCTAGTCGCAGATGACAAATTCGTCGCCCTACGTCGCTGTTTGCGATGTCACTTCCATGTCGCTGGGTCGTCGCAAAGTTAGCGACGGAGAGCAACTAAAACATTACATCGCCAAATTAGCGACGTAGTACGACTACTTAGCGACGTTCATTGCATGCTATGTGATGACATGGTATGCCTGCCACGTCAGCAAAGTAGCGATGTACAGCGACGTAACGCCGCTAATTAGCGACGTATTAGCGACGTCCCCGAGAGAGTAACGTCGCAGATCCGTCGCTATCCGTCGCAGATCCGTCGCTATCCGTCGCAGAATACTGAAATTTTTTAAAAAAAATATGATGTGTATTTTTGTTATGCTGGGTGTCTGTGTTTACAATGTGTGTGAAGTGCAGTGTTCGAACCATCGACAGTTACGCTTACTGTTCTATATTTTATCTTGGATAGAAAGAGTAACAGTTCAGGGTGCACTTCTCAGAGCTTCCTCTTCACGTCCTTCACCTTCTCGGGATCCTGTACGACGTCCCGAGAGAGTGAAGGATGTCAAAATGAAGCTCTCAGAAGTACACCCTGAACAGTTGCTTTTTGTGTCCAAGATAAAACATACAACAGTAATCGAAACTATCGATGGTTCCGAACACTGCATTTCACATACACTGTAAACACAGACACACATCATCAGAAAAATACACATTATATTTTTTTAAAATTTGGGTAGCACCTCCAGTGTATATTAGATCATCGCTTATAATCCAGCGTAGGCATATTTGTCATCCCCGTCGCAGATGTCATCATATCTAATTAACAGTCTCCCATCATAACAGTCTACAACTAATAGATGAATAACAGTCTCCCATCATAACAGTCTAGAACTAAATATCATACATGTACTCAACAAAAATACCAACAAATTAAATATCACAAACATATATGTCCAACAAACATACATGTCCAACAAAGTTAGATAATAATGAAAATTAGTATATAGAACGGTCAATGGGCCCATAGGGCCAATATATACAAAGATAATAAAATAAATCAACTGGATCAATGAGGACCCCTGCCGCGCATCTGGGATAGCATATACTCATACTGCTCCTTTGTGAGTTGTACCATAGGGGCAGTAGGAGGCAGTACAATGTCTGGAGTCGGCACCGTCGATGGACCGGGAGGACGTATCTGCTCCACCGACAAAGTCTTACTTTATCCTCCTTGTCCAGTGAGAAAATTGACTTCGGCAGGAATTGTTTTCCATTCTCCTCTATCAAATGCAACGCAGGACATTTGTATATTTCTTCTAAGTCCAACCTTGCCTTGGGATTGTCTTTCGTTTTTACCTTTACGTCTATCACAGTATTAATTATGTTATCAAACACATTCTTCTCAATATGCATGACATCAAGATTATATCTGATCAGATTGGTACTCCAATATGGCAGATCCCAGAATATGCTCCTCTTTGTCCAGTTATGATCTCTACCAAACCCATCGCACTTGCACCCAGTTGTAGGATCTTCGATAGCACTTGAAAAATCTATAACCTCCTCCCATATCGTGGCTCCGCACCACCTTGGCGGTGGATCACCCTTCTCTACAACGCCGACACGGAATGTATTCATGTTCCTTCTGAACGGATGATCTTTTGGCAGAAATTGTCGATGACAATTAAAGAAGCACGGTTTTCTACTGTGTTTCAAGCAAAAAGCCTTAGTACGGTCCATACAATACGGACATGAGAGACGGCCATGAGTGCTCCATCCAGATAACATTCCATAGGCCGAAAAGTCGTTGATGGTCCATATAAGGGATGCCTTCATCTAAAAATTCTGCTTCCTGGAAACATCGTACGTGTTAGCGCCTACTTTCCATAACTGATTCAACTCATCTATCAAAGGCTGTAAGTACACATCAATGTTCCTCTTGGGATTATTCGGACCAGAAATTATAACGGTTAAAAACATGTACTGAGTCTTCATGCACATCTAAGGCGGTAGGTTATACGGAGTGACAATCACAGTCCAACACGAATACTGGGATCCCGAAAGACCAAAAGGAGTAAAATCGTCAGAAGATAGCCCCAACCTGACATTACGCAGATCTGAAGCAAAATCAGGATACACTCGATCAAAGTGCTTCCACGCTTCTCCATCGGATGGGTGATGCAACACTCCTTCAATCTGTTCTCGCATGTGCCAACTCATATTTTCGTCCGTCTCTTTCACCATAAATAATTTTTGCAACTGCGGCGTTAAAGGCAAGTAGTGCATTGAATCGGTCGGTCTTCTTGTACCGGTAGACCTTCCTGTATTAGTTTTCTTGTAGCGATCAGCACCACAAAGTTTGCACACATCTGCGTCCTTATCGTTTTTGTAGAACAGCAAGCACCCATTGCGACAAGAATCAATTTTCTCGTATCCCATCCAGAGCGATCTCACCATCCTCTTAGACCGATAGAAGTCTTTAGGTAACTTAGCACCCGCCGGCAAGATCTCTATAATCAACTCCAACACTCGGTTGTAGCATTCTTACGACATGTTAAAATCTGACTTAATCCTCAACAGTCTTATAACCACCTCCAACGGTGAATGATCCTCACAACCAGGATACAATGGAGTCCTTGTATTCTCAAACAACTCTATGAACTTTGCAGCATCGACATTCGGTGCCTCCTCAGCTGCATCATGAATGAAACTAGGCCCCGCAGCGTCGAAACCCATGTTCACGCACCCGTCGTCGTATGCATGATTATTTGAAACAAAATTAGGCCCCGTATGCATATACGGCTCAACATAAGGCTCCGGCTCTGATGCTAATGACACAAGTTCTCCGTGTGTGGTCCACTAATAGTAATTAGGCATGAAACCCCTCGAGTACAAATGATATGTCTCTTCCACTTCTGGATAATATTTTACGTTATGACATTTCACACACGGACACTTAATTTTGGTGCCGTCCATGTACTGAGGGAACGCCTTAGCAAACTGCAGGAACTGCTCTACTCCCGCTATATATTCATCCCGCACACCACACATATCATCAGGACGACGATTGTACATCCATGAACAATTTTGCAAGTAGTAATTAATATCCATTTGGAAATAATTCTGCAAAGATGGACACATATTATCCAATAGGCACAAATTCGTATATTATGTCTTATTATGGGACACACATTAGTAGCAGACAGTTACTAATAACCATGCTATATCGCACATAAGTTCTTGTGCATCCAACGTGTACACATACGCTATCGATTCTTACTGATGCCAATCTCATTCAGACACACTAGATTCATTTCGATATCGCCAGGGTCAAGTTGAAAATTGCCTTAACATCAATTTTCAAGACTTGAATATAATGTCACCTACAACCAATATCTAAGACCCCATGACAAAGTCAAAGACCCCATGAATATAATGTCACCTACAACCGATATCTCATTTAGACACACTAGATTCGTTTCGATATTGTCAGACCATATATATATAATGTCACCTACAACCGATATTTAAGACCCCATGACAAAGTCAAAGACATTATTGACAAGACTTGAATATAATATCAACTAATTACAACCACAACTAGTACTAAATAAATCTTCTAGTATGATATAGAGGTAAATAAATAGTATACTAGATTGACTGACACTCGACTGAACACCCTCTGGACACATACTCAAGCCTTTACTACACACTCACACACCACTCTACTATACTCACATAAACACACATAATTGTTACCTTATTATATATATATATATATATATATATATATATATATATATATATATATATAAAAAAAAAAAAAATATATATATATATATATATATATACCTTAATATTACACACTCTCAAACACTACACAAACCTATAGCTAATGCATACACACACTAATATCTATATCCCCATATACATTTAGTATCACACACTAATCAATTACTCTCAACTCTATACACACACACACACACACATATGTGTAGCTATATTTACCTTATAACTTAGTATCTTGAGATACCTAATCCTTACCTACACTTGGCAATTACAATAATTCTCTCTCTAATACTAGCTAATGATCTAACAATGTACTCCATCCCCGATCGGGTTTAAATTTTTATCCCCATCTTCGTCCCCGTTTAACAATGTACTGATATATCCGAGCATAATAGTGGGTACAAGCACGTACCCTCTAAGCCTATTTGTTAGTACACAAGCCTTTGATGTCCTGACACCAACTTATCCACTCTGGTTCGAGCCCATACCTAAAAACCCATCTACTCTATGACTGTAAACCACTCCTTACTAACTGTCTGCTACAAGTATCTCAAATCAGATACTATTATGTACTTTAAATATTATGCATAAGCCTACTCCAGTACCTAATATCCTGAGGCTTAACATGTCCCTAGGCATTACCAAGTATCAGAGCCCCATATGAGGTTCCTAACTAGAACTGGGAACATCACCATGGCAAACTTTTCTACGAACACTTATACAAAGGAATGAATTAAATCGTACATATCCCTCAAATTGCTACAAAACGCTTCTACTCACAAAGGCACCTATTTACAGGTCTGCTAGTACATAGCCCCAAGTCATGTGCACTCTTACAGTGACTTGGTATCAGCACTCTCTGGTACCAATTGCTACCTAGATATGCTAGTCAAATATGATATCTAGGTGAAAAACTTATAACATAACATGGACACTCTTGCATTGACTTGGTATCAGTTTGAATATAAAGGGAAGTTTACTTATTATTGTCTAATGGGTATCAAAGAAAAATTCGTGCCTAACATGCCTTTGAAATCCCCACCTGGTTTGTACTAGTCTGTGGCCTTCCTATATGCAGGGTAGGTACATGCTCGGATACATGAGCCTTGTTGTTACTGTTATCAGGGATTTTGTTTAATCCCCATTCCCATCCCTATCCCCGTTTCTATATCCCCAAACCCGTCCCAATCCCCGTTTCTATATCCCCAAACCCGTCCTTTTCGGGGGGGAAAATTCGTGTCCCCGTCGGGTTCGGAGGAAGTTGCCATCCCTACTCAAACACATACAATAGCTGTATGTGTGTCCGTGTGTCTGTGTGTGTGTGTGTGTTCGTGTGTCCGTGTGTGTGTGTGTGTGGGAGAGAAGGAGGAGGAGGAGTTAGGTTAGGGTTATCGGAGAGGAGGAGTAGCTCGGATTGAGGGAGGAGAAGCTCGAGGAGGAGGAGCTCGACGGGGGGGAGGGGGGTAGGGGTCGCCGGGGGGGAAGGGAGTCACCGGGGGGAGGGAGTCGCCGGGGGGAGAAGTCGCCGAGAGCAGATCGAGGGTAAATTACAAAATTTTTGAGTGAGGGGGGAAAAGGAAACAGACTGTGCCCTAAGCAAAAAAGTTAGCAACGTTAACAGTCGACGTCGCTAAACGTCGCAACCATTTAATATATGGCGACATATTAATATAATATGTCGCTGAACGTCGCTATTCTGCGACGTAATTTATCTATGGTCGCTGAAGGTCGCTATTCAGCGACGTTTTGCGATGTCAATAGAAGGGAGTCGCTATATTACATATTTAGCGACGGTATTTTATTCCGTCGCTAAACAACATCGCTAATATTGCATATTTTAGTAGTACGAGTACCGTAGGATTTCATTGAAATTATCCCTCAATACTCCACCCCAACTCCAATCCTACGACTCAAACTTCACCAACGCACTCGTGCCTCGCCCGAATCGCCTACAACAGGACGTCCTGTCGCACGCGTCGCCGGAGATCGCCGGACTGACCCCAAGACAGAGCAAGGTTCTCCACCAAAGTCAGGTACTCGTGTTCATAATCCTCTAACTTCTTCTTCTCGTAGTTAATTCATGAACCAATTAGCTTGTCATAAACCCAACATATACGACTACAAGACCTAACAAATATTTTAATTTTAGAGACCCTAAACCCTAGAGAAAATAAGTCAAAAACTTAGTAAAAAAAGGCATTGATATGATCTGTTTATAACAGTTTCGATAATATTTTGGAAGACAGATTCCGACTAGTTCATTATAAATTCTCCAAAACTAAAATAATATAGTTACAGCTAACCTATAGGGCTTTAAAAAACATTTTATAGAAGTTGATTTCATCGACTATGCGCCAAGAAATTGGTTCACCAAAATTGACAAAAAAATGTTTTCAAAACTATAAAATTTTAACAAAATTTTATGATACGGCATGCTTTCCAAAAAACCAGGCGACGTGGTCATGAACCAAAAACATCGAAAGGTGCGTATCGACTTCGCGAACGTGTGGGATTCGATGGAACTCGATTTTGTTTTGCGTGCGCGACAAAATCGAAGCGTATCCGTCGAGATACCTCGTATCGGTCCCTTTACAAACTAGGCCATAACATTATGCACATTCGTCGTATCGAGACGAAACTTGTGCTAAAAGGACCATGTCATTTTTTTGGTCCTGTATGCCAAGCTTGGTCTGATTCTGAGAAGGTCGACCGGAACGCCTTTTTGGCGGGCCCGCGACCCGATATAACTAGCAAAATTGTGCACGGCCCATCGAAATCCAACTTTGGACATATGGTTGGGTTCGTCTCATTAAATCGAACCCGTAGACATATAGTTTGACGATTTTAGAGGCCGTAGGTACTGGCACGCTTTTTGGTGCAAAATAGGTCCAATTGCGGACATCGTTTTGACCCAAAATTACTATTTTGCCCCTGAATCCAGAACTAGATTTTTGGGCAGCCATTTCTTGACATATCATTTACACCAAGAAGGTTCTTTATATTTGTTTCAGCAGCTAGAGCTGTTTGCGGATTGTGACTTCATTTGCTGACGATTTGACTATTGGATTGCTACTACTTGCACCACCCTCAGGCAAGATACCTTGTCACCATACACTGTGATTATTTAGATTTATTTTTGTTATATTCATTTTATATTTCTATTGCCAGTATTGTATCACTGTAAGTCCAAGTCACCCTTAGGTGCAAGCGACTGTATTGGTCGTTTTTACTGTTTTTTTCTATTTGTATTGGCTTAGTTCTAGTGACTACCCATTGATGTTGAGGTATTGGTATATCTCATATGGCCTTGACACATGATTACCACGTGATATGAGTCACATGTAGGATAGGTACTCGCGTAGTCGGCTGGCCACCGATACGTATGAGGCTACGACGGTTAGGAGTAACTGCCAATAAAATTGCTTGCTAGTGAACTTGATAGTTACTAAAGGATCATATGAGTCATGGATGTGACCCTACTAGGCATTGGGTGGGAGAACAGTTCCTTAACGTATGGGCCACATATGTACTTTCCTACTCCTAATCCTGCTGGCCTGTAACATTCGATGGATGTTATGGTTTGATGTCCCTAGTATCCCTTGAAGGGCCATACCAATCCCCTGTAGATAGAGTGCCCATGCGTTGAACATTTGTTCTTAACTGCATTATCACTGTAGAACGGTTAGGCTCCCTATTGCATGCACCATTCTTTTATTTATTATATATCACATTTATATGGCATGTTCTTTATGTATCTTGTTGCGTTCCTCTAGGGACCTGGTGATCTCTCCATGTGTGTGCTTTATGTCTTTTCATAGGTGCTCTAGGCAAGATCGTAGTCCCCTTTCTATCGAGGAGGCTTGCTCTTGGATCGTCCAATGCTATTTTTATCTATCATTTCCTTGTATTGTTCTTCTCACTTAAATGGTTGGAAGTGGATCTGTTCGCCCAACTCTTGTACCAGATGATAAACTCAGAGTTGATTTTTATTATTCATTATTTTCTTAATATAGATAAGATTAGTTGTCATGATTTACTGCATTTCACAGCTTATGTATACATACGAGATTTCCATATATTGGAGTATACTTCGTATGTATAGAGCTGGCATGTCTACGTAGTTAGTTCTAAGTATTTTGGGACTAAGGTGTTACATGTTTTTGTGGTGGCCCATGCAGGTCAAGTTTGTCATCTCAGTTATGTTATTGTACCGAACTGGCCTACATATAGGATTAGAATCTAGGTATCTCATCCACATGCTTGATCTCCTCCCCTGATCCCAATTTGAACTCTCGTCCGACTACCTTGATTTCCTTCTGCTTGATTCCTTTCTACTGTAAATCTTATCTTTTTCCTTCATGCTTGATAGAAGGTTAGATGACTCATACTAGTTATACGTGTTATATTGCTCAATCACCCTATTATTGGACTCTTAAAAGTTGGGTAGTATGCCTCACGTACTACAACAAATATGGCCTACAATAGCATGCACCGAACGCTATAGAAATCCTTCCATAGCGTATTTTGTCTGCTATAATTGTCGCTGCTATAGTAAGTGAACGCTATAACATATAATGTTCTTGAATGTTGTAGATAATTATAGCATTCATAAACAAGGTGGCTGTTTTCAAGGACTCGAAAAGCTGTATAATTTTGACATATTGGCCTAATTGGCCAATACTCCGACAAGATTATCGATTTTCAAACTTCTGTGCCTCTCGAAGGAAACTCAAAAAACTTTAAGTGAAGCTTTGATGCAAGCTGACGCTTATCTGGTACATCTTAAGAAACAAACGAGAAACTTGTGGCATGTCTCACTGTCACAGCATGATGGAACTAATTTCCAATATCACCTTTACTCATGATGATTTGTTATTGGAAGACAATCGACATGACCGACCTCTCTACTACATGGGGTATGTCGATACAATGAAGGTCAATCGCATTCTAGTCGACCGGGATCTGCAATCAACATTATGCCAAAAACTTCATTGGATGCGCTGAGGATCCCAGTTCATAACCTTCTACGACCGTCACGACTATTCTTGGGTTCAATTCTAGAAGAAGCGAACTACTGGAAAGGATTCGCCTCAAAGTCCAAATTGGCAATCTCCGTATGAAGGTCACTTTCCATATGATTGACAATCACGTCTCCTACAATGTCTTGTTAGGAAGACCATGAATGCATGAACATAACATCGTGCTATAAACTCTCCATCAATGTTTCAAATATGTTGATGACAATGGAGAAGTCCGGAAGGAAGTGGCTGACCTTAATCCCTTCCGAGGTATCGAGCTTATTATACACTCTAGAATGTAAAAAGAAGAATTCATGAAGGTCGTATTAGCTATAGACACCGAAGAAGACTGAAAAGAAAGTCCAAATGATGTTCTGGTAATTCTAGTCAAGGGATGCACTTCTCGTCCCTCGTCTTCTCAGACGCTGACCATCAATCTTTCTCCTTCTACCAAGCATCCTCTGTTAAAAAGATAGAGCATAGGGAGCTAACCTCTTTTGAGCCTCTTGTTATCGACCTTCGTCGTAACAAGCCTCCTATTTCTCCACATCTTATTATTAATCTGGGCAAGCCATCGGTTAAGGTTAAGAACACTGTAAATATTGATGCAAATATCAATAAAGTAGTGTCTCCTTTGTAGTACATTGATGTTAATTACTACACACAGTGTTATCTAGAAATTCTGGATAACTTTGAACCTCTGACCTTGGAGGCAATTCAACCCCTTCAAAATGAGGTATCCTTAGAATCAGTACAAAACTCATTCTATATAGTTCCTTTACTGAAGAAAGATGAACATCCTATCCTCTTCAGCAAAGGACTGAATCAAAAGGCTACTTTTGACTGCAACTCTGAAAGTGATGATAGTGGACGACTTCAAGTACGTTGTTACAGTCGGCAATCCAAAGACATCATTCTAAAAATGGGCTATAATTTAAAAGACGGCTCAATGGTGGTAAGGGAAGATGAACTCCTATTCGTGTATTGTCCCGAAAGAAAGTTGTTATAATATTACAACAAAACAAATCATGGTTAGGCTACACTTCGCCAATCTCAACACTAGATATTTCAGTCCGATAAAGAAGAATGATCTAACTGTTTTGATTCTTCTTCATGGGATTCAGACATCAACATAGGGCACATCCATCGAGTGACTATCTTCCAAGATGGTGCCTGCTGAGTTCTCGGAGGACGATGACGACTTCACCGAGACCCTTGAAACTGATCCTTGGGCACAAAGGATGGACACTCAATGGAAACTTCGCTAAGAACAACATGAACCACCACTGAGGATTAATTAGTCCAGATTAATATCGGATATAAGCTTCTCCAAGGCTGATCTTTATCAGCAAAAGTTTTTCAGAAGCAGACAAACAAGAGCTGATCTAGCTCATCAGAGAATATATTCATGTATTCGCCTAGAGCTATGAAGATATTGGGATTAGATCCTCAAATTACTACTCACAAACTCAATATTTTGCCAAATGATAGGCCAGTCAAACAACAACAGCGTCGATTCTGAGCTTATATGATGGACGCCATAGAAGCTAAAGTCAAAAAGCTTATCACTTGCGGCTTTGTCAGAGAGGAACAACATCCAGATTGGGTGGTTAACGTCATCCCGATGATGAAGAAAATAGGGAAGGTCCTAGTCTGCATTGACTTTAGAGACCTTAATGAAGCTTGTCCCAAAGATGAGTTCCCTCTTCCGATCAGTGATGTAGGATCGACAACACTTGTGAGTTCGAATGAATATTTTTATGGATGGATTCTCCGAATATAATCAGATCAGAATGAATCCCGAAGATGAAAAACATACATCATTCGCACACATCTAGGAGTATACTGCTACATAGTCATGCCGTTTGGTCTTAAGAATGCTGGTGCAACCTTTCAGCGGGCATTGAGAACCATCTTCTGTAAATATTTATGAAAAGTAGTCGAATACTATGTTAACAATATTGTTGTCAAAAGTCGTCTAAAGAAGATCACATCCAAGACATAAGAACTATCTTCGATCTAATGCGCCAGCATCAACTCAAGATGAATTCCACCAAGTCATTCCTGGGAGTCTCTAGTGGCAAATTCCTCGGATTAATATTACCTCTAAGGATATACAGGTTGACCCCGAGAAAGTCAAAGCCATTAAAGATATACATCCTCCCTGCAACCTAAAAGTGGTACGAGGATTTCGGGGTCGACTTGCATACATCAGGAGATTCATCTCAAATCTCTCTGGATGCTGCATACCATTCACTCAATTGATAAAGAAAGGTGTGTCTTTCATTTGGACTGACGAATGCTAGAAAGCATTTGAAGACCTAAAATGATACCTAATGAACCCTCTAGTCTTAGTTCCTCCAATCACAAGAATACCCTTCCTGATGTATGTTCGAGCAATAGATTATTCTCTGGGTGCCCTTCTAGCCCAGAAGAAAGAAGGACCATGGGCAAGCAATTTACTATCTCAGTCATACAATGATCGGTGTTGAACGTCGATATAGCCCGGTAGAAAAAGAATATGTAGCCTTGATGTTCGCTGTCCAAAAAATAAGGCATTATATCATGGGTCAGACTATCCATGTCATCTCCAGAGTTAATCCTCTATGGGTTTTGATGAAGAAGCTAGTACAGTAAATTCAAGACTAGCTACATAGGCTATATTATTAGCATAATATGATATGGTCTATGTCCCACAAAAAACAATTAAGGGTCAAGTCATAGCTGAGTTCTTGGCTGCTCACCAATCCCTGAGACTTCTAAACTCTATAACGAAATTCCTGATGAAACTCTGGAATCTAATATGATTTTAGAAGGATTCCTTGCTTGGCGTCTATTCTTTGATGGTGCATCCAGAATTGGACCCAATGGTATCATTGTCGCTGGAGTTGGGATCGTCCTTGTATCACCAGAAGGCTAGCTATCCAAAGAACCTATTCCCTGAATGAGCCATGTTCCAACAATGTTGCTGAATACAATGATCTACTCATCGATCTCCAATTAGCTTAATATTTGGATATCATTCTTGAAGTATACGGAGACTCTAAATTGATTGTCAACCAGATTAGAGGCACGTAAGAAGTTCGACATCAAGATCTCATTCCATACCAGGACGCAACAGCCAAACTAGCCGCATCATTCAAAGGTTTCTTCATTGAACATGTACGTCAAACATGTAATACAAAAGCTGATGCGCTTGCTAATCTAGCAGCAGTATTAGCAATTCCTAAAAAGGCAACAGCTGATCATCATCACTAACAGAAATTATTCTATGTCGAGAATAATTTAAATGTTGAATCTAGCAATTCAGTCAAGATTTGCACTACTAGCGAAGACTAGAGGGCTCCTTTCATCGGCTTCACGGTACATAACGTCTTGTCCGAAGACCCTAAAGAAGCAATGACAATCCGTTGGTGGTCGTTTCGATTCTATTACAATCACTCCTCCAAAACACTCTATCGACGATCATTTGATGGTTGCTCTTACGTTGTCTTGCGGGAGATGTAGCAAAGCAGATACTATGTAAAGCTCATGATGGTGTCTGCGGGACACATCAGCCTGGTCCTAAGCTACAAGATCGTATCCGACGTATGAGATATTATTGGCCTACTATGGTAAGGATGCGATTGATTATGCGAGGAAATATCGTGCAAGTCAAATCCATGCATATTTTTTTTACCAACCATCAAAATTCCTGTATCCCACTACAACATCCTAGCCCTTTGAACTTGGGGAATGGATGTTATCGATCCTATCAATCTGCCTTTATCTCGAGGACATTGGTTTATTCTAGCTATAACCGATTTCTTCTCTAAATGGACAGAAGCTATACCCTTAGCAGAAGTTGAGGCAAGCAGTGTCATCAATTTTATCAAACATCATGTGATCTATAGATTCGGTGCTCCTCGATGAATCATCCATGACAATGGACCTCAATTCGTTAGTCAGAAATTTACTCGATTCTGTGACGACAATCGAATCAACTATGTTGCTTCTACAGCGTATAATCCGACAGCTAACGGTTTAGCTGAAGCATTCAACAAAATGATCATCAAGCTTCTCAAAAAGTTTGTTTCTACCAATAAACGCAAGTAGAACGAAAAGCTTCGAGAATGTCTATGGGCATACCGTACTACCGTACAGATTCCAACTAACTGTACACCTTTCTCTTTGGTGTATGGATGTGAAGTTGTCTTGCCGTTGGAAATCCAATCCCATCACTGTGGATAGCTATTGCTAATGAACTTACAGTAGAAACAACGATGATCTTCGACATCAGGAGCTTGAAGCACTTGACAAGAAGCGGCTACTAGCTCAACAGCACATTGAGTTATCCCAAGCCCGTATCTCGAAAGCCTTCAACCGTAAACTCAAAGTACAAACATTTCAAAAAGCAAACTGGTCCTTACTATCAGACGTCCTATGACTATGACGCATATGAGCAAGGGCAAGTTCGAACCAAAGTGGGAAGGCCCCTATGTTGTAAGTAAAGTTTTCTCAAACGGAGCATATCAATCAACCGGGATAGACGACCGAATCGCTATGATGCCTATCAATGAAAAATTCTTGAAGAATTATCACGTTTGAAAATGTGTACTATGTCTTCCAAATATTGTATATACCCCAAATCTTTGAGTTATTATCTTTTACTCACCATAGATAATAAATCCTTAAAATTCCCCGTGGAGTCTACCCAGATTTTATGATACATCCTCAATGGATTAACTCATCATATCATTGCAAGTGTCTCATTTGAAACCAGCTGTTTTAAAAGATATCATATTCTTGAGTCCCAGTTGACCCAAGGATAATCAATAGAAATACGAATTCATGTTCAGATTACCTCTAAATTCTATCATCTACATCGACGTCTTGTCACGTCCACATTACCTCTAATAAGGTCATACCAGAAATAATAATATATCAAAATCATTTTGTCATGTCCATATTACCTCTAAACAGATATAATGAGTATTGTTATTTTCAAGCGATATGTTACATCCAGTACCTCTGAACATATTTCCTACTTCTACTTATTATTTGTGTCTTACACAGATACATAATAAGTAACAGAGGCATAAAGGACCATCAGTTTTTATTCCATACGATATCATGTAAACACAAAAACTATTATATTACCTAAAAAATTATTCAAAACAAAGAAGTTATTACAGTCATTCTTATAGATAACTTCACTTTGGAGGCTGGGTGCTAAGATCGGTAATCATCTTCTTCAAAGACTCAGCTCGCTCCACCCTGGGGGTAATTATTTTGTCTTGGCCAAGTCTCTTCTGGACTCTGGTTGCAAAGGTTGCAGTGACATAACTTGTCACTCTATCTTTGCACCCTGAACTTGGAGAAAGTCATAACGTTGCCGAATCAAATCATCTAGACGACTTGAGGCAACTTGAGATAATTCAAGCACTTCTTTCTAATGCTTTTTAGCTGCCGTAACGGATGCACGAAGCTTGGACATTTCAGCTTCTAGCTCTTGAAGGCAAGCTTGAGCTTTAGTTGCTTCTTTCTCTCTCCGTTGGCTCAGTCTTGTATAGCTCAACGGAAGAGGGCCTCAGCAATGCTGGATTCCATTTCTCCAGATCGTATCGAGAAGGCAACTACAGAATTGTCCAGGACAACTTGGTGTTCTTTATATTCACGAGCTATGGCCTCATACTCTACATCTACCAGTCTCTACTATTCCTCTCGTCAGTTCCTGATATGATCTGATAGGATCATCAAGCTCATTCAAGATCTGCTCCAGGAAGTTGACTCTTTCAATATCGCCGAAACAGCATATGTCTTCAATTGCAAAAGAAGAAGTTCTCCTCAGTAAATCGAAAGGATGCAGCTTTTCCATGGACATTTGTACCAGAGTGCTCAAAAAAGTTAAAAAAGGCACTCGTATATGTTTTAACGATGCTACTGGTCATCCACGATACACCAGGTGTCACCACTTCAACATGAATTCCCCCTTTACAAAAGATGGAGGAATTGTAGCTTATACACCAAGTGATTTTGGTGCAGGCATCCTCGAAGAGCTTCCTTCCATGGTATAAGTCCCCATGTCTAGGGGAGCCATAGTAGAGCTAAGGCTAAAAGTGGTCGATGTCAACGGGACTTCAGTGATTGTTCCCACATGACCTGCTGTAATCCAAAAGCAAAATCATTATATCATACAACATTAAAGGAGCAATGGTAATAAAGTCAAAATTTTACTTGTGCCTATAAGCATATATAGAATCTGATGAGGTATGGTATCGCATTCTGTAATGAGCCTCACCTTGGTATTCTCAGATACGGCCGCTTGGCTGCTTTCTGCCTCGGAGCCTCCTGACATAAAATGGCTGCTTCCAGCCCCGGATTCAGCTTGGCCACCTGGGGCTGCCACTTCTGGCCCTTTCGTTTCGAAAACATGTTCATTTGGGGTCCGAATCCCCTCAGCATCAATTTTAGGGTCTTCATCACCCTCAAGGCCTTTGAGGCCTCCAGTAAGACCTTTATCTTCCTCCTCAGCATCATTTGGGCTTTCGTCGCCCTCAATATCAACATCAGAATTCTCATCGCCTTGCGGTTCATCGAGGCTCTGATTGGCATTAATAGGGCTCTGATCGCCCTCATTTGGGTGCTCTTCACCCTCAGCAGCTGCTTGGCCGTCCTTGGCCATTGAATCTTGACCCACTTGGGTCATTCCTTGACCATGATCTTCAACCTGATAAGACATCTTGGATTGGATCTTCTTCGATCAGCTCAACGCCAAAATCACAACCATCTAGTGCTTCTATCATCTCGTCATCCTATCTAGAGAGTTCAGGAGTTTACGATACAGAAGGAACTGGAACTCTTGTCGGCACTACCCGCTCACTATGAACTGAGATTACCCCAAATAGAAGTATTACTCATTGGGGGGTAGTAGTTCTCTGAGTTGGTGCATCGGATGTCCTCTCTATCTCGGTAGTTATTAGCTCCGTAGCAGTTATAGAGGGAACATCCACCGAAGCAACTGGAGTCGGCTCACTAGTTGGTGGTGATGTTAAACCGGCTGCAGCAAATGCTGTTAATGTCGCTGTAGACAAAGAAACGGTGAATCTCACGATTGATGGTTCTAAACTAGTCACCCCAGAAGTGTCTACTACAGCAGCTGAAGCTGGAGCACTGGTAATTGGAGCTCTGAAGATGAAGGTATGTCAATACAAATTGCTACAGGATCAACATCAAGGAACTCTTGTTGAACAAAAAGAGTAAAGATATCACCTGGTGGGGAAGAAACGCATCCGGGCAAAAGTGGAAATGTCACTTGGCCAAAAGTCTATTCTGGAGAAGTAGGTACAGGAGAAACTGCTCTTTCTTCCTCTGACTTTGATGGCCAATATCTTTCTCTTAGTCGATCGCTTGAATAACGGATATTGAGATGTTGCAACCATCTCAGTAGGAACAAATGTTTGAGGCTGCACTTATTCAGGAGTAGGTTCTTCCCTACTTGTTTCCTCCCTAGCTCCTGTGCTTTCGTAACGGAATGGGGATGGAGTTAATCCCCTAAGTGAAGTGGTTACACCGGACGAGAGTCCAGCTTCATTTGTCGTATCTAAATCCTAGTCCTAGCTATAAGCTTCTTGATGACGGTTATTTCTTTTGTTTTCTTCTTTTTTCCCGTAGCAGGAGAAGAAGGATTATCTTGGGCTGACTGGGTAAAGGAAGTCCCAGTCTTTTGCTTCTTGCTTGCCTTCTTTATAGAAGATTTCTTCCTACGTTTTCTAAGAAGGCCACACAATGGATCCCTTACTTCATCAAGAGAACCCATAACCACGGTTTCTAGAGGTGCATCCGCAGGGGCGTTATCTTCAGCTTCAGTCAAATTGATGGTAGCCGTGTCCCCATCAAATGCTTTTCTTGTCCCAACGAAGCTGTCTGTCAGTGAATAACCTTCAGAGAAGGTGTCGGCTGAGGTATAGAAGCGTGCATATGAACCCAGCATACGTGGGCCATTTTTGAGAGTAGCGGAAGGCATAGTGAATATAGCCTTTGTACCTTTAGCATTAAAATATCTCCACCCTTGGGCGTTGTCAATCAAATTCCCGAAGGCCTTAAGACAAGTTTTTGTGTTCCCAATGTTCAACTGGTCATAGCCCAATTGACGGGCAAAGCAGCTTGGCAAATAGGGCTCCAAAAAGTAATTATTCTCAAACCGGTTTATCGGATAAGAAGGCATGATCGTCTTCAACCAGAAAAAGGCCTCGGGAGATGGACAAGAACCAACAGGCTCTAGATCCATGATAGGCATAGGCAAACTCTCATATCTATGTGAAGTAGGAGGGCAACAAAATTTTTAGTCTACACCCCTATTGAGTACCTTTCTGCAGTCAAATAAAGGCATAACCTTCCATTTGGCCTTAGCAAATCTACCAAAGAAGTTCTTTGCTAACGCTCCCTCGACTCCATGGGAAGGATCCATCAATGAAGGGTGGTGCAGTAACAACCAGCCAAACAGATACATGTATGGCATCTCGGTACGGGGGAATTCCTTCTGATTGTTAGGTTTTTCCATCATAGCATCCATAAAACTCGAGAGTCCTGCATTTAGCTGACTGGTCATAGCGAACAATATGTCCATCTTGTAGCCCAATACTAAAAACACAGCGGCAAACAATACGCCCCGGTGAAGTCGATCGACAGCACTAGCTCTCGGAATCACAAACCATCGCAGCCACAAAGAGAGAAAGCCAGCAAAAGTAGCTTCTGGGACATGGTCATGCTGCCTCATCTTATGTAACTCTTTACGTGTGTATCTACGATAACCACGCCAATCGTCAGCCAGCACTGTATCGAAACGGTCGGATAATTCTATCAACTGTGAAATAGTTGAAGCATCCAGCGGGTCAAAGGAGTGTGGCCCGCAATTCAGATGCTCATGCACTTTGGGCTCCTTAACCTGACCCAAAAAGAGATATGATAACCATTTTGACAGATAACATGTTCCGGCAGGATTGCTACGTAGAAATGGGTGCAGACCATAAAGTGACATAGCAATTCATCGAAGACTGCTATCATTTGAGGGCTTCTTTTTCAAAGTATCTATTTCATCTTCTGTTGGTACATAATCCTCATAAGCATTTTCTTCTGCTGGCAAACGTAAGAGAAAAAGCCCATCTCTTCGTAAGGGGTGGCAAAAGTGCCAGTACTACTGTTGTACCTCTCTGCTAGGGCCAGAAACATATTGGGGTTGTTCTAAATCCCGCATGATGTGGTTAAAATAGCTTCATAAAGATCTATCTCCTGCAGCTTCTTATGAAAATTGTTCAGAGCCTACAAAAAGTCAATTCCAGCAGACAATTTTTGAGTGCAAAACCAGTCAGCCTCATGTTAGTGTTTCGAGGATATTCCTCTTCAGACATAGCATATATGTTGGCAAAGAACAGGATCTTGACAGGTAACATCACAGCTGCATCGTCATATGGTACGCAACTTGGATTTAGACCCCTTAGGTGTGTGCTATACTGTTCAGAAGTACAGAAGAACACGTCTCTGCCATGATCCCCACGTCTATGACATATTCTTCCAACTTTAGCTTGTTGGAAGGGAGTCATATCCCATGACATCTTCCTCGGGGCGCTAGCATGAGCATAACGAGACAGGAATAAATTTCTTGTCATCTCGAAGAGATATACCAGTGTGTTCCCCTTAAGAAAGCTTATACTCTTTTTTCGACTTTGGCTGAGAGTCTGCGTCTATGGCCTCTCCAAAAAAATAGGCTTCTTGTATGGAATGTCATCAGTAGTTATAAAAGGGTTGAGATTTATTAAACATATTAGAGCCCTATCATCTTGGTTTTCTAGAAGAGTTCGCCTAGCTGTTGGTCCGTCATATTATGGAAAAGTGACATGGGACAAATCCTCCTGATATTACGACACTCGAAAAGCCAAGTCCAGCACTTCAGCGTTCGGGTCTTCCCTCAGATTAACTGCCAAGAAAACAAAGAGTTAAAATCTTAAAAATTATTTAACTCTCAAAAGAACTATACAACAATCATGAATGGCGCAGAGTAGAAAGAAAACAGTCCTCAGTTCGCGTATAAGTATGACAGTTCTTAGCTTTGTTCATAGATGGCGCATGAAATAAATCAGACATTTGGTGCTTAAATTATGTTTGCTTATGATTCACGCACTATTCTTAAAACTTGACAAATGGCACATGGCACCATTCATAATTGATTAGGTTTTAGCCAACACTCTGAAAGAGGTACCGTATTTGGGGATACCGCAAGCGTCGACTAACACTCTGAAAGAGGCAGTCGACGTTGGCCTTGATTGTGCTACATGCGAATGGCACGAGTGTTCTGTTTGTCTTCTCCAATGGGTTTCTCACCTTCAAGAGCGGGGTTCGCTTCCTCGCCTCCCGCCGACGGCGTAACATGCTCATGTTTGCCATTGATTATAAAAGAACAAAACAGTTTTATGGGCGGACTGGACTTTTAATTCATAATACAAACTCGTTCGTACAAAGAGAGCCTAGGAGCAAAACCTAGGAAAAGAAATCTAAGTACAATTGTTTAGTTTTTTTGGAGGGTGACGGTAGAGGCTCGGGAGAGTGCTATCAACTCTGCCTTACTCCTTGGACGATCGGACGTAGCTTCTGCTCTGGCCAGGAAATGCTCTCTGTGTGCGTGGGGGTTGCTCGTCTCTATGCTCGGGCTCTGTGTGCTTGCAAGGGAACAGCACCTTACTATTTATAGGAATTATGATGAGCGGGTTGTGCAGCAATTGCGCCTTGAAAAGTGGACGGTTGGGGATTGGTTAAGATTAACCTTGATCTGTTTGTTGAAAATCAATCTGGGCTGTTGAGTTGGTTGCAATAAATCTGTATTTTTATAATTTGTTGGTTGCAACAACTCCGAGTGGATAAGTCTTAGTTAACCCTCTGCCACATGTCCCAACTTCCATTATACCGTGAGCCGCATGAACGGGGCGCCCTGGCAGAGCCGCATGAGTATGGTATAGTAATTGAGCCGCATAAGGGTGGCCTTACCGAGCCGCATGAGGATGGCCTCACAACCAAGCCGCATGAGGGTGGCCCTCACAATCGAGCCGCATGAGGGTGGCCCTTACAACCGAGCCGTATGAGGGTGGTCCCCACAACCGAGCTGTATGAGGATGGCCTCACAACCGAGCCTCATGGGGGTGGCCCCCACAACCGAGCCGCATAAGGATGGCCTCATGTCGGAGCCGCATGGAAGCCCTTGAAGCGATCCACATAAAGAGCTTTGGAATTGGTCGATCATGCCAGCTATAAAGATTTTTCTCGTCTCTCTAGGACCACGTCATTATGTCAGAGTCATCATTCTACCTTTATGTCAGAGCTGTCAATCTTTGTGTCAGAGCTGTTGTATTACGTCAGAGCATTTAATGAGCCAGTCTGTACAGAGTTATGGCCAGCTGTAGAGGCCTATTTTTGAGCCGCATAGGGCCACGTGGCTTTTCCGAGCCGCATGGAGCTATCGGGGACTTTCGAGCCGCATGAAGCTCCAAAGGATTTTTTTTGAGCCGCATGAAGCTCTAAGAGATTCTTAAGCCGCATGAGACTCTTCCTGTTTTGAGCCGTATAGACTTTTCTGTTTCCATGCTTCTACAAGACCCCCTTCAAAGTTTTCAATTTGTAAAATTGAAATACTTTGAATAAGAAGCATGGCTATGTCCGCATAAGCTCTTCTTATCGCATAGACTCCTCTGGCCGCATAGGATGTTCTGGCCGCATGGACTGCTCTGTCCGCATGGACTGTTCTAGCCGCATGGATTGCTCTGGCCGCTTGGACTGTTCTGGCTGCATAGGAGGTTCAGGCCGTATAGATGTCTCATTTAATTGCCTTTGATTTGCTTTGATTTAAAGCCGTCTTTTGGGATAGGATCCCAAGAGTCTGCTTTAAATATTTGGATTTTATCTCAATGATTACTAGTAATCTTTTGCATGCAGGGGATAGAAATCCAAGAGTCGGCCTTATCTTCTAGGCGGCGCGTAATGCGAAGCGTCCATCGATTCGCACGCCCCTTGTCAGCCCATAAATACGAGTACTTTTGGAAGAGAGAGACTCTTTACTTTCTTTTCTCTTCAACTTTTCTTGCCTTCAGCCGTCGTCTTCTCTTCTTTCTCCGATCAGCAATGGCTCCCAAAGCTTTCTCTAGCGCCGCAGCGAAGGGTAAAGCAGCGGCTTCCTCGTCGACTGAGGCACCCACAGTTCATCCCGACGTCCACCCCGTCATTGATGGTAAGGATATTGGGAGAAGTTGTATGAACTCAAAACCCTAACCATCATGTCTACGCCGCATATTTTATGCGCGAGCCTTCTTCGTCTTTATTGAACTGTTTAAGTTTATTATGATGAATTTGCATATTGTGCTGCTTGTGCCGCATGTAAATCTCATGTCCGAGCCGCATGAGAATCATCATTGTGGCCGCATAAGCACCTTGCAAACTGGGACGCATAAGCTCCCTTTGAACAGGGCCGCATAAGCTTCCTTTGAACTGTGCCGCATAAGCTCCCTCGAACTGTGCCGCATAAGCTTCCTCGAACTGTGCCGTATAAGGCCCCATCAAATCAGAGCCGCATAAGCACTTTTAAACTGGGCCGCATAAGCTCCCTCGAAGCAGAGCCGCATAAGCTCACTTGAACTGGGCCACATGAGACCCCGCTAAACAAAGCCGCATAAGCTCATCTGAACTTGGCCGTATGAGATCCCGGTAAACAGAGCCGCATAAGCTCATCTGAACTCGGCCGCATGAGACCCCGGTAAACATAGTCGCATGAGACCCCGCTAAACAGAGCCACATAAGCTCATCTGAACTCGGCCGCATGAAGCCTCGTTTAAACAGAGCCGCATAAGCCCCATAAAATTGAGCCGCATAAGGACCCGCCTAATCCGCATAAGCTCGAAAACACTAAGCAGTTCTCCCTGGCCATCTTTTAACTTGTTTCTTTTGTCCTTTTTTTAGTTAATTTGCCAGTCAATCCTACTGGAGAACCTTTGGTGGGTCGCACCCAATCTACTGCGGGCTATAGGTTCGACCACATAGTCGAGTATGTGGTGAACCAGCATCCAAAAGACGAACCAGTGGAAAGGCTGAGAGACATTAAAAACCAGTCCTTTTTCTTTATCTCAGGGATGATGAACTCAGTGCTGCTGGAGGGCAAACACCTGAAGCCTAAGTTCCTCTTCAGGGATGCCTTAACTGTAAAGAACTCCCAAGTTCTAGATATATCTGAGAGTTGGTGTTTTACTCCTGATGGGATGGCGATCCATATTCCTCTGATGGAGCGTCATTTCCCACTGTACTGGTTCAACATGCTACCGATGGACAGAAATATAGAGGATTCCTTGACTCCGAGTCGGTCTGGGATGTTCGTGGGCAACATCCACTATAACAACAACTTGGAGTCAGTATACAGGCAAGGTCCCGGTCAGCCGCTACGTTATGGGGTTAGCCCCGGGCAGTTTCTTGAATATGCAGGGTCCCAACTTAAAGTTCTCTCAAGCTGACACTTTTCTGAACCAGCTTGCTCGGAAGGGGTCCTATCCCGTTGTCCGGTTGTCTCTACCGAGTTGGGTAAACCCCATCCCTTCGTGGACCAACCTGTCTTCGTAGATCGCACGGGAATACGGGACTGTCCTGCATGAGATTGGACTCTACCATGCTATTCGGGGCACCGGCTACGGCTTGCCCATAAACAAGAAATTATTCATGGCTCTGCTGGAGATGTACAACTGCCGTACGGGAACCTTCTTTACACCCATAGTGGAGATGGGGCTTGCTCTCCACGAGATGCATGCCGTCTCCAAGCTTCCTTGGAGAAATAAGCCTTTGAGGTGTATACCCCGACGAACGAAGAGTTCGAGGATTTGGAGGAGAGGTTCCCGGGCTTTGTTGCCGTCTACCGGGAACTGCTGTGTCATCATAGCACGTGCCAGCAGCTGTCGAAGAAAAGAATAACAGTTTGGAAGGGAACCTTCCTCACAAAAAGGCCTGGCTCACTTATCTTTTTAAGCTCGGTGCCTCAGGCCGGATTTCTTACCGAAGTTGTCGCACTCGGGAGGAGGAACAAGACCAAGTATCGACCGCCAAGAGGGTAAGAACCGCTGGCGACAGATTCGGGAGATAATCTGACTCTTTTGCTTATTTTTATCAAGACACTCAGTCGTTGTCCGAGAAGGCACTCCTGGCAGGATTCCTGATGGTGTAGCTGCAGAACTGCGTGGTCTCAGGAGGGGCTGGTTCTATTGAGAGGATCAGTCGTAACTTTATCCTTCCTGCTGTGAAGCTGGTCTTTGGGGTTAGACTAGCTCTTCTCCCGGCCATGGTGTGCAGCATACACCGTGGCCTTCGCATTTTCTCGTCCAAGGTAATCGCCTGTGATACGACGAAGGACATTGAACGTATTGAACTGCCATATCATTATCTGATGGGGTGGATGCTGATGCATTGTCGGTCATTGATGAGGCCTGGCCCCGAAGATGGCATAACTGTCGATGACGCTTTCATCTTCCAGAATCGCCGCATGCCTTGGGATTGTGAGACTATGTGCGCTTGTCAGATGGCGCTGGCGAGAGTAGAGATACACTTTTTTTGTGTTTGTTCCTTAATTTACTGTTGAGGAAGTGAGGGCCGTACATCTTGATGGTATTGGGCCTTCCTACTTCTTATCTGACAAGGTGCTCCTTTGGCTGCACAACATTCGTCCTTCCCACCTGGTATACCACAACCGCAACACTGTCTACTTGGAGCCTTACTTGTCCAGTAGGTTTGCCCGACAGTTTGGGTATAGTCAGCTATTCTTAGACAGTCTCAGCTCTTGCCTGGGTTTTGAAGGTAGTGTCCTTGACGGCATCAGGGCCTGGCACTATTATAACACGGTTCACACCCGTACCAGCTTCTCAGTTCCTAATGCTGATGAGTCAGGGGAGATCTTATATTTGGCGGCTCTATACCATGTCATGGCGAATAAGCCTCATGTTGGTTTTGACCCGAGTACCAGCTTTATTGTTGGTACTGGCCTGGAGGAGAAGCCCAAGAGGTCTAAGGCAAGGAAGAAGAGGGAGAACACTGTTGTTGTGTCAGACTCGGAGTTTGCCAACGTGGACGAAGAGGATGACGAGCATGACCCTGAAAACTCTCTTCCTCCCACAGAAAATGTGGTGGCGGATTAGCCGCCTGTCGTGCCTGGTCCTTCATGCAAGCAAAGCAGGCATGAGTCCGCTGATCGCGGCATAACTTACTCCGTGAAACGGGCCGCGGTTAAGCCTCGCGGGTTGCTCATTAGGAAGAGACGCGAGGATGTTGATACCATTTCAGAGGTGAATTGAATTACAACTATCTTCTTCTTTAGCTCTTCTTTTTCCTGAACTATGACCTAATCATTTTCTTTTCTCTGTAGGAGTCAGAAGAAGGGGACTTTCCAGAGTCGGCTGTTGTCTCTGAAATCGACCCAGCTCTGACCACTCTAGTTAGATATATGAGTGTAGGGATTATTGCCGCCGAGATTCTCCCAGCGACGGCTGAGGTTCCTCCAGTTGTTGATGTCCCAACCCAGGGCGACGTGGTCTCTGCTGAACCCATCTTCGAGACTGCTGAATTTTAGTCGAATGACGCTGATCCAGTTGTATCTTCTTACGGGGCGGCTGGGGCAGCGGAACCATCTGTATTCGGCTTGGATGTCGCTAGTGAAGAGGCTACGACGGCTGTGAGCGAACCTCAGTCTCAGCAACTCCCTCCGGTAAGATAAGCCAAGTCTTGACTAGTGAGGAGGTTTATTTGCTCTATCATAAATTCCTTCGGGTTAAGCTGATTGATGGTTGCTCTGGACATATAGGTCCTGCTCATTTACTGCCAACGACGGACATTATCAGGTGAGAGTTCGCCAGAGGGGACCTGATAGAAGAGAATATGCCTCATCCTCATCAAGCTTACATTGAGGGACCTTCCGCTGAATCGAGTTCGGGAGAGCAGACGACAGAACTACCGGGGCAGGAAGAACTGGTCCCTACACCCTCCTCGGTTCATGTGGCTCAGGAGGTTGACCTCTCTGCCCTGTCGAGCCTTCAAATACTTCGGACTGCAGAGGAGGAATTAGCCGCTTTTCAGGCGTCCTTTCGCTCGGAACTTGTTTTCCTTGTGGCAGGGGCATCAAGTTCCGGTGCAGCTTCTTCGGCCCTGCCAGCTACCCTTCCTTTGACGCCATCTTCTTCGAAAGTTCTGGGTGAATCGTCAAAGGATGTAGTTGACAGTTTTTACCGTCACTTGAGACGAGGGATTGATGCTGCCGTAGAAAGGGGGACCTCTTTTGCCCTGGCCTGTCAATGCGCCTGGGGCCAGATTGAACTCCATAGAACCCTCCCGGTGGGGCAGGGATAGTTGAAGCTGGAGCCGAAATTGCAAAAGGCGGACCTATCTTCGGCGGTAGATCAGGAGCGTGCCTTCCTCATAACTGTTATGGAGAATGTAAGGGCCCCACAAGATGCGTCCAAGCCGATTATAATGAAGGACCTCCACGATCTATCTCTACAGTATGATCAGCTGAGCCGCAGGGAGAGGATTGCATTGCTCGGGAAGCGGCAGCCTCTCGCGGGATAATTGATACGAAGGAGCAAATCCTCGAGCTCCAGGAAATTGGCTTTCTTATAACTGAGCTCGAGTCCTCTCGCACGGGTAAGGAGCTAATTGTTCAGAAGGCCGACAAAGTCACCGGTGCTTCTGCTGACTTGGAGCGTGCTCTGTAGAAGCTTGAAGATGGCTGATAGGCTCACGCACATCTGGATGATACGGAGCGATTGACTCAGGAGGCTGAGCGCCGAGCCAAGCGGCGGTTTGAGCGATCGACGTCGTACTGAGGGACCGTCTCAGAGAATTATGTATCGTCGAACCATAGTCGGCTTTTTATTTTCTTCTCTCTTTATGTTCTTCATTTTTTGGCAGGAACGTGGTCCCAAAGAATATAGTACTTTTGATTTGATTGGAATAAATGACTTTGCTTGCATCATCCTTTATCTGTCATGCTTGTACTGCATTTATGTGTTTGCCCCACTGGGGCCTTTCTGTGGACCTATTACCCTTGGCATACCTTGGTTTTAGGTACGGATAATAGGTTTGATAGGGATACCTAGAACAACTTCGTGGTAATATAGATATAGAAGTTCTTGGTATCGGGCGAAAGAATGCCATGGCAGCTGGGTTCCAGAGGCATGAGTGTGAGAAAAGAGACGCATGTACTAGAAAACTTAGTACAGCATTTGTGGTCAACTGCGGACATTTGTGGTCAAATATGGACATTTGTGGTCAACTGTGGACATTTATGGTCAACTGTGGACATTTGTGGGCCTATTATCCTTGGCGTACCGTGGTTTTGGGTACGGATAATAAGTCGAGACAAAACCAACATACTTACTCAGAGGTAATGAGGACGTGGTAAATATGAGGGTTTCTTCGATGGAGTCTTCCTACTCCGAGGTAATGGAACGTGGCAGGAGTGGACACCATGAAGGGTACATAGAACAACTCAGAGGTATGGACGTGGAAGTTCTACGTGAGGGGTGGTTTGTTTTTGATGGAAGTGAAACAACTCAGAGGTGACATCGACGTAGTTGTTTCGGGAAATTTGTGGATCTGTTACCCTTTTTATGCACTGAAAGTGCGGGTAATAGATCATGAGGAAAATGTTCTTTTAGGAAGGAAGTTCAGAGGTATGATCATACATGACTTACTACCCAGAAGAGGCGATATGGATTCATTTGGGATGACCAAAGTGTAAGTTTAACGGTACCTGGGGGCATATAACTTAACAGTCTGGTTGATTCAGAGGATCATTTAGACATAATACTTCTTCAGGAACTTGCCGTTGACGGGTAACATGAGCAAGTCTCCATTTTGTTTATGAGGGGTAAGCACCATTGGAGAATACATCCTCGATGACAAATAGGTCTTCCTACTTTGGCAGGAATTTGTCGGCAGTTTTGTGAGTCATAACCATCGGCCTCCGAACTGCCAGAACGAGATCGCCCACTTGGAATATTCTGAGTTTAACCTTCTTGTTGAAGGCTCCGGAGATGCATGCTTGATACAGCTCGATTCGTTGTTGGGCTAACAGGCGCTTCTCATCTAAGGCCTCCAACTCTTGTAGTCGGCAAGAGTAATTATCATCCGTCGTTAATCGATAGGTGAGGACGACACGGAGCGGGGATTTGAGTCTCCAGTAGGAGAACTGCCTCACTCCATACACCAGAGAGAATGGTGTGTTCCCGATGGTCGTCCGGACTGTAGTATGTTACGCCCATAAGCATTCCCCAAGCTTTTCATTCCAGTCACGTTTGTTGGAAGATACAAACTTCTTGAGAGCTTGATTATAGTTTTGTTGAATGCTTCTGCCAACACATTTGCCGTCGGATTATACAGTGTTGAAGCAACATTCTGGATCCGGTGTTTGTCGTAAAACCGATAGAAGGCGTGGCTTGCGAACTGCGGACCGTTGTCGTGGATGATCCTTCGAGGCAGTCCGAAGCGATAGATGACGTGATGCTTGAGGAAGCTGATCATTTGACGTTTACCTCTGTAAGCGGGATAGCTTCTGCCCATTTGGAGAAGTAATCTGTAATTGCCAATATGAAGCGGTGTCCTCTGGACGAAGGTGGAGTGATTGGACTAATGATATCCATTCTCCATGCCTCAATTGGCCAGGATGCCACCATTGGGTGTAGGAATTCAGATGGTTGGTGTATGAAATCTACGTGGACCTGACAGGCTTTGCACTTTCTTGCATAGTCTATCGCATCTGTCACCATCGTAGTCCAGTAATAGCCCATCCGACGAAGGCGGTATTGCAACTTCGGGCCAGGTTGATGGGCCCCCACAGATGCCATCATGTGCTTCACGTACAGCTTCTTTTGCTTCTGTATTGGACAGACACCGGAGCAGTAATCCATCGTATGATCTCCGATACAGCATCTTTGTTTCTGTATCGTAGAAGAACCTGAGAGAACGTCTTCTGATAGAGGTGGCTTCTTTTGAGTTCTCCGGCAAGATGCCATAAACTGCAAAGTCGATAAATGGGAGCCTCAATCCTGTGTCTCGTCGATCGTCTGGGCAGAATAGCTCTCAGCAAATTGGACGTTGTTCTTCGGACAGACCAACTCATGGCCTATTACGTCCACCAAATGATGAGTATATTTTGGGACCGCCAGGGAAGCGGCAAGTCCTGCTAAGGCGTCGGCTTCAATATTCCGGAGTCCCGAAACATGTTCTATGAAGAACCCTTTCAGAGACGTAATGACGGCAATCGGTACCTGATGATAGGGGATTATGTCTTTATGACGAACTTCATATGAACCCCGGATCTGATTGACGATTAATTATGAATCGCCATATGCCTCTAGGTACTATATCCCCAGTTTTTGCGAGTCGGAGGCCGATAACCAAGGCGTTATACTCGGCCACGTTGTTCTAGCAGGATTCTATAAGGGAATATGCCCGGTTGATCACCAAGCCAGAGGAAGAAATCAGACTACTCTGACTCCAATGACGATGTTGCCCTTGGGCCCAGTCCTTGACGCACCGTCGAAGAACATTCGCCAGACGGAATCATGGGAAGCCATATTTGAATTCGCGACCTCATCTGGAATCTCTTCATATATTTTAGTTGACTCTGAACCTGGGTAGGCTGCTAAAAAGTCTGCCACAGCTTGACCTTCAACATCCTTTTGCGTGACAAAGATCATGTGGTAGGAAGACAGTAATATCGCCCAGGTAGCAAGGCGAGAGCTGAGCGCACCTGGCTTGGTCATGAGAACCCTGAGGGGGTTAACTGTGATATGACATGGATGTTTTGTCCTGTAATATAGTCATTTTCTGGATGGCGAACACCAGAGCAAGACATTCCTTCTCCACGGTGATGTATCTATGCTCAGGCCCAATCATCATTCGGCTGAGGTAATAGATAGCTTGTTCATGCCCTGCGTCATTATTTTGTGCTAGTAGAGCACCGAGGGAATGCTCTATCGCTCGTGCATAAAGCAAGAACGCTTTCCAACAACCGGGGCCACCAGAACTGGAGGATTTGACAGATATTCTTTGATGTTGTCGAACGCACGTTGGCACTCTTCGTCCTATACAAATGAGACGCCCTTCTTCATGAGGTGGATGAATGGTTGACATCGCCCAGAAAGGTTAGAGATGAACCTCCTGATGTAAGCTAGCCTCCCTTGAAAGCCTCGGAGTTCACGGAGATTTCTCGGGGGACCCATCTCCATGATTGCCTTCGTCTTCTCCGGATCTATATGAATTCCCTAGGAGTAATAATAAAACCCAGGAATTTTCAACTAGATACGCCCAAAAGAAGGATTGTAGGATTCATCTTTAAGTTGTGCGCTCGCATCAGGTCGAATACCGTCCTCAGATCCTGCAGATGGTCTTCCTTAGAGCAGCTTTTAACAGCGATGTCATCAACATAACACTCCACGGTCTTAAGCAGGTGATCTCTGAAGATGACACTCATGGCTCTTTGAAATGTGGCGCCGGCATTCTTTAAACCGAAGGGCATGACTGTGAAACAGTACACGCCAATCGGTGTTCGAAATGATGTATGCTTTTCATCATCAGAAAATCTTGATTTGGTTGTATCCTGAGAAGCCGTCCATGAATGACATGTGCTCAAAGCTACATGTGTTGTCGATCATGATGTCGTGATGGGAAGAGGGAACTCATCTTTAGGACTGCTTCGTTTAGATTTTGGAAGTCGATGCAAATTCAATCTTTCCATTCTTCTTGAGGACTGGTACTATATTGGCAACCCAGTCTGGATGTTGCTCCTTCCGAATGAAGGTGCTGGCTATCAGTTTGTTGACCTCAGCTTCGATTGAATTCTTGATGTCCAGGCGGAAATATCTTTGATGTTGCTTGACCGGCTTTACTTCTGGATGAATGTTGAGTTTATGAAGTACAACCTCGGGGTTTAGCCCTGGCATGTCTTCATAGCTCCAGGCGAACACGTCAATGTACTCTCGACGAGTTACAAAAGTGCCTCCTGCTCTTCGTCTGTCGGGCTTTTGCTGACGAAGATTGGCTTTGGAGAGGACTCATCGCCGAGGTCAACTTGCAAAAATCTTCAGTGGGAGGTTCACGGAGTTTGAAGCATTTCTCCCACTGTGCATCTAGTTGCTGGACCCAAGGTTCTAACTCGAGAAGTTCGGGTACATCTTTATCTTCTTCGTAGGCATCAGCAAATGCTATGTTGACAGACAGAGCTTGCCTGAATACGTCACCGATGCTGACATCCGAATAGGAAGTGGGTGATCCGGTTGAATGCAAACGCCAGTCGCATTCCTCATCTGAGCTTTTAGGAGTTGTTGCAGGTGTAACATAACCTAGCCCACATCTGGTCTTGTAATAATCTCGTGGTTTTCCAGCCGGGACTGGCAACTGTAAGGGTAACCGTCGACCAGTATCGTAGTTTAAGCCTGGCGTAGTCTCCAGATCATACCCCTATTTTTGCATGAGGTACTTGGATTGGGAGCTATTGTTTGCCATTGATTGTAAAAGAACAGAACAATTATCGAAGGACTGAACTTAGACTCACAATACAAACTCGCCTGTACAAAGAAAGCATAGGGACGAAAACCTAGGTACAGCAATCTAAGTAATTGTTTATTTTAAATTATGGAGGGTGACGGTAGAGGCTTAGAAAAGCGACGGCTGCTCTGCCTTACTCCTTGGACGATCGGGTGCAGCCTTGGCTCTATAGGAAATACTTGGCGTTGATGAAGAAATGCTCTCTTTATTCTCTTCGGATCCGAGGGGGTGTGCTCTCTCTCTCTCTCTCTCTCTCTCTGCTCCTCTATGTCTGTTTCTCTATATGTCTCTATCTGTCTTGCAAGGGAATGGCACCTTGCTATTTATAAGAGTGGAGGCATCATTAGGGTTTTGTAATGATTGCCCATTCTCAAAAGTCGGCGGCTAAGGATCAATGAATCTGAGCCGCTCATCTTGAATATAATAGCTCTGGGCAATTAATATGATTGTATCAAATCTTTGTGGGTAATTAATGATGATTGACATAAATCCCCATGATTTGTTATGCCAATTTGGATTTCCAGCCACGTGTATTGATTTGCTTGATTGCAAATGATCTGATTTGATCCCAATATTTTATTCGGATTTGCTGATAGATTTTGGTCGATTTGATGGCACGTGTCCTATTATCATGCCACGTGTCTTAACCGTGACCCACTTAGAAAATCTGAGCCGTATGAGCGTAGACGACCGCATGATGGGTGCTTTCTTCGTGAGCCGCATGGAGATAGTCCTCGTGAGCCGCATGGAGATAGTTTCGTTAGCCGCATAGGGTAGTTCTGCCTGAGCTGTATGGGTGGCCTCTGTCTGAGCCTCATGGGCGGCCTCTATCTGAGCGGCATAGGTGGCCTCTGTTTGAGCCGCATGCGACTGTCCACGTGTCAAGGCCGCATAGAAGTCTTTGGGGTTTGGCGGATTGTGTCAGAGATATCCTTCGTTTCCCTAGGATTCTGCCATTATGACATAGCCATTATCGTACGTCAGAGCTGTCATTTGTCAGAGCTGTCAGCCGTCAAGGCATTTAATGCAGTAAAGGACAAAGGGAAGAGCTGTTTCGGGCCATGTGGAACTATTCGAGCCGCATGGGTCCCAGAGCTACATGAGCTCTATGAGTCATATGGGGATTGTTGGCCGCATAGATCTTTCTTTATTCTTTTCCATGCTTCTACAAGACCCCCTTCAAAGTTTTCAATTTGTAAAATTGGAATACTTTGAATAAGAAGCATGGATGTGCATAAACTCTTCTGTCCGCATATGTCCTGGCCGTATGGATGTCCCAGCCACATAGCCTCCGCAGCCGCATTGGTCAATCAGCCGTATGGATCTTCTGGCCGCATAGCTCTTTGCCACGTGTGCTTGTCTTTAATTGCTTTTAATTCGTTTTAGTGCCATCTTTAGGAAAAATCCTAAGGGTCGGCTCATTAAATCTTTGGATTTTATGCCCTGAATCTCCTTTATGAGATAGGGGGCAAAGTCTGAGGAGTCGGTTTTCGTCTTTCCCGAGGCGGTTATTAGTCTACGTGTCCCCCTCTTTTGTCCTCCTATAAATAAGAGGATTTTAAGAGAGAAAACTTCTTACTTTCTCCTCTACTTCGAACTTTCCCTACCCCGATTGTTATCCTCTTCTTTCGATCACCAATGGCTCCCAAGAAGACCGTCGCGGCGAAGGGTAAGAAGGCAGCATCCTCGTCGACTACGGCAGCGAAGGGCAAGAAGGCTGCTTCTACTTTGACTGCGGCCGCTTCTCCGCCAGCCGACGTGCCCGATGTTCATCCTGACGTCCATCCCCCTATTGCTGGTAAGGACGTTATGTGAGTTAACCCTAACTGCTATGGCTACGTCGCATGCTTTATGCGCGAGCCTTTATCTTCACATGAGCCACATGTTCGTCCTATGGTCGAGCCATAATCCGCATAAGAATCGCCACTGTGACGCATGCGTGCTTCTCCAACGAAGCAGCATAAGCTACACTGAGCCGCATAGATTCGCACAAACTTGTTTGTCACGTGGTCCGTACGAACTTATCCGAACTCGGGCCCTATGAGAGCACTGCCGCATGAACCTTCACTGAACGGAGCCGCATAAGTGTTCTTCTGAGCTTGAGCCGCATGAGGCTTCATCAAGTTGGAGCCGTATAAGTGTTCTTCTGAGCTTGAGCCGCATGAGGCTTCGTTAAGTTGGAGCCGCATAAGCTCGAAAAACACCCGTCAGTTCTTTTGTTCGTCTTTTTTAACTTGTTTTCTTCTGTCTTCTTCTCAGTGAATTTGCCGGTTAATGCTGGAGAACTCGTGGTAGGTCGTGCCTAAGCTGCTCTGGGCTATAGGTACGACCATATAGTTAGGCATATGGCGGACCAATTTTCTAGTGACGAGCCTCCGGCAAGATTGAATGCCCTCAAGAACCAGCCTTTCTATTTTCTCAATGCTAGGATGAACTCGGGGAAATTAGAAGGGGAATACTTGAAGCCTGCGTTCTTCTTCGGAGACGCCTTGACTGTAAAAAACAGTTAGGTTCTGGTGTGTCAGAGAACTGGAGTTTTGTTTCTAACGGATGGCGATCCGCATCCCCCAAATGGAGCGTCACTTCCTACTATCTTGGTTCAATATGATCCCACTGGAACGGAAGAGGAGGAGTCTTTAACTCCTACCCGAAGTGGGATGTTTGTGGGAGACAGCCATTATAACAACAGTATGAAGTCAGTGTGTGCGGGCAAGGTGCACACCAGCCGTTTCGTAATAGGATTGACCCCGGGTACTTTCTTGAATGTGCCGGGTCCTAATTTCACGTTTTCTGCAGCCGACACTTTTATGAACCAACTTGCTCGGAAGGGCTCCTATTCCATTGGCCGGTTGGCGCTTCCGAGTTGGATACACCCCATTCCCTCATGGACCAATCTGTCTACGTAGATGTTGCAAAAGTATAAGGCCTTCCTGTGTGAGATTGGTCTTTATCATGCCATTCGGGGCACCAGCCATGAATTGTCCATAATAAGAGTATTCATGTCTCTGTTGGAGATGTATAACCGCCGTACGGGAACCTTCTATACACCCGTAGGGGAAATGGGGCTTGTGCTCCACGAAATGCACGCGGTCTCCAAGCTTACTTAGGGGGACAAAGCTTTTGAGGCATACACTCCCACGAATGAGGAGTTCGAAGAGTTGGAGGGACGGTATCCAGGCTTCGTGGCTATTTATCAAGAGATATTGTGCCACTATAGCACATGTCAGCAGATAACCAAAAAGGACAGCAGCTCGGAAGGGAATGCTCCCCACACCAAGGACTGGGTGCGCTATCTCTTCACGATGGGTGCCTCAGGTCGAGTTACTTCCCGACGTCCTCAATCCTGGGAGGCGGTTCAAACTTTGGTGTCGTCGGCCAAGAGGATGGCCACCACTAGTGACATTTGGGAGTAAAACCGACTCTTTTGGTTATTTTTATCAGGATACCCAAGAACTGTCAGAGAAAGCGCTCCTGGTGGGATTCTTGATGGTATGGCTGCGAAATTGTGTAGTCTCGGGAGGAGCTGGTTCTATTGAAAGGATCAGTCGTAATATCACCCTTTCGGCTGTGAAGTTAGTTTCGCGAGTCATGCTAGCTCTTCTCCCGGCCATGGTGTGCAGCATACACCGTAGCCTTCGTACTTTCACTTCCAAGGTCATCGCCCGCGATGTGACAAAAGATTTTGAACGGACTGAGCTGCCCTATCATTATCTGATGGGGTGGCTGCTGATGCATTATCCGTCTTTGATGAGACCGAGCTCTGAAGACGGCGTAACTGACGACGACGCTTTTATCTTTCGTTATCGTAATGAGTCTTGGGAGTGCGAGGCCATGCGCGCTTGCCGAATGGCGCTGGCGAGGGCAGATATGTAAAACATTTTCGTATCTGTCCCTCGTTTTACTGCTGAGGAAATAGCGGCTATACATCTCGATGGTATTGGGCCCCCTCAGCTTCTGGACGGCTAGATGCTCCTGTGGCTGCGTAACATCCGCCCCGCTCATCTGGTGTATCGCAACCGCAATACTGTCTTTCTGGAGCCTTATCTGCCCAGCAGGTTTGCCCGACAGTTTGGATACAGCCAGCTTTTTCTAGACAGTCCCAGCTCTTCTCTGGGTTTTAAAGGTAGACTTCTTGACGGCATCAGGGCCTGGCACTACTATGATACATTCAATACCCGTACCATTTTCTCGATCCCTGCTATTAAGGCGTCGATAGAGATTTTGTATATGGTGGTTGTGTACCATGTTATGGCGAACAAACCCCTATCGGTTTAAATTCGGGTGCCAATTTTATTGTCGGTACCGGCCTAAAGAAGAGGTCCCAGGGGGCCAAGACGAGGAAGAGGAAGAATAGAGTCGAAGTGCCAGATTCGGACTCCACTACTGCGGATGATGAGGATGACGAACGTGATGCAGATGATTCTTTTCTTCCGTTGGAAGATGTTGGGGCGGACCAGCCGCCTGTTTTGCCAGATGAGATGGCGGCAGATCAGCCACCCGTTGCACCAGGCCCTATACGCAAGCGTAGCAGGCAAATTTCTCCTGTTGGTGGTATTCCTCACTCCCAAAAACTGGCTGTGACCAGACACCGTAAGTTATCTATCAGGAAAAGAGCGAGGAAGTTGACCCCATATCAGAGTTAAACAAGTCGCTACCGGTTCTTTCTTTCCGCTAGCTTTGATTTTAATCATCTTCCTTCCCTCTTGTAGGTGTCAGAAGATGAGGAATCTCAAGTTGCCGAGGTCGTGACTCGGGATGACGGGGGCTTCGGTGAGCCTGCTCCTGAAATTGCTGAATTCCATCAAGATAATGCTGATCGAGTTGTCTCTCCCTTCGAGGTGGCCGGGACAGAGGAGCCGGCCGAATTTAACTTAGAGATCGCGGGTGAGGAGACCATGCCAGCTGTGAGCGAGCTGTAACCTCCATGCTCCCCCTTGGTAAGATAAGCCGAATCTTAACTTGAGAGGAGGCCTATCTGCTCTATCATCACATCCTTCGGGTCACGTCGACTGATTGTTGTCATGGACATACAGGTCCTGCCTCTTCAATGCCGATGATGGCCATTGTTGGAACAGACTCTGCCGAAGGGGCACTGGCGGAGAGGAGCGTACCCCCTCTCCTCCTGGCTCATCTTGATGGGCCTCCCGTAGGCTTGAGTTCGACAAGTCAGGTGATGGGACAGCCAGGGCAGGGGACGATGGTCCTTGCATCTTCCTATGCTTGGGCAGCTCCGAGTGTCGATCTCTCCGCCCTGCCAAGTGTCCAGGCTCTTCGGGTGGCCGAGGAAGAGTTAGCCGCTATCTGTGCATCGTTCTGCTCGGAATTTGTCCCCATGGTGGCAAGTTCTAGCATAACTCCTTCGATGTTGTCGGCCATGCTTCCTCTGACGCCGTCCTCTATGGAGGTTCTGGACGAAGCGTTACAGGACGTGGGCGACAGCTTTTTCGTCACTTGAAAAGGGGGATAGAGGCTGCTGTGGACAGAAGGACCTCTTTCGTCTTGGCTCGACAATGCGTCCAGGGTCAAATTGATATCCTTAAGGCCCTTCCCGGTGGGGCAGTGGCTGCACTTCTGGAGGTGAAATTATTGGAGACTGATCAGCTGGTGGCCCAGCTTCAGGTATTGCGGCAGGATGATCTGCCTACTGCTATAAATCAGGAGCACGGTTCCCTTACAGCTGCAATAGAGAAGGCAAGGGCCGCTCGGGATAAAACCAGGCCGGCCATACTGAAGGACCTCCGTGATTTGTCTGATCGATATGATCAATTGAGCCACGAGAGTTAAGATGTTACGGCTCGGGAAGAGACTGCCTCCGCGGGATCACTGACACGCGGGACCAGATCTTCGATAGGAAATTGACGCTAGGATGCGTTGACATGCTCTACGAAAGCGTCCAAAATCTTGACACTAAGTATCTGGAGACCGAAGCTTGCAAGAAGATGTTGCTCGAGCTAGAAGTGAAGCAGAAAGGCTACGTGAGGGTTTAAAACTCAATGTCGATGATTTAAAACCTCGGTAAATTTATAGGTCCCACATTTGAGTGCTACACCAAGACTCACCGTGATGAGGTTAGTGATTTATTTAACCTAATATAGTAATCTTGTAATTTAAAGTTGGAAGAACATGCTAGTAGCCTTATAGTTTCTGCCTCGCCAGTCGAATGGCTTAATTGCCAAGTATCGGAACGAATGGCTCAGAACACAACCCGAGATTCATTTTAGAATACATTAGTGAGTTCATCTTGATTCTGTTACGTCCTTCAGATACTAGATACGATAAGAACATAGATGATTCACACTAATGTATGCTAGAATGAATCTTGGCTTGTGTTCTGAGCCATCCGTTCTGATCAAGCATCTTCTTCCTCTCCTCCAACATGGCTCTGAACCAATCTGCTCCTCCCTCTACTTCCCTTCTTTTTATTTGACTCTCTCACCACATATGACATCCAGCTCAAGTGTAGAGTCGGGGAAGAAGAAGTGGGCAGAAAGAGGAGGGAAAAGCAGCACAGCCGCGACATGACCCAGAGGAAGTACAGAGGTTTTCTTCAACAGACGTAGGAGAACTATAAGGATATATCTTTCACAACATATCACCTTGTCAAAGACCCTTAATGTGACAACCATGTTACCGCGGTGTCGGAAGACTAACATGTCATAATTTTCTAAGCCGTGTGTTTTGACATAATCCTCCAAACTCTTTCCTGCTATGTAATAATGCAAGATTCACTACGCCAAAATGGACAATTTGCGACAGTTATAGATGTCCGACAACGACGGATTAAAACTGTGGTTATAGTTTTGACGGACTAAAACAGTCATTTAACACCAATTCTAAAATATATTTGTATTTGACTAATAGAAACTGTCGTTTAAAACTATTTCCTCTCCCTAATTAATTGGCAGATACTAATTTTTTCAACCGCGCGCGAAACCTCCCTCCAAAACCCGAAGGCTTCCTTAAAACTATTTCTCTCCCAAAAATTTTTCCCCTCCCACAATTTTTCCCCTCCCAGAGTTGAAGGCCGGAACCCTAAAAAATTTTCCCCTCCCAGAGTTGAAGGCCGGAACCGCACCGTCTCCAGAATCGGGCTAGAACTGCCGCTAGGACCCCGCTGGAACCGGTAATCCTCCAAACTTTTCTTATATTTGGATTTTTTCAAAACTTTTTCTCCCCACTTTTCATCTATTCCTTTTCTCCTCTCAAAATTTCTTCAATCCGCCAATGGACCGAGAACAGGTCCGACTTGTCGGAGGAAATCGAGGGTTGTTTATTTTTTAGGGTTTGTTTTGTCGGGTTTAAATTTCTTCTCATCCGCTAGAAACCCCGTCCCCGTGCAATGGACCGAGATGAGGGTCCGATTTGTCGGAGGAAATCGAGGGAGCAACGGATCAGAAGAAAGATTTGATCTTGTTTATTTTTTAGGGTTTGTTCTCTCGGGTTTATTTTTTAGTATTTGTTCTTGTTTTTTTAGGGTCCAGACTTAAAATTATTCACCATTTTCTAGGACTTGCTCTTGTTTATTTTTAAGGTTTAATGCCTTCGTATTTTCTTAATCATTTATTACCTCTGAAATTATTCACCATTTTATAGGTCAGCGGTGGAAGAAAGGACTTCTGAAGCTAGGGTTATTGATCTCTACCTAAGAACTTCCAATCTATCAAGCAATTATTTCGAGGTACAAGTCTAATTACGTAAATCTTAATCGTGGATGTTGTAATTCGTGCCCAAACTTGAATAATAACCATTAAAATTTAGCCACATTTGTTTTTATTAGTTCATCGCAATTTATTTATAAGTAGTTTTATGAATTTGTTTTCATGCAAGAGGTGAAATCAAGATGTGAGTTGTCTGATTTCTGCAGAATCCATTGAGACTGAGAACTGACAACTGATTTATTCATCGCAATTTATTCAGTGGTCACATTTGATTTCATGAAGTATTTATTCGGTAATTCTCAAATGACAACTGACAACTGTTATCAACATAATGTATGTCCGATGCGCTGAAGTGATACATCGATGTGTACTGAACCCATAAAACATATTATGATAAGCAAAACATTCAGAATTCATAACTCTTAATACATTGTATATAGGGTTCACTATTGCATCGACATATTGGAAAATTCTGACTCAAACATCGACATATATGTGGTTAACCAGTTGTAATGGAGTAATACTAATTCAGATTGTTTTTTTTCTCTTGTTTTCCCCCTAAAGTTTAGAATTTTCCATTTGTATACAGTTTGTAGAGCAGAACAATCTTTAGGAGCTGCTGCTCTCCATTGTTAACCCATGGAACATCATAGAATTTGTAAATTCAATTGCCAATGCATTAAATATGCCCACTAATGAGAGGAAAAAGCAGTTTAGATTAACTATGCTCATGTGACAACACATACAGCACAAGATTGGACAGAATTTTTTTACTTCCATACTTCAATGTAGTTTTGTTGCAAGGATGTTAAACTATTACAGCATATTGTTGGAAAACATACTCTATGCTGCATGTCTATAGCTGCTTCTCACTTCCTGATTACAAATACTATAAGAACACTCAATGCTCCATGGACTTTTGAGGCTTGTAAGGCAACAACATACTGTTATGTTTAACTTTATTGTTAACTAAAAATATTTGCGACCCCTACAAAAGGATACAAAGAAAAGTTTTTGTACAAAATTTATAATCCAAGAAGTTTCTTCACAAAACATGACATGGCACTTAGGCTTTTAGTCTTCTATGACCCGCAATAGTCAGTATTCAACAACCATTATCCTGTAATATATTTTAGGCAACTTTACTCGCATGAAAAATCTTATCACTCACTAAGGTATCGGTATCAGACCATTCCTAGCTATAAGTATCGGGATCGGCGGTATCGGGAGTATCGGAGGTTTCAGATTGGAGTATCGAATTTTTTGGTATCAGAAAACTCTGATATTTTTGGCACATTACTTTTTTTGTCTCTTTTTTACGTTTTTTACTTGGTTTCAGATCGGAGTATCGCAATAGTCAATATTCAACAACCATTACTTTTTTTGTTTCTCTTTTTACTTGGTTGTTAATTACTTTTTTTATCTTGATTTTTGCACATTTGTTGACTAATTAGAAATATGTAGATGTCTTCTGCACACCCAAGTAAGGATTGGATGGATGCACCTAAATTGTCAGTCGAATATCTCGAAGGTGTTGCATCATTCATTAAGTTCACAAAAGATAATCTGGGAGGAAATAATTGGTATCTTTGCCCGTGCGATAAATGTCGTAATTATAATAGAGGCAAACAAAGTATAAAGGTTATAGCTGACCATTTGGTTTGTAATGGAGTAGATAAGTCATACAGGACTTGGGTTAATCATGGAGAGCAACTTCCTGGAAGTATCGTCAACGTTCAAGTTCCTTGTTCATCATCAACTAATGAATGTACTGAAGATGTCTTTCCGAGAATGGCAGACATGTTCCGTGACACATTTGGACGCGTTGATCTTGATGACCATGAAGAATGTTTGAATGAGTCTAATAAATAAACAATTCTGATCTTCAAGATGACTTTGATGTAAATTATAAGAAGCAGCTAGAAGATGCAATGCAGCCCTTATATCCTTCTTGTGACGGTCGACATACAAAATTATCGACAACAGTAGAATTGTTGAGCATGAAAGCTAGACATCAATGTTCTGAGGCATTTTTAAGAAATGTTATAATTTATGAAGAAGATTCTACCAAATGGAAATACTTTACCGGAAACCATAAACAAAGCTAAGAATATGATGAAGCCTTTTCGCATGAAGTGTGATATTATCCATGCTTGTCCTAATGATTGTATACTCTATAGAAAAGAAAATACAGAAAGAAAATTGTCCTAAGTGTGGTGAAGCAAGATGGAAACCGGTTGAAGACTCAAAACCAGGAGGTAAAAAAATACCGAGGAAGAAACTAAGGCACTTTCCAATAATTGAACGGTTGCAACGTATGTATAGAGTACAATGGATAGCTGAGAAGATGATATGGCATGGGCATGCAGAAGATAGCAATACACACATGAGACATCCAGTGGATTCTTCTTGTTGGAAATCTATAAATATGAAGTGGCCTGAGTTTGCTGCCGATATACGGAATGTTCGTCTAGGACTAGCTACTGATGGTTTCAATCCTTTTGGGATGAGCAACTCCTACAGTTGTTGGCCTGTCATGATTGTTCCATACAATCTTCCTCCCTCTCTATGCATGAAGAAGGAATTTACCTGTTAACAATGTTAATTCCTGGTCCTAGTGGTCCTGGCCATAACATTGATGTCTACTTGCAACCATTAGTCGATGAGTTGAATGAGTTGTGGTCTGTTGGAGCGTAACATATGATTCTTTGACAAAGACACTTTACAATGAAAGGAATTTTGATCTGGTGTATACATGATTTTCCTGCCTATGCGCATATTTCTGGATGTAGAACTGCTGGAAGATTTGGTTGTCCTGTATGTGGTGAAGGAACAGATGCAGAGTGGTTAACTAATGGGAAGAAGTTTGCTTACATGGTCATAGAAGATTCCTAAGAGATGCTTCACATCCTTTTAGAACTCAAAAGTCCAAATTTAATGGATTTGAAGAACATAGAAAGGCTCCTAAACGTTTGTCTAGTCCCCAACTATTAAGTAAGATGCAAATTGTCTCGACGGAGTTCGGAAATATGGCAGGTAATAAGATGAAGCGTTCAAATGATACAAGTATTCCATGGTCAAAGAAGTCAATTCTATTTAATCTACCATATTGGAAGGTAATTATCATTATTTTATTTTATCACTTTGTTGTTGTCTCAATACGATTATTACTCCAGGTAGATCTTATGAACATATTTTCTTATGACAGGATTTGCCTATTCGTCACAACGTGGATGTGATGCACGTAGAAAAGAATTTTGCTGAAAAAAATTTGCGACAATAATGGACGAAGGGGAAGTCTAAGGATGGAATTACAGCACGAAGAGATCTACAGTTGTTAAAGATAAAGAGAAAATTATGGTTGGTTGAAGAAAATGGCAAAGAAATTATGCCAAAGGCACCTTTTTCCTTAACTAGGTCAGAAGGAAATAATTTGTAAAATCCTTAGTAACTTGAAGGTTCCTATCGGGTACAGTAGGAATTGGAAACATAAAGTATGTCTGCAGGAATTACAATTCAAAGGGTTGAAGTCTCACGATTATCACATTCTCATTCAAGGGTTGCTACCGATATTTCTGATGCAGGTTCAAAAATGATAAGCCTTTACGCGCCGTAATTCGACAACTCTCAATATTCTTCAAAGTTCTCTCTAAGGTTATTGATCGCAAAGAGCTTTCTATCATGTATCAACGCCTCGTGGAGACATTGTGTGTTTGAAATATTTTTTGCCGTCATTTTTTGTTTCCATGACACACGTCGTCGTAAACTTGGCGGAAGAAGCCCTTGTTTGCGGACCGGTTAGATATAGGTGGATGTATCCTTTTGAAAGGTAAAATATATAGAACCAATTAAACTTCTTTATTTTAACTCAAATTATAATATGATTAGGCTCTGTACATGGAAACTTTATGTAGGATAATGAAAACTTACAAACGGTATGGTCGAAACAAGACTTTTATCGAGGGCTCTATTGCTGAACATATATCTTAGAAGAAGCAATGAGATTTTGCATGGAGTATATTCCTGAAGGTAAGCAAAAAAAACTATAAGCATGGAGGAATGGTATATACCGATGATGATGTTGAAGGTCCATACCCTATCAATACTGAAGGCAAAGGCTACAGTCTGTCTAGTTTGCAATATGAACAAGCAAGCAAATGGGTTTTGAAGCATTCTGCAGAAAATACTGAATGGGAAGAGTAAGTAACACTTTAACACAATCTTAATTAAATTCCCAGTTCAATTTTCTTTATATACTTTGTAAACTGAAACATAAAGTGATTAAAGTAGCTTTATATAATTGGTTACACAGGAAATACAAAGTATATGTTCAGAGCCTTAAGTCTAGTGGAAAAAATCAAAGAGGAAGTCTCCAAACAAAGAAGCCCATGGGTTATATTCCTTGGATAAGACAGCAACTTCAACATGAGGAAATGACTCCTTTTAAGAGGCTCGCAAATGGTCCATTATAAAGCGATATCGTATAATGCCTACACCATAAATGGGTATATTTTTTATACAACCGATGCGGAGCTAAACTTGACTACACAAAACAGTGGTGTCGCCATGAATGCTCTAACCTCTTTTAGAGCAAGTGCTAAAGATAAGAACATTGAGGATGCAGATGCAGCTTACTATGGCATTGTCAAACAAATCCTCGAATTAAATATTATGATTTCACACAAACAGTCTTCTATTGTGATTGGGTGCGTACGGAAGACAAAGTAAATGGATGTGTAGTGGATCCAAAAAAATTTGATTTTTGTAAACTTTGCAAGGTTTAAAAAAAACACAAGTGAAGATGATGAGCCATTTATCCATGCTTCACAAGCAACTCAAATTTTTTATTACAAGGATGAAACCAGAGATGATTGGCATGTTGTTTTAGAGTCTCCCAAAAACTAAGTCACGAAGTGGATGCTTATGAAGATCCCTTTGTTTTTACTGGTGCAGCTGACGAAGCTTCATTGATATCGGCAGCACTTGCTGACGCTTTAGAAGATGAGAAAGTTATTGATTATTGACATTTTTAGTTGTGTGATGACACTTGTGTAATATGACAATACTTATTTTGTTTGGTTATCAACATTTTAGTTGTTTGTTTGGTTATCGATATTTGAGTTGTGTTTTTTTGCAATAAATGTGTTTTTTATCGTAGTAAATATTAATGTGATGATACTTTTAGTGTGTTATTTTGATGATGTTTGTGTTTCTTTTCATAGTTTTATTATGTCAGGTGATGGAGTAAATCGAGTAAATAGTCCTAGAAATACAAGTACAAGAAATCATGTTGACGACAATCATGCTTCAAGTGGGAGTCAAGGAAACACAATTATAGAAAACCAATCGATGGGAGTCAAGGAAACACAAGTCCACTAAATCAATCAGGTGGTTATTTTGTGTTTGTTCTTAGTTTTAATTATCATGTTGATGACAATTACTCCTAATATTGTATTTGTTCATAGGTACACAAAAGATAATAATATTTAACGAGTATGGACAACCTGTGATATTGGATCAACACAATTTTCATCGGCTGTTGGAAAGATAGCAAAAGCACATTGTCCACCTGGAATTGAGGATTGGAGACGAGTTCCAAAAAATATCAAAGAAGACATATGGAAAAGTGTTAAGGTGAGCTAATTTTGTTGTTAAAGAACTTATTGTGTGTATCATCCTTTAGTTTGGTGCCATCATGTTATGCATACATTTTGGAAGCTATCATTTTTTAACTTCTGTGATAATCATCATAAATGCACATTCCTACGAGAAATTAGACAATTTTATTGGAGGTGGATTGTGAAAGGAAGTTTCCAGTTTTGAATAGTATAGTGGGTTTGCTTAAAAAAGGATGTAGTGGATGGCATCCTTTCCAGTTTTAGAAGTTAACTACTGAAATTTCTAGCACATATGGTTTTTTGTCAAAGTATGACAATTCATCATTAAGATTTCTTATCTCAATGAAGTCAACCCCCAGCTTGGAGCTGAACTGAATCCATTGGGTAAGGCATCAGATCATTTGCGGGAAGAGGAATTTGGTCCATTTAATCCATCGACATGGTAACTAAAATGATCAGCATATCATTATAATTTTAACATATGTCAAGGTATCTTTTGGATCTAGGGATTTCTTAGCAGGGGTCATCAATTATTGTCTTATGATCAGATCAAACATCATCCAGCCAAATGATCCATTGATAGTAGTTGGCCTGTGCATTCATCTCCAAGCTGACAACATTAGGCGTTGAAAAGTTCAATGTAGCCAATACTTACATGACACATTGGCTTGAGCTGTTCTTTGCATAACTGATTCAGATTATGTTATTTCTGCCTAGGATGTCTTGACACTCTAAAATTAGTGCCATGCCTGTGTTGGACACATGTGAGGTGCAGGATGGACACATACACTAGGATGCGAACATTGGATACCGTATCCTTGTTGCTAATTATCCATATGTGGTCTTATTGTGTCCATGCCACACAGTTTACTACTTCCGAAAACTTGTATATGTCCACTGACATCCCTATGCCCATATTTATTTCCCCCTAGGTGTGTACGTCCGACTTCTGTATCTCATCCCCAATCCCGAAGATCATTATACACCCAATTGAGCTTTTTGACTGTATTTTTTTATGTAATCCATTCTAACTTAATTTGCATTTGAAATGAAAATATTAATCAATGCCATATTCAGCATATTTTCATTGCATGCTTGGTCTATGGCTTCTTACCAACAAGGTACTGAATTCAGATATCGTGTTTGTATATTTATTATATGAAATATCAGGCATCACAAGCCTAATTTGCCTCTATTGCTACTGTTAGTGCCTACACTCGAGCCTATACTCTTACTGTCCACTTCAAACTGGTAGGAAATTTTCTTTTACTTGAACATCACTCCTAAACTCTCTAATCTATCTGGACCCTCACTAAAGCAGGGCCAACTTCCTCAACCTTGCGGCTACTATTTTCCCTACTGAAACTGGATTCCAGTTCACTCTTTGATGCTTTATGTTTATTAGAAGCTTTGGCTTAATCTTTTTTTACTTCTATTAACCTTCGCCTTTTTGTCTTAAATTTTTGGACCAGCTTATTTGCTTACTGATTTGGAGTGTGACTATGTCAATCCATATGATTCATCATCTCGTATCAACGTGACAATCATACCAGAATTTGCTGCTCAAGGAGTCTTATGTGCATTGTTTCTCTTATCATGGCATTGGTTTCCATTTCTCGTCATGGCAGCTATCACTACTATCATGTGAGATTGTGCGTATCATCCTTTAGTTTGGTGCCATCATGTTATGCATACATTTAATGGAAACTATCATTTTTTAACTTCTGTGATAATATCAAATGCACATTCCTACGAGAAATTAGACAATTTTATTGGAGGTGGATTGTGAAAGAAGTTTCCAGTTTTGAATAGTATAGTGGGTTTGCTTAAAAAAGATGATGTAGTGGGTTGCATCCTTTCCAGTTTTAGAAGTTAACTACTGAAATTTCTAGCACATATGGTTTTCTTGTCAAAGTATGACAATTCATCATTAAGATTTCTTATCTCAATGAAGTCAACCCCACAGCTTGGAGCTGAACTGAATCCATTGGGTAAGGCATCAGATCATTTACGGGAAGAGGAATTTGGTCCATTTAATCCATCGACATGGTTAACTAAAATGATCAGCAAATCATTATAATTTTAACATATGTCAAGGTATCTTTTGGATCTAGGGATTTCTTAGCAGGGGTCATCAATTATTGTCTTATGATCAGATCAAACATCATCCAGCCAATGATCCATTGATAGTAGTTGGCCTGTGCATTCATCTCCAAGCTGACAACATTAGGCGTTGAAAAGTTCAATGTAGCCAATACTTACATGACACATTGGCTTGAGTTGTTCTTTGCATAACTGATTCAGATTATGTTATTTCTGCCTAGGATGTCTTGACACTCTAAAATTAGTGCCTGTGTTGGACATATGTGAGGTGCAGGATGGACACATACACTAGGATGCGAACATGATACCGTATCCTTGTTGCTAATTATCCATATGTGGTCTTATTGTGTCCGTGCCACACAGTTTACTACTTCCGGAAACTTGTATATGTCCACTGACATCCCTATGCCCATATTTCATTTCCTCCTAGGTGTGTACGTCCGACTTATGTATCTCATCCCCAATCCCGAAGATCATTATACACCCAATTGAGCTTTTTGACTGTATTTTTTTCATGTAATCCATTCTAACTTAATTTTATTTGAAATGAAAATATTAATCAATGCCATATTCAGCATATTTTCATTGCATGCTTGGTCTATGGCTTCTTACCAACAAGGTACTGAATTCAGATATCGTGTTTGTATATTTTATATGAAAATATCAGGCATCCATCTCGAACACCCTAAATATTTCCCCATATATAGATGTTCGAAAATTAGTTCAAACACATTACTTAAATTGCATATATGTAACCCCATCTAGTGATATATTATCTGAATCAATTTTATCATAGGCACTATGTAAAGTATCTAATTATCTCTACACCAAGATAATAATGAGAGATGATAATATCACTTATCTCTATAATACTAAGGTATTATATTTGTACTTGCTAGTTGTTTTGATAGTTGTTTTCCACATATTAGTTGCTTGCTTCCTAGCATTCACCTCTTCAGATAGTTTAGTTTTGCTTGAGCATTGAGACTTTGGCTTAATTATTTGTAAATAGTCAAAACTGAGACCAAGTTTTTTCTTAGTGCCACGCGAAACTATCATTTTAGAGTATCATCATGTGCTCAATCGATAGGGGAATTTTAGTTTTCTGTTCTTTCTAAAGCTTGAATTGCGTCTCATCTTTCTTATTTTTGAAGTTTAAACTTAAAATTCTGTAAAGGATTGTTAAATGTAATTTTCTACACGTTATTTATAGCAGCTGGAAGCTAATTCTATGCGTTATATATGCAATTGTTTATACTTAAGTGATCACCATCTCATCAAAGCATAACTTGAATAAAGTTATCACTGCGGGGTACAATTTAAGTGGTATAGCTCTGCCATCGGATTGCCAATATGATCCATTTTCTCTCATTTTCAGCTCCTATTATGCCCTTCGTGAGTTCTTTAACTGGTAGGCCTCAGCGGAATATTGTTTCCAGGAACTAAACTCTTAAAATGGCCAAACTATTTAAAGCCTGCTCTGGGCAATGTCCCAAGGCGGCCTTCTTTTCCTGGGTATTTTTAGAATAATAACCAATATTGTTTCCAGGAGCCTTTTCTTTGAATGATTACCAACCTCCCTACAGCACCTTTTGGCTGCCAGGTTATATTGGCAGCTGCAGAATGCCTTAGAACAAGTAAAATCCTACATTTTCACAAAGAAACTAATTGAAACATTTGCTGTTGTTTAATTGACTAATGCATTCAATGGATCTTTCAATCAAGGTTGTGGTATTGGGATCGTTGTCAGACACTTCTTATTAGCATCTGTATTAGTAGTTTCGGAGTGCTTCGTTTCGGAAAGCCGAAAAATAATTAAAATTATTAAAAGAAACTAGAAAGTTTGATACATTTAGGCATAATTTTCTATGTTCTATGTTATTTGTTATTTCTCTCTAACTTTACGGAAATTAGAATAATATTGAACATAGATGAATTATTTACGCATAATTTTGATACTGTTACTTTCTTCTATACAATATACATTCACAGTAGATGGTTTTGGAATATAAATAGTTGGAATGGGTTATATTGTGATAGATGAACGTTGTGAATTTGTAGATGTACTACTTTCACAAATTGGAATGGTTTGAATGGGATATATTGTGATAGATGAATGTTGTAAATTTGTAGATATACAACTTTCACAAATGATAATGGTTACATAATGTCAATAAGGAATCCTATTGGCACACTCCTCTTGGACACACATGTTAATCTTTGTCATGACCAAATAGTTATATCCCTTTCATACTTCTTTCACTTTCTTTTAATTTTCTTCTTAACATAATTGACTGCTATCTTTTAATTTTCTTCTTACATAATTGACCGGGAAAGAGAGCTCCGTCAGGGTTAGTTTCAGATCTGGACATGCCAAAACTGATATGATACGGCTATAGGTATCAGTGTCGGCCGATATGAATTACGCTTTCATGTTTCAACTAATCTGACCATTTCGTCTCGTTGGGTTGGAACTAGAGCACCCCATTGTTGTGGAGCTTTACAGATAAAAAAAGATTGTGGTATGCAATGGAACTTAGAGAGCCACAATCAGGGATACTTTGAAAATAAAAAGCCACAAGATTGTGGTGTGCTCTAACTATTTGGTATTCTGCATCCACATACTTAGTTTTTATATATCATACAAACTGATATATGATATGTACATATATCTACATATATACAAACAAAGAAACAAGAGAATAACAAATCAGTTTGTTATTCTCTGGAATAACAAATCAGAGAATAACAAATCTGCATATTCCAGAGAATAACAAACCAGGTTCACAAATCAGAGAATAACAAATCAGTTTCTTTGTTTGTATATATGCAGATTCCAGAGAATAACAAATCAGAGAATAACAAATCTGTCATTCTGCAATACAAAAGATAGATGTTCATATATCTACATGTTTCTTTGTTTGTTATGCTAGGAAAAGTGTATTTCATGTCAAACTGATTTCTTATTCTCTTGTATATGTACATCTATCTTTTGTATTGCAGAATGAATATCAAGTACCAGAAATTTATAAAGACAAAATTTTAAAAAAAGCTAACAGTGCTTGGAGAAATTGGAAGGAGAACTAGAAAGATTTGCGATAGAGTTGAAATTGTTACAGAGCAAAAAGTATTATGGTAGAAGCTATAAAGAAAGAAGATTGGAAGCTTTTGTTGAATTGCACTCTACAAATGAAGATCAAGCACGTCGTGATTCTGGAAGGAATGCGAGGAAAAAGGTGAAGATTTTACATACAACCGGTAGAAAAGTTGTGCGAGGGTAGCATGAACTGGTAAAGATGTTAATATTATATTATCTATCAGTTCCTCGTATTACATTGCAATATGAAAATATTAATAATTTATTTTCTGTCTTGATGTAGAAAAAGGCGAGTCCTACAGGTGAAGTCAATAGATCTGTGTTATACTTGGCCACACACCTAAACACTAGTAAAAATGATCCTACACGTGTTACCCAGTCTACGAGCGGGTTCGAATACTTAGTAAGCTCAACTTTTAACTTCTTTTGTTTCCATGAAATATAAAAGAACAGAACAATTATCGGAGGACCGAACTTTTACTTCATGTTACAAACTCGTTTGTACAAAGAAAGCCTAGGGACGAAAACCTAGGTACAGCAGTCTAAGTACAATTGTTTATTTTAGATTCTGGGGGATGACGATAGAGGCTCGAGAAGGCGACGGCAGCCCTGTCTTACTCCTTGGACGATCGGTATGCAGCCTTGGCTCCTGCGAAAAGATGGTAGGCGTTGACGAAGAAATGCTCTTCTTGCTCCTCTGTTGCTCTTCTGGCTTCTCTCTCTCTCTGTGTCTTTTTTTTCTGACTATTGGGGGGTCTCTCTGTATATACGTATTTTTCTCTCTGAAATTGTATATCTTACAAGGGAATGGCACCTTGCTATTTATAATAGTGGGATGTGATCATTAGGGTTGCCAATGATTAGCTTTTGGAGATGGTGGCGGCTTAGAGATTGGTCCATCTTGGCCATTCGTTTTTATGATGAATCTGGGCCATTAGGTGTAGATTGCACCCAATCCCATGAGCAATTAATGCTGATTGGAATAAATCTTCCTTATACTGATCTTCTGATATCTGCGAATAAATCAGATCTATTCTTCTGCACGTGTCCCAGATCTATTGGGATCTGACCCAATCTTTAATGGCAGCCAATCTGAGGAATTAATCGGTTTAGGACACGTGTCCTAGGAGCTGCTGGGGGAATCTGGACCGCATAAATAGTGAGCCGCATATGAATGTGAGCCACATATGAATATGAGCCCACGTGTCAGGGCTGTGTGGGCAGTGGCCTTTATTTGAGTCCTCTAACCACAGGAGTAATCCTTGTGGGCCGCATAGGTATATATCCGCCTGGGCCACATGGATATGATCTTCTTGAACTGCATGAGAAGTCCTCGCTCGAGCCGTATGAGGCTTTCATGGCCTGAGCCGCATAGGATGGATTTACTTCTGAGCCGCATGGGAAGTCCTTTGCTCGAGCCGCATGAGGCTCCTATGGCCTGAGCGCATAGGATGGATTCACTTCTGAGCCGCATGGGAAGTCCTTTGCTCGAGCCGCATGAGGCTCCTATGGCCTGAGCCGCATAGGATTTATTCTGAGCCGCATGAGAAGCGAGCCACATACAAATGCCCACGTGGCCAGGCCACGTGGCATTTTCTATGGCTCTCGGGGATTTGTGTCAGAGATTTTTTTCCTCTTCCCTAGAGATTCATCATTATGGCAGAGCCATAATTACCTGCCTTTGGTGTCAGGGCTGTCAACTTTTCAGAGGGGTCAGCCGTCATAGCAATTAATGCAGCGTGGGTGGAGGGGAGCACTATCAGGCCACGTGTCTTCTGAGCCGCATGAAATGCTTTGGGCCGCATAACTCCTTATGCCGCATGACTCCCTGAGCTGCATGCGTTTTCTGAGCCGCATGGATCTTTCCTGGCCGCATGAATCATTTCGTTTAGTATTTTCCATTCTTCTACACTTTCTTCTAATTGTATTTAATGAATATGAATACTTAATTGTCATATTTGTCTCCGTTTTATCTTGTAGGAAAAAATTAAAAGACTTGTAGAGGAAGATCCCTACTTAGGAGAGAAAGATTTGGATAATGATGTTGTTGTAATGGTGTGTGATGCTAATTAAGGTTTATGCTTGTTTATAATTTATTACAAGTTTATAATATTAATTACTTTCTCTTCTTTTGAAACTTTTTTAGGTATTGGGCCGTGATGGTAAGGGTTATGTACATGGAATGGGTCAAGTGTTTCCAAGACGGAGATTCGTGCTTCGGCTGCAAGCCAGGAGACTGCTCGTCGAGAAAAGCAAAAAATGATGCTCTGCTAAATCGGATAGAGAATCTTGAAGAAACAGTAGCTTCCCTGCAGACTGTAGGAAGTAACACTACTAGATCAAGTTAATCTTCATCACAGTTTCATGCTCCTAGTCCTTTCTACGGTAAGTAGTTTCTAATATAATAGCTTTAGTTTTGCTATACCATATGTATTAGATTACTCTTAACTTAAGCTAGTAGGTCTTCTGAGGTTTGGTGAAATTATTATGTATAGTTGCTTGACTGGTCCATGAATCCTTCACTTCTCTGTAGTATTCAAATATGGTAACCTGTTACGCCCCAGAACCAGAATACTGGAGGGAGGGGGCAGACATAGCCAGCTACGTATATTAAAATGGAAACCACCTTGATATACGGTCACGGCTGTCTAGTTATATGAGGGTTTACTACAAGCCAACAGTCTCTTATGGTCCTGAACAAACCTAATGTCTCAATCACAAGCAAGTAAGTAAGGTCTCAAGATGTATGATCAAATATACAATAATAAGGCGTCCCAAATATTACATATTCAGCTGATCATGAAGCTAGTTATTACAAAATGTTAGGACTAGCAAGAGTTAAGTCATACATGATCAACCCTAGGATTTGTTAATCATGTTTACAGCCCGTAGGCAGAAAGTAAGTAAAGTGCATCGAGCTAACAGGTGCTCGTCGGCTAAACGCCTCAAAAGAATAGTTTTACAATAGAGTGAGCAAAACAAAATAGAAAACCCACTCGTAGCCCGGGTTCCTTCTAGTCTCCACCATTGGGCTGGAAGCTTGGTAGATCCTCGGGAGCTGCTCCAAATCTGGCCACACAAAACCAGCTGGGTCAACCCCAGAAAGAGCAAGTGCCACAAGGGGGCCACGATATAAGAATAAAAGCCAGCAATTAGCACACAAAAAATCTAATATTTAAAACTAGAATTTACGAAAACATGTTAGGATGATATACGACGAGATAACCATGGAACTATTCCGACAGCCAGGTTACAACCCGTAACCAAACAAGGACCGGGGTTGTAACCCTTCATCTGAACAGAACTTGGTTTTCCACCATTTATCGGCAAGATAATAATGTAAGAAATCAAGACAAGAAACAATCTTGTACTGGATCAAGACATGGCTAGACTGGTTATACCTCATTCAATCAATCATGGCCAAGCAGATACTACGGCTTACTACTTTAACTAACTAGGGTTATCACAGGCCTAATTACTAACAAGATGCAATAAGATGATTCCACAGCCACAAGCTTGCAGACCATCCAGGTTACCCAGGTCAAAAATTAGGGTTGAATTCAGGTGGGTACATCGTCCAGGAACGCATGTACCCTTAGGTGACTTAGAAGGTGCAACACATGACAGTGTGCTGGAAATGTGCCCTACTCGTCGGCAGGCTACAGATCCCAAGAGTGCCCAGGTAACGGGATTGCCTGTAGCTGTGTCTCTTCATGACTACTGAGTTATTCTAGTTACTAACCTTAATCCATTTTAGAAGGTACTCCTGACCGTGGTACTCAGGAGTCCCCTCCTAGACATGATGCAAGACAGGATAAGTGGATTAATAAGCAAGAAAGAACTACCCACGGTGTCAAGACAGGTCAAGTAACTTAGCCGTCGCAACAGCGTTAAGTTATCAAGTCATGCTACAAGTCAGGAGTGCGCCGCCGCGGGCCACTATCAAGTCAGGTTGGTCATGTCAGGAGTGCACCACTATGGGTCACTATCGTGTTATGCTAGTTCCTTGTCATACCATGCCATATACAATAGTCATTCCAAACATATTAAGTAAAATCAAGTTCATGACAAAAGGCGTAAGGATTAAAATGGACGTAAAATATCTAAAAAATATCAATATACAGGGCTATAGAAGAGCCGAGCTTAAAGAAATAAGACCAAAACTCCAAGAGCCAATGGGTTAAGCAAGGGGTCAGGGGAGCAGCGTACGCACAAGAGCACGCACGCAGGGGAGCTGCGTACGCTCAAAAGTCACGCACGCATGAGAGCTGCGTACGCTCAAAAGTCACGCACGCAGGAGAGCTACGTACGTTCAAAAGTCACGCACGCATGAGCTGCGTACGAACAAAAGTCACACACGCATGAGCTGCGTACACTCAAAAGTCACGCACGCAGGAGAGCTGCGTACGTTCAAAAGCACGCATGAGCTGCGTACGAACAAAAGTCACGCACGCACGAGCTGCATACGAACAAAAGTCACGCACTAATGAGCTGCGTACGAACAAAAGTCACGTACGCAAGAGAGCTGTATACGCGAAAAGTCACGCACGCAAGAGAGCTGCGTACGCGAAAAGTCACGCACGCAAGAGAGCTGCGTACGCACAAAAGTACGCACGCAAGAGAGCTGCGTACGCACAAAAGTACGCATAGGAGAGCTGCGTACGCGTAAAAACACGCACGCAGGGAAAGGGTCTTCTTCTCCATGGCTGAGAAGAAGCTCTCATGGCTCCAAAACTTCAAAGCATCACAACTTGGCCATCCGAACTCCAAATCCGGATTTCCAAAGTTCCAACCAGGGTGGAATTGAACTCTCTTCCACATGGAAACATCAAAACCCATAGAAATCCAACTTAAGTAGATCAAAACCATACAAAACCAAAAATAGGGAAAACCTAGATCTAGAACAATGGAGACTCCAAATCACAAAATCCTAAGTACTAATATTGATCACCATGTCCTAATCTAGCAAATGGACAAATAAAAGAGGGTTCTCATGTGGTGGCAAGGTGCACTTGCCTATGGGTGGGTGTTGAGGAAGGAAGAAGAAGAGTGTTGTGTTGAGGAAGGAGAAGAAGAAATAAATGGTGGTTTATGAGGAGTGAGAAAGGTTGGTGGAGTTTTAAAGAGGGTGGGATGTGGTGTGTTTATGGTGGAGTATAGGCTAAGGTGTTCCAATACATAATAAACCAATCCAATTAAAACAGAGCCATGTCAAAATCCGAAATACGAGAAATACCGAAATTCCACAAGTTGAGAAAAATAAAAATACATGCCAAAATCCAGATACGGGTATAAATACGAAATACAAGAAATACGGGAAATGAGGATGACAACTCTACCCACCTTAAAAGAATTCTGTCCTCGGAATTTAATCAAGGTGTTAGAGATTGTCACGACAAGTTACATTAAGCACAGACAAGTTACAATAGGCAGTTCAATCATACAATCATACAATGCAAGCAAGGAAGGGAAAACGTAAGGCATAAGCAAGACATTATACCTCACGAGTCAAACAGGTAGGGATATCGCGATCGGATGTCGTCCTCACGCTCCCACGTTGACTCACCTAGAGAGTGATGACCCCAAGCAACACGGACTAATTTAATAGTCTTGTTCTTGAGTATCTTATCCCTCCGGTCCAATATAGACACGGGCCTCTCCTCATACGAAAGGTTGGTATCAACAACCAATTCCGAATGGTCTAGGATGTGGCTCGGATCCGGAATATACCGTCGTAATTGGGACACATGGAATACATCATGCACCTCACTTAGCGACGGCGGAAGAGCGAGACGATAGGATACATCTCCTACTCGCTCTAGAATATCGAGCGGCCCTATATACCTAGGACTAAGCTTTTTCCGCACGTCGAAGCGAATGACGCCGCGGTTAGGCGAGATCCTAAGGAATACATGGTCGCCGACAGCAAATTCTAAGGGTCGCCGATGAGCATCGGCCCAATGGCGCTGGCGGTCCTGGGCAACTCGGAGGTGATCTCTGACCTTCCTGACCACTTCAACCGTCTGGGAAATCAATTCGGGTCCGAGCATCTGCCTCTCTCCGATATCTTTTATGCTAGCGGGGATCTGCACTTCCTGCCATAAAGTGCCTCGAAGGGGGCCATCTGGATACTGGCCTGATAACTGTTGTTATACGAGAATTCTACCAGGTGCAGATGATTCTCCCATGAACCAGAAGTCGAGCATACAAGATCTCAGCATGTCTTCAAGAGTCTGGATTATGCGCTCTGATTGACCATCCATCTGCGGGTGATAAGCTGAGCTAAATTGAAGGCGAGTCCCCAAACTCTTCTGCAAGCTGCCAAAAGTGTGATGTGAATCTTGAATCCCTATCCGAGGTGATGCTGACTGGCACACCGTGAAGCCTGATGATCTGCCTGAGATACATCTCTGCTAACTGCGCCGTCGACTGTCCAACTCTGAATGGGAGAAAGTGTGCCACCTTGGTAAGCCTGTCCACAATCACCCAAATAGCATCTCTACCGGCCGGAGATCTGGGCAATCCGGTCACGAAATCCATGGTTATATGTTCCCATTTTCATTCTGGGATCGGTAAGGGTTGAAGAAGTCCAGCGGGCCTCTGATGTTCAGCTTTAACCTGTTGGCAAACTAAACACCGAGAGACAAACCGGACTATCTCCCTCTTCATGCCATTCCACCAGAAATGATGAATATCACGGTACATCTTTGTACCATCCGGATGAATAGAATATTACGAACTGTGGGCTTCTGCCATGACTTCCTGTCTGATATCTCCACTGGGTACACAAAGATGAGAGCCGTGCCAAAGTGTACCGTCTTCATGGATACATAACTCTGGCCTTCTTCCTGCTTCACACTCTGCTCTGAGTCGCTGGATCTTGGAATCTGTTGACTGCGCCACCCGGATTCTCTCAACTATGCTGGACTGAACCTGTAGGCTGGCCATCAATGCCACGCTGGTTGGAAGAACCACTTTAATTCCCATCTTCTGAAGATCTACTAATAGTTCTGGTTGCGCCGTCAGAAATAAACTCCGGCTCTCCTGCTCAAGGCATCTGCTACAACGTTGGCCTTCCCGGGATGATACTGCAGATCCACATCATAGTCCACTAGTAGCTTGAGCCATCTTCTCTGCCGCATATTAAGGTCCTTCTGGGTGAAAATATACTTCAGGCTCTTATGATCAGTAAAGATCTCCACTCTCTTCGTACAGGTAGTGTCTCCACAACTTCAAAGCAAATACTACCGCCGCCAATTCCAAGTCGTGGGTCGGGTAATTCTTCTCATGATCACGCAGCTGACGTGACGCATAAGATATTACCTTCCATGCTGCATCAAGACACACCACAATCCTCTGCCTGAAGCGTCGCAATAAACTGTGAATCCTCCGGTCCCATCTGGAAGGGTGAGAATGGGAGCCGTTATCAAACCTCGCTTCAACTTCTCAAATGATTCCTGACACTCTGCTGTCCAAACAAATGGCACATTCTTGCGGGTCAACTGGGTCATCGGCGTTGAAATCCTTGCAAAATTTGAAACGAACCGCTGGTAGTAGCCGGCCAATCCAAGGAAGCTGCGAACCTCTACCACTGAGCTGGGTACCGGCCATGACTCAATAGCACAATCTTTTGGGGATCCACTTCTACTCCTTTGGGTAACGATGTGACCCAAGTATGATATGTGATCGAGCCAGAACTCACATTTACTGAACTTGGCGTATAACTGATGCTCCCTAAGCGTTTGGAGGACGACTCTGAGATGCTGCTCATGCTCTGCTTCACTCTTGCTGTAGACCAGGATGTCATCTAGGAACGATCACAAATTGATCCAAGTAAGGCATGAAAATGCGATTCATAAGGTCCATGAACACGGCCGACGCATTGGTCGCTCCAAAGGGCATAACAAGGAACTCCCAATGTCCATACCTCGATCTGAATGCTGTCTTCGGGATGTCCTGCTCTCTGACTCTGACCTGGTGGTATCCTGACCGCAAGTCAATCTTCGAAAACACTAAAGCCCCTCTGAGCTGATCAAACAAGTCATCTATCCTCGGAAGAGGGTATCTGTTCTTGATTGTCACCGAATTCAAGGTACGATAATCAACACATAGCCTGGACGTACCATCCTTCTTTTTCAAAAGAAGCAGTGGGGCTCCCCAAGGCGATCCACTAGCACGGATGAATCCCTTGGTCCTCAGTTCTTCAATCATCTTGTATAAAATCTCCAACTCTGAAGGCGCCATCCTGTAGACTCACTCTGATACTGGTGCTGCCCTGGGAATCAAGTCTATAGTGAACTCAATCTCCCGCTCCGGCGGCATCCCTGGAAGCTCCTCTGGAAAGATATCTGGAAACTCTTCAACTATCCGGGGTAACTGCACTGCTGCTACTGCCATCCGCAATGCTGGGGGAGATGGCTCCACTGCGCCTCTAGAAAACGAATACTCGGCTCGCCGGGGATACTAAAGATAACTCTGCCAATATGGCAGTCTATCCTAGCATACTGGTTCTTCAACCAATCCATGCCTAGGACTACATCATAGTCTGCCATAGGAAACTCTATGAATCTAGCGGGGAACTCCCTACCGCTAACTACGATCCGACACGAGGAAAACACTCGATCTACTCCCACAAGGCCATTACCAGTAAGTATATTGAGCCTCACTGATAATGACTCGGGCTCCAATCCTATCCGTGTCGCAAATCGTACAGACATAAGTGAATGCGATGCACCAGAATCAAATAATACAGACGCTGGAGAGTAGTTGACGAGAATAGTACCTGCCATAACCTCACCTGGTGCAACTTCTTCTTCCATAGCCATCATCATGGCCTGACCTTGTCCCCTGGCTGCTCGTCCCCTATGCTGGAAACCTTTCTGCCTATTCTGGGTCTGAGCTTGGGCTTGTGCATACTGCTGGGGGTGCTGTTGCTGGAATGCCTGAGACTGAGGCGGCAAGGGCCTCGAAGACTGATACTGCTGCTGCTGAACTGGTACTGGGGCCGGTCCTCTCACTGAAGAGCTATAAGGGTTGGATGCTGATGAACCACCCCTATTCGGGCAAGCCCCTATCCTATGATCTGCTCCATAAGTCAGGCACAATCCCTGCGCCCTGCGACAATCTACCACTACATAGCCTGGCTTCCCGCAATGTGAACATCCCATTGCGGAAGTCTGCTTCTGCTTCTACTGCTGCGGGTACGTCGGGGTCGAATGCTGAACCGACGTTACTGAGGCCGCCCGCCTCGGAGTTCCAATGGTCAATCCCCTAGCTGTCGGGGCTGGAGCTAATGATTGATGCATCTGACTGTGGGACCGCTTTTACCTTCGGTCCTATCCACGATCCTCTGGGAGGTGTACTCATGCCTCCTAGCTGCTCTCAAGATTGCATCGAACGTCTGGTGCTCGAACTGCTCAACCGCCAATAAGATCTCCAAATGCAGTCCCTGCTGGAACCGATGGGCCCTATCAAACTCGGTCGCCACCAAGGTGGGGGCAAACCTACTGAGCCTAGAAAACTTCGATGCATAACTGTCAACTGTTCTGCCTCCTTGCTTCAAGTTGGTAAATCTGGTCTGCAGGTCGTACCGAGCCACAGTATCGAAATTTCGTCTGGAATCTCTCTTTAAATACTGCCCAAGCAATAGGTGCCACTAATCCCATGGCTTGCGCCGTCCACCAACTGCGAGCCAAGTCCAATAACTGTAGGCGTACCACCGCCACCTTCTTATTCTCGGGTGTCCTAGCTGCTTCCAGAATCACCTCGGTATCCTGAAACCATGCATCCGCGGCAATCGCATCCTCGGTCCCGTCGAAGAAAGGAGGGTTCAATCGCTTGAAGCTGTTGGCCGCCTGGTTCCCTGGATGTCCGCCTCGGGTCAAAGCATCTTGAACTGTCTGGTGCAGGGCGTCGCTTCGACGGTCCTGGAAAGCTATCAAAGTTCTGATGAGACCTACCAAGGTGCCATCATCTGGCTCTGCGGGCTGGACGGGCCGAACTGGTGACTCTCTCCAGTAGGCACAACTCTGGAGGCTACCCCGGAATGCTGGGCTTGATCTCCAGGTTGCTGCTGGTCCACGGGAGGTGCTCCTCCTTGCTGATCGGCAGGGTCAGGTACAGTGCCGCTGAGGAAGACGACACAAGAAACAATAAGGAAGGACCAGGACAGAGCAACGATACAAGCATGTAATAAGGGCAAGAATTTCAGGGATTCGAAAATACGGGCGGAGATCAAGGGCGAATACTGATTGAGACATCTATTCGGTAAACCCTCACATTTCTTGATTGACAAGACCTGTATGGGCCACCACTTAAACCATGTCATGCCCCAGAACCAGAATACTGGAGAGCGGGGGCAGACATAGCCAGCTACGTATATTGAAATAGAAACCACCTCGATATACGGTCACGGCTGTCTAGATATATGTTTACTACAAGCTAACAGTCTCTTATGGTCCTGAGCAAACCTAATGTCTCAACAAGCAAGTAAGTAAGGTCGCAAGATGTATGATCATTAAATATACAATAATAAGGCGTCCCAAAATTACATATTCAGCTGATCATGAAGCTAGTCATTACAAAATGTTAGGACTAGCAAGAGTTAAGTCATACACGATCAACCCTAGGATTTGTTAATCATGTTTACAGCCCGTAGACAGACAGTAAGTAAAGTGCATCGAGCTAACAGGTGCTCGGGCTAAACGTCTCAAAAGAATAATTTTACAATAGAGTGAGCGAAACAAAATAGAAAACCCACTCATAGCCCGGGTTCCTTCTAGTCGCCACATTGGACTAGAAGCTTGGTAAATCTTCGGGAGCTGCTCCGAAATCTGGCCACACAAACCAGCTGGGTTAACCCCAGAAAGGCAAGTGTCACAAGAGGGCCACGAAATAAGAACAAAAGCCAGCAATTAGCAAAAAAATCTAATATTTAAAACTAGAATTTACGAAAACATGTTAGGATGATATACAACGAGATAACCATGGAACTATTCCGACAGCCAGGTTACAACCCGTAACCAAACAAGGACCGGGGCTGTAACCCTTTATCTGAATAGAACTTGGTTTCCCACCATTTATCGGCAAAATAATAATGTAAGAAATCAAGACAGGAAACAATCTTGTACTGGATCAAGACATGGCTAGACTGGTTATACCTCATTCAATCAATCACGGCCAAGCAGATACTACGGCTTACTACTTTAACTAACTAGGGTTATCACAGGCCTAATTACTAACAAGATGCAATGAGATGATTCCACAGCCACAAGCCCTGCAGACCATCCAGGTTACCCAGGTCGAAAATTAGGGGTTAAATTCAGGTGGGTACATCGTCCAGGAATGCATGTACCTTTAGGTGACTTAGAAGGTGCAACACATGACAGTGTGCTGGAAATGTGCCTACTCGTAGGCAGGCTGCAGATCCCAAGAGCGCCCAGGTAACGGGATTGCCTGTAGCTGTGTCATCTCTTCATGACTACTGAGTTATTCTAGTTACTAACCTTAATCCATTTTAGTAGGTACTCCTGACCGTGGTACTCAGGAGTCCCCTCCTAGACATGATGTAAGACAGGATAAGTAGATTAATCAAGTAAGCAAGAAAGAACTACCCACGGTGTCAAGACAGGTCAAGTTAAGTTAGCCGTCGCAACAACGTTAAGTTATCAAGTCATGCTACAAGTCAGGAGTGCGCCGCCGCTGGCCACCAAGTCAGGTTGGTCATGTCAGGAGTGCACCACTATGGGTCACTATCGTGTTATGCTAGTTCCTTGTCACACCATGCCATGTACAATAGTCATTCCAAACATATTAAGTAAAATCAAGTTCATGACAAAAGGCGTAAGGATATAAAATGGGCGTAAAATATCTAATAAAATATCAATATACAGAGCTATAGAAGAGCCAAGATTAAAAAATAAGACCAAAACTCCAAGAGCCAATGGGTTAAGCAAGGGGTCAGGGGAGCAGCGTACGCACATGAGAACGCACGCAGGGGAGCTGCGTACGCTCAAAAGTCACGCACGCATGAGAGCTGCGTACGCTCAAAAATCACGCACGCAGGAGAGCTGCGTACGTTCAAAAGTCACGCACGCATGAGCTGCGTACGAACAAAAGTCACGCACGCATGAGCTGCGTACACTCAAAAGTCACGCACGCAGGAGAGCTGCATACGTTCAAAAGTCACGCACGCATGAGCTACGTACGAACAAAAGTCACGCACGCACGAGCTACGTACGAACAAAAGTCACGAACGCGGAGCTGCGTACGAACAAAAGTCACGCACGCAAGAGAGCTGCGTACGCGAAAAGTCACGCACGCAAGAGAGCTGCGTACGCACAAAAGTACGCACGCAAGAGAGCTGCATACGCACAAAAGTACGTACGCAAGAGAGCTACGTACGCACAAAAGTACGCACGCAGGAGAGCTGCGTACGCGTAAAAACACGCGTGCAGGGAAAGGGTCTTCTTCTCTATGGCTGAGAAGAAGCTCCCATGGCTCCAAAACTTCAAAGCATCACAACTTGGTCATCCGAACTCCAAATCCGGATTTCCAAAGTTCCAACCAGGCTGGAATTGAACTCTTTCCACATGGAAACATCAAAACCCATAGAAATCTAACTTAAGTAGATCAAAACCATGCAAAACCGAAAAAGGGAAAACCTAGATCTAGAACAATGGAGACTCCAAATCACAAAATCCCAAGTACTAATGTTGATCACCATGTCCTAATCTAGCAAATGGACAAATAAAAGAGGGTTCTCATGTGGTGGCAAGGTACACTTGCCTATGGGTGGGTGTTGAGGAAGGAAGAAGAAGTGTTGTGTTGAGGAAGGAGAAGAAGAAATAAATGGTGGTTTATGAGGAGAGAGAAAGGTTTGTGGAGTTTTAAAGAGGGTAGGATGTGGTGAGTTGATGGTGGAGTATAGGCTAAGGTGCTCCAATACATAATAAACCAAACCAAACCAAACCAATCCAATTAAAACTGAGCCATGTCAAAATCCGAAATACGAGAAATACCAAAATTCCACAAGTTGAGAAAAATAAAAATACATGCCAAAATACAGATACGGGTATAAATACGAAATACGGGAAATACACGGAAAATGAGGGTGACATAACTGATTCCAGAATTCATGAATCTTTCAATGTATCTTCCCATAGTCTATTCCTGATTACAAATTGTCGATTGGATTATAACTTGTGTTGAACGGCAAGCTTCATTGCATTGAGGTCTAAATATACTTGTTAGAATGAAGGACTATCATATACTTATTTTTTCTGTATATAGGGACATGATCACTCTACCTTGCCCATAAAGACTTATCTTTTAAACAATTTTAGAAAGAAAGCTGTTGCTATTGGACGTGTGAATACAGATGCGCCATGCAATGCTGAAGCTTATAATATAATTGTCGTTGAAGTTTTTGATGGCAATGAGATGTTGTTCGATAGAGACGGAAAGTTTGATGATATTACTGTCGGAGAAATGATCAATTGGCCAAAATATTCAGTTCAGTTTGTGAGATTTTGAAATTCTTTTTTGTACTAAACTTAATATTGTAAGCTAGCAATAACATTCCTTCTTTTGTTCATCATGAGACTGAAATCGATGTGAGCTAGCAATATTTACTTTTTTGTTTTTGATGGATTATCGCTATGTAAACTCGATATATTGTTGGTCAAATAATTTTGATTAAAAAATTCATTGTTGATGATGGCTGATGTTTATATAAAATTTTAATTTCAGATGTATTTCAGTTTATATGGAGGATAAACATGTTTAAATTGATTTGATATAGATGCATTGATTTTTTTTAATTTTGTTTCAAAAAAATGACATACCTTACCTGTTGAAAAAGAAAAAATAGGTGTAGACCAATTTTCAATTTATTTGACAGTTTTAGTCCATCATTTTATTTGACAGATGAAAACTGTCATTTTATTCAGCTATAAAACGACAGTCCATAACTGTCGTTTAAATTTTGGGACACGCTATTAACGACGGGTTCTGACAGACCAAAACTGTCGTTTAATGTGATTTACGACGGTTTTGGTCCGTCGAAAAATGCATGTTCTGGCGGAGTGATTACATATTGGAGGAAAGAGTTGGGAAGATTATCTCAAAACACACGGCTTAAAAACTTATGACTGTTAGTCTTCCAATACCGCGGTAAGATATATTCACGAAGGGTCTTTGACAAGATGACATGTTGTGAAAAGATATATCATTATAGTTCTCCAATGGCTGTTGAAGAAAACCTCTGTACTTCCTCCGGGTCATGACGCCGGCTGTTGTGCTTCCTCTCCTCTTCCTGTCCACTTCTTCTCCCCGACTACACTTGAGCTGGATGTCATAGTGGCTGAGAGAGTCAAATAAAAAGAGGAGAAGTAGAGGGAGGAGCAGATTTGTTCAGAGCCATGGTGGAGGAGAGGAGAAGGAAGATGCTTGATCAGAACGGATGGCTCAGAACACAAGCCAGATTCATTCTAGCATACATTAGTGTGAATCATCTATGTTCTGTATATGGTGTGGTATATTTCTTATCGTATCTAGTATCTGAAGAACGTAGCAGAATCAGATGAACTTACTAATGTAATACTAAGACATCATCTACTACTATATAGATATAGTGATAGGTTGTCGTATCATCATTGCCGAGGGATGAAGGGGAGGACAGTCACTTTATCTAAGGTACTTGCATAGTTTCTGCCTCGCCAGTCGAATGGTGCGGGACTATGTCCTGATCACCATGTCGTACCGTAGACTAATACAAATGGAGATAGAAATATCTGCGCTAACCGGTCACTAGTCGTCGGTAACTGAGAATTTTTTTGAAAAAAAATTGCAGCACTTTCCATGTTCACAAAAATAAGCATAAACCCAACCAATATATAATGCACACCAATTATCCAACAATCACATAGACCAAATATGCACATTACGAATTTAATGCACACCTTATCCAAGTATATAGACCAAACCAATTAATATAATTAGATCATTATCCTGAAGAGTAACTAATATCCGTCGCTATAATTCGATTTATCTTTTCCATCCTTTATCTCGGATACATAGTTTCTGCCTCGCCAGTCGAATGGCTGCAGGGACTATGTCCTGATCACCATATCATACCGTAGATTAATGCAAATAGAGCTAGAGCCAAATATAAAAACCAAAATACGAATCAAATCCCTGGGACAGATGGCTCAGAACATAACCCAACCGGAGAGGATACTCTGAGAAATCCATGAGTAGGACGTATACTCGAGAGATCACCTTTACAAGAAATATCAGTAGTGGGATGGAGTGCGGAGGGATATTATCAGAGTATACGTCCTACTCAGATGGGTCTCTCACCGTTACTATTTTTTTCTGACAGCAAGGTGGATGTGCTCCATTAACAGATTCTTGCTCCGAGCCAAAACTTTGCCCCGGAGCTCAAGTGGAATCCTTCGTGTAGAGGTCGAGTGAGAGGTTCCTGACAGCATGGTAGTCTCCTTTGTTAAAGTATCCGTGCTCGTCCCACATCCAATATGGGATGAGCATGGATACTTTGACAAAGGAGACCACCATGCTGTCAGGAACTCTCACTCGAGCTCTACACGAAGGATGTCCACTTGAGCTCCGGGACAAAGTTTTGGCTCGAAGCAAGAATCTGTTGACGGAGCACATCCACCTTACTGTCAGAAAAAAATAGTAACGGTGAGAGACCCGTCTGAGGGACGATACTCTGATAATATCCCTCCAGCATCAATCTCCTACTGATATCATTCTTGTAAGTTGATCTCTCAAAGTATAGTCTACTCGATGGATCTCTCAGAGTATTCTCTAGTGATAGGTTTCGTATCATCACTGCTGAGGGATGAGGGTCGGAGGACAGTCAACTTTATCTACAGATACATAGTTTCTCCTCGCCAGTCGAATGGCTGTAGGGACTATGTCCTGATCACCATATCGTAGTCCAATACACCAGAGATTGACACAGTTCTAGTTCATATATGTGGTCCAATACTAATAGTCTAATACAAAAACAACTCAATACAAATAGTCTAATACAAATAAGTACTATAGCTAATGAGAACCCGCGCTCATACAAACGCTCAGTGATATGATCACGCAACCATTCAAAAAGCAAGATTTTTGGCATGAGGAGAGATGTCGTCCCTTGCAAGGACTGCTTGAAGAGAACTCCCGGTTCACTAGCTACCGGTGCTGGATGAATAGAACTCTCGGTCTCACTAGCAACCGGTGCCACTTCTCCTTAACTGTAGGAGGAGCCACCTCAGCATTTACTGTTTTCCTCAAACGACGCATCGCTCCTCGGGTCATGGGTGCCATCTGGTAAGATTGATAGTCACAAATAATATAATTGTAACATAAGCAAGCTAACTAAAGGAACCATCATGTAATTTGAGACATTTTCGAAATCCGATAAAGTATAAAAAATTCAATTTTTTGCCAAGTGTGAGAACGGATGGCTCAGAACACAACCAAGATTCATTCAAGCATACATTAGTGGAATCATCTATGTTCTGTATATATGGTGTAGAATATGTTCTTATCGATCTAGTATCTGAAGAATGTAATAGATCAAGATGAACTCATAATTTAATACTAAGACATCATCTACTACTATATAAGATATAGTGATAGGTTGTCGTATTATCATTGCCGAGGGATGAGGGTCAGAAGACAGTCAACTTTATCTACGGCTATATAGTTTCTGCCCGCCAGTCGAATGGCTGTAGGGACTATGTCCTGTATCACCATGTCGTACCGTAGATTAATGCAAATGAGCTAGAATGGAGCCAAAATACAGTACTACTTCACCATGTCGTACCATAATTACTCTCTCTCTCTCTCTCCTCCCCCCCCTCCGGCGCCTCACTCTCCGGCGCTCTCACACTACTAATTCCTATGTGTTTTAAGTGTAAGAACGGATGGCTCAGAACACAACCCAAAATTCATTATGCATATATTAGTGTGAATCATCTATTTCTTTATAGATCTCGTGTAGTATATGTTCTTATCGTATCTAGTCTGAAGGATATAACAGAATCAAGATGAACTCACTTAATGTAATACTAAGACATCATCTACTACTATATAAGTATAGTGATAGGTTGTTTCTTCATTGCGCGAGGGATGAGGGTCGAAGACAGTTAACTTTATCTACGGCTACATAGTTTCTGTCTCGCAGTCGAATGGCTGCGGGACTAGTTTGATCACCATGTCATACCGTAGATTAATACAAATGGAGCTGGAAATATCCGTCGCTAACCGGTAACTAGTCCGTCGCTAACTGAGATTGTCACATACATATATGTATATCACAGAGATGTATAGATATATACATCTATACAGAAGCACACACTGATAAACTCGCACTGTCCTTGAGACAGTGAAATTATCTATACCATGAATCCAAATCCCATATTCATATTTACTAATCCAAACCACCACCAAACTAATGGAACACCCATATGGATAACACAATATTTAGCCAATATATAAACTCAGATGAATTTGCGAAGCAAAGCCACCGTCGCCCCCGACCAAAGCCCGCCGCCAAGCCCGCCGCCCAGTCCAGTAGTTTGGGTGTATATAATATGAAGAGTGCTTATGGCTGTGCGTCGGTTGCAAATAGCTCGACGCCCCTGCCCCAAAAAAGCTGCCCAGTCCCGACGCCGCCGCCCCAAGCCCACGCCCAGCCCCCGACCCAAGCAGCGCCCAGCCACCGACGCCCCAAGCCCACCGCCAGCCACCGACCCAAGCCAACGCCCAGCCCCGATGCCCCAAGCCACCGCCCAGCCCCAAACCCCAAGCCCGCTCCCAGACCCCGACGCCTCCGCCCAAGCCCACCGCCCAGACCCCGCCCCAAGCCAGCCGCCTGCCCCGACGCCCCAACCCTAAGCCTGTCTCCCAGACCCCGACGCCCCGCCCCAAGCCCATCGCCCAGACCCCGCCCAAGCCAGCCGCCGAGCCCCCGACGCCCCACCCCAAGCCGCCACCCAGCCCGACGCCCCCGCCCCAAGCCCACCGCCCAACCCCGACCCAAGCTAGCCGCCCAGCCCCGACGCCCCCGCCCAAGCCAAGCCGTCAAGCCCCCGACGCCGTCGCCCCAAGCCACGCCCAGCCCCCGACCCAAGCCAGCCGCCCCAGTCCCCGATGCCACAACCCAAGCCGCCCCCCAGACCCCGAGAGAGCGATAGAGCGAGAGAGAGGGGGTTACCTTCGGGAGAGAGAGGAGAGGACGCCGACGCCGCGACGACACGACGTCGATCACGAAGCCGACACGGCGAGAGAGAGGAGAGAGAAGAGGAGAGTAAATTTGGGGGGAATACAAAACGTTCCCCCCGCCGTTTTATTTAAAGTCTGGCACGTATATAGCGACTGAATAGCGACGGAAGGAAACCCGCGCCACGTAGTCGCCATGTTTTAAGTGCCGACTGATATCCGTCTCTACGTAGTCAAAGATATGTCCCGCCAATTCTCTACACAATTCCGCCAAATAATCGACTACGTAGCGACGAATGGGATCGGTCGCTATTAATTTCGATAGTCTAGCGACGGACGTGCGACCTTTCCTCCCCCTAAAATTAAAATAAAAAATGGCAAAGCGTGTAGTTGGTACTCAGTCGCTGAGCGGCACGAAGCCGTCGCTAACACAGACGAAAAATTTCCGCGCTAAATACCGTCGCTAATTGAGTATATTTGGTAGTGCAAAAGGCATGACTGTGTAGCAGTATGTGCCAATCAGTGTCGAAAATGTATGCTTTTTATCGTCAGGAGACATCTTAATTTGGTTGTACCGAGAAGCCATCCATGAATGACATACGTCGAAGCCGCAGGTATTGTCAATCATGATGTCTGTGATAGAGAATCTTTGGGACATACCTCGTTCAGATTGCGGAAGTCGATACAGATTTGAATCTTCCCATTCTTCTTGAGGACTGGTACTATATTGGCGACCCAATCGGATATTGTTCCTCACGAATAAAGCCGCTGGCTATCAGTTTGTTGACTTCGGCTTGATCGATGATCCATGATGCCTGGGCGAAAGCGTCGCTGTTGTTGCTTGATGGGCTTTGCATCTGGCCTGATGTTGAGTTTGTGAAGAGCAAAATCGGAATTTAACCCCGACATGTCTTCATAGCTACAGGCGAACACATCAATATATCTTTGACAAGTTCCAGTAGCGACTCTTGTTTCGTCTGTCAGGCTTTTACTGCGAAGATTGG